>VWZG01004791.1:879467-1013641 GCA_013396735.1 Grallaria varia | reverse complement strand
TTCCCTCCTTCCTTCCCTCCTCCCCTCCTTCCTCCCCTCCCCTCCCCCTCCCTGCAATTAAGTTGCAGATTGTATCTGGCCCTTGGGCCAGGAATTCCTTTTTCCTGTATTAGACAGTGTCTAATAGTAGTTGAAAGAGAGAATTTTTAGAAATCATTTTGCAAGTGACTCTGGAGAGACAATGAATGTAAATCCTTGCAGACTTACAAAGACTGCAGTCAGAATACTGAGTGAAACTCAAAGTGCAACATAGCGGTTCCTCCCTCATCACAGGCTTCAAAGATTTAGTATTCAAAAGATTGTGGGAAATTGGGTCATTTCTGTACAATTTAGAAGAGATCTGAGGTTACCAACTTTCTTGCTTTAGTCGTGCAGAAACTCTGAGTCTGGATTAGTAGGAAATCTGAACAGGATTTTCCTCTGCGTTTAACATGAAAATCTAATAAATGTCGTTTAACTCAGTGAGTGAAATTCTGTCACCATTGAAATGAATGTCAAAATTTCCATTGACTTTTGTGGGAATAGAATATCACCCTATAAACATAAAACCAAAGCAGAATCCCTAGGTCTTTGATGGAATTATTTCTGTCAGGACACACTTGTAAGACTTTTTGAATATGTTGCTTTAAGAAAAACAATATAGCTTTCTTACTCAGAAGTAATTTCTCTGCCTCTTAGGAATGGCTAAAATTTACTTTTCAGAAAGAGCATCAGTTAGAGTGACACCTTAAAAGATCTAAAGGTAACAAGGAGGTGGAGTTAATTACCATAAAATAAATGCATATTCACTATCCTTCCTTCAAAAAGTGTGAATTTTTGTTGCTCTTCCCCCACGCCTTGTTTTTGGTGAGCAATACAAAAGAGAGTTTCTGTAACAATTTTATAGTCCCTGAATAGTTTTCAGAGTTTATGGGGCAGTATTTCATAACTCCATTCTCTAAGCAGTGGTGTCTCTTGGAATGGCAATGAAATGTTACAGCAGAGACTTCAAAAAGACAGGGTCTTGGCATAGGTTTCTGCAGGGAGAAAAAAATTACTTTGGACTGAGTATCTCACATGCCAGGGATGGCCCGAGAGCTGCCTGACTTTGTAGGATGAGGAGTCTGTTCCATCAGGTGGGATTTAGTAAATGTAAGAACCTCCAGAAAAAGGCTCAGAGCGAAAGTGCTGATAGTGTCTCCAGCACTAGGAAGTAGCAGATGCCTCAGTGAGCTTATGTTGATACAACTTTCTTATACTTTCCTATGAACTTCCTAAGCCAGAGGGTACAATAATAAAGTAGCAGTGGTGGGGGGAAAAAAAACAACATCTGGTTTCTCTTTCTCTGTGACAAGGCTCTGAAAGAAGTTTTGCTTTATACATTTTTTTCACAACACCTGAATCTCAGTAATTGCCTGCTAGAAACTGGAACAACCTGACGCTATTTTTACGTGGAGCATGAGAGTAGTTAATATGTAAGTTACATGCAAAAAAGTCTGACTGGGAGGAAGCTGAAGGAAAAGCAGAAAGTTAAAGAGGGTGTAAAGTAAAAGGGATGCATGGTTTTTATTGTATTTTAGTCCTGATTGCTCTTTCAGATACTTCTCCCTTCCAGCATCTCAACATGCAAGATAAATCAATTTTGCCCTGTGTGAATGCCCACTAAGTTTGATGTTCGTTTCTCTCCTATATGCACCTGTTTCTCCAACCAACCTCAGGCCAACATTTTGTGTTAGTGTAGAATTTGCCCAGGAAAATAAAGTAAGCTTTGGCAAGGAAGAAAAAGAAATCTAATGGTATAATAGCAGTGTAAGTTTAAAGGCATAAATTGATATTTCACATAAAGATTATAAGACATTTTAGTTTGCAGGCTGTTAACCATGCTACCAAGTACGCTAGAGAAATCTAGTTTGCAGTTGTCAGCATTCCAGAGTTTCACCCACTAAGTCATTAATTTGTTCTCACGTCTGGAAGATTTAGCATGCCACTGTAGCTCCTTGTGTAATAATTTTTATTGTATTTTTAAAAATTGTAACTAAAATGGGTTTTGATAATAGAAACCCCAAATACCTGAGGCTTCATTCCTCCTGTTGAATGCCAAAATCAATTATAGTAGTGCTTGTATGTTCAGCTGGTTTGAAAGCAAAAATTGAATGCAGATTTGAAAGGCCAATGAAAAATCAAACTGAAAAATATCATACATTGAAAAACACAGTCACCTCATTTTCTATACGTGTCTGATACTAAATATAAAACAAAGTACTGCTGATTGTCATATGAAAAAAATGGACTCTGCTCATAAAATATATTTCTCCAGTTTCCAAGAGGAACAGATTAAGACGTTTGAACACTTCAGCTAGACTTCTTAGAGGTTGGCTTGAAGATTCTAAGCATATGGTGTTTTGGGTAAACAGAGAGCCACTAAAAAGATATTTGAAGTCTTTTGGGATATATATGCCAATCAAATCCCCACTGGAATCTGACACTATTGCATGGAGCTTAGATCATGTGACCACTGCTAAACCACATCTAAAAAAGGAAGCATCTAGGCCAGAGATAATTCTCTCTGCAGTCAAGGAGTTAAGGAGGTAAATTCATTGCACTTAATTTAGAAGCCTGTGATGGAATTAAATGAATCTTCAGCTGCCTGAAGATTCTGATTATCATGGGAATTAGCTGGCTAGCCCAGGATATATGCTCGAACTCTGAAACGAGGTGAGTTAGGTGAGACGAATCCTGTCCCAGACATACTGCTTTCCTGCTGTGTGGTCCAGGTGGAATTGTAATCAGAGCCATATTTGTGATGATTGACAATTGTGATCCAGTGTAAACTGCATAGAAAAATGTTCCGGACAAGTGGTGTCCAAAACACAAGACAGGGAATGGATTCTGATGGGTTTCCAGGGAGCTGAGGGATTGAAGCATCTGAAAACTGCTGGGGAAGTTTGCGTGGTTAGCACTGCCAGATAGCAATTAAGCCTAGCAACACGGGCTGTTTGCTGTCAAGACTGAAGCATACGAGTTGAGTACACCCTGTTCTAGAGGAAAGTTCATAGGCTGGCTGGTTTGCTTTTGTTGAAAAAAAAAATAAAAAAAATCTCAAGATGAAGGAAATACTCAGAGTTTCTGCTTTCCTTTCTCCTTTGTGACTGTCTTTAAGGCAAGGGTTTGGATGCACTGGGATTCCACTCCAAGCGATTTAAGGGCAGGCTGATGGTCGCTATAAGGCTGCCTTGGCAGCAGTGAGTGACACTAGTCCTGTTAAAGGGGCGTTCTCATTAACTTCAGTGGCAGCAGATTTAGGCCTGTATTGAAGTTTGCTGTTGACAGAAGTAAAGACAACAGTAATGGATGTTCTGTTTGCCCAGAGTGTTCAGAAAAACACAATTTGGGGGGGGAGGAGGAAACCCAAAGTATGCTGGACAAACAGAAATTAGGTCTTTTCCCTCTTCAAAACTAGTTTCTGTAGTGGCCTACAAGTAGGACTTCTTGACGTGGATGAATGTTTGTGGGTCTTAAAACCCTCTGTTATTAGCAGGCTCACAGAAAATGAACCTCTCATTTAAAACAATTCGTATGCTCTGCATCCATGCAGGCACAATGGCAATGTATCAAATTAAATTATTTTTCTACACCACTCTCTTTCAGGTCTTCAGAATTTGGTGCATATCAGCACTTTGGAGAGGATTTATGAGAGAGGAAGAACCTGTAGAAAAAATAGTTGATATGCCTCAGATTGTGAAGAATGTCTAGAAAGTATTTCCATTACGTGCATAACGTAAAATATTTTTTCTTTTTATTTATCATCTTCCCTGAAAACACAATAATCCAATCTGGACTCATAGATTTTTGATGTCATTGGTTTGGCAAGCCAACACACTGCCTAATTTCTTGTTTCTTTGTGGGATGACTGAGAAAATGGCAAAAAGCCAAGCTCAGAAGCAACCAATCTCGGCCAGTATGTTAGACCCTCTCAATTGGACTTTGGACTAGAATACAGCAGAGATTACTTTTGTGTTGCTGATGGATGATTTCTTAGTCATAGCTCATAGGGAGACTTATTTCTGGGCTGTCTAGAATATTTGACATTGTGAATAACACATTGCAGCTGATATGCCTTGAAGATCTTGCAAAGATGTAAGCAAATGATATGGATTGTATCCAGCTGCAGTGACTGAACTGTAATGCATAACTACAACTCTTCGCCTGGTGTTCTTCTTTGTACAGAGCATGTGACATTCTGTCCTCTTTCCTGTTTCAGTGTAAGTATGAAGAGAAAATTAACCATACCTTAGCACGTATAAGAATCTGTCATTTTGCATTCAACTCAGAAAATGCAAAACTCCTGGCGATTCCTGTAACTAAGCTGGAAAAAAAAAATTCACTGAAAAGCTTCAGGCTAAAACCAAACTCTGGCAAAATAAAAGGAATGAAGAGGAAAAGCGAACATTTTTAAGATTAGATTGTATCATCAGTTGCCCATGAAACTATTCCAAATGTCACATGCTATTCAAATGGGGTCTTCACTATTTTCCCTTAGATCATGGATTATCAGCTAGTGATAACTTCCAGTATGTTTCCTTCCTCCTCTTAGCAGATGTTCTGTGAGCAAATAATATTGTGGTAGTGTTCCAAAGTATCTTCAGCTCAGATAATATTCTGTTTTCAAACTGAAAATCTGGTCTCCAAAGTGTCAAAGAACCTGATTAAGCTCTCTGGGTAGAGGTTGGCCATCACTATTATGCTCTGCTCACCTTCTTGGTTTTTGATAAGTATGGGATTAAGTGGTAAATCAATCTTTATGGGACTGAAGAGGAGGAAACTTTTATTCTTTTTGTTACCTAAACCTACCATGGTATCAAGCATTCAACCATGGGGAGAAATTAATTGGGAGACAAAATATTCAGACGTCCCACTCCCAGATTTATAATTATCTCTTAGAGATCAGGCTTACTTGATGATGTTGAAACTGATTTGCACAATCCACCTATCCTTAACAATAATTCCCCTAGGAAGAGGCCAAAGTTGTCCTCAGCCAAGGAGCAGAGGAAGAGAGACTCATGAAACTGCAATTGTGGGCTGATGTGCAGATTTCTGGGACAGGGGGTAAACACTTCGCCAGCAAATATAATACACAGACTCTGGGTGGTATCACTTGGTTGTCCTCTGTGAGCTGTAAGGCTTATTGACCTGTTCTCATCCTCCTCTTTCAGAACCAACTGCTTAGCTGCGTGCTATTTTTGTCTTCAGAGAAAAAAATGTAGATAACCATATCTGGATAGGGTAAAATCTCCCAAATATCAACAAAATTCCTGATGGCTTCACCAGAACTAAGACTGAATATGAAATTACAATTTTACCCAATGGACCACTATTTTTCCATTCCTTCATAGCATTTCAGAAGATAATATACTCCAAGGAACCTTTTTTACCTGTTGCCTAAATGCGTTTTTCACAGTAAAGATCAGAAGATCATGTAAAGGTGTGGTTGCAGTTCTGCAATGATTATTTATTAGTGTTATCATTCATATTATATTTCCTTGCCATACCCTTATGCCATAGTTGTGTTATTGAAGCATAACAGATTCAACTAAGAAAACATTTTAAACATTTAGGTAATTTCAAAAGCTAACTGCATGGTTATACTATGAATCCTAAGTGGGACTGAGTCTGAATTTGGTCCTGTGAGGGGCTAGCAGTTGGATTCAATGATCCTCGTGGGCCTCTTCCAACTTGGCAAATTCTGTGATTCTATGAAACCCCTGCCTGAGATTAATGAAGGTTCTCGCCTTCCTCCCTCACCCCCCAGTTATGGCCCCCTAAGGTTTAGTGTTGGGTCTAGTATAAAAAGACAAATGTTGAAGAGCATGAAAAAAACAGTAAACTGGGTTATGTTAATTTTAAACTGTAATGGAATAAAGGCAAACAAGAGATAGTTCAAAACTGTGTTGTTTCTGTGAATGAGTTTAACCGGAAGGTAGCTTTTTTTTTGCACCCTCCCACCGCCCCCCCCCGCCATGACTTCACTGTAAACAAGTAAGAGATTTACAAGGGGACTAAAATGAGATGTCCCTCATGTAACAGCGTAGCAGTTATATTTCTTTTTCACTCTTGCATGATCTTTGCCTTACATTGTTCCTCTTGTTGCAACACATTTCCCAGGAGCAATGTGCAAAGTTTCCCTCCTCTTGTGCAAAACCTAAGCCATCTTTCAGTAATCTGGAGGTTTTATCCAGTGATATATAAGGAATGATTTCTATTACCACCAAATCCTTGAAGAGATCCATTGTGAAAAACTGTTCAAAGCACAGGGTGAGGTTTCCAAAGGTGTGTGCTTTTGTAGGGAGCTGGATTCATATCATCTCATGATGTGTCTTTGAAACTCTCCCCCATATTACTAAGACCATGTGTGAGACTGTGTGCCTAATTTGTGAGTAGTCATAATGATGGTACCGTAATAGGCATGCAACTGAGCCTGCGTTTTGTTCATAACTCCAAGTGCCTTTAGTTGAATTTTCAAAGAGCCTGAATTCTCACATCTCCTACTACTTCAGTGGAGCTGTAGGTGCTCTGGGACTGGAAATCAAGCTACTGACATACTGAAAAATTAAAGCTGAGGTATGAATGAGTCAATCAAATATCTACTGTTCATTTGTAAGTCAGACTTATGAACTGAGTCTCTCTGAATTTAATGGAGGCTGATGCCTTCGTCTTTCAGTAGATTTTCAGTTCAAGAATTTTTTGGGTTTTGTCACCTGACTATCCAAGCTTTAGCCTTATGTAACTGGTATTTTCTATTCTCAGGCCCCTGCCCCATTTTATTTATTCTTTCAGGCATCTGGTAACGACAGATCTCGGTGGATGTTCTATTTATTTTTGTCCTCATACTGCATGTCTACACGCAATGCCTCTGTTCTAGGTTTTGGATGGTCTGAGCCATGGTCACATCCTCAAGGCTGATATTCACTTTTAGTACATAGAGTCCGCAAAAAGTACTTCTTCCACTAATATTTGTCACATATTGTGAATATTCATACATGTTCACACTTATGTATGTGAACAACTCTGTTCACATTGGACGTACTGGTATGTGTGGTTAAACAGGTATCCTCACGCTTGCAGGGATAGGCTTTTTCTTTGTATTTTATTTCTCCAGCTCCAGCGTTTATAAAACATGTTACTCTTTGAAAAAATAATGATGTTGGTTGAAAAAAATATGGGCCTTTAAAAAATTGTGCATTCTTTTTATTTACCTTCTGGTTTTTAATCTTTTACCTTCAGCTTGGTGATGTTTTCAAAACTCCTCTTTTCAACAATGAAGGCTAAGAGTATCTGGGTTTTTATTTTAAAGCCAAACATGAAATCCTTACACAAACATATCTTCGAGAGTTCTGAACTTTAAGAAAAATATCAAATCAAAAGACACAAAAAAAAATTATGAGCTGGGTGTAGAGAGCCTTAGAAAGAACAACATAAAACCATAGAAGACTAACTTTTTATCAGTTCAAAACTTTTAGAATTAAAGACCCTTGAAACCATATGAATTTTTAAGACAATGGAGTTTCAGGAGTCTCTCTGCCTTGCAATGCTTAATTTAGGCCCACTATCAAACAGGTCTGAACTTCACTTGGACAAGAGCTTAAATGTCTGGGTTCTTGCAGGCACTAAAGTGTTATTGATGAGTAGATGTACGAATTTTGTCTTGCTGGTTATATATGTTGACATTTTTCACTGCAGTAGCTGTAGCTGTTTGCAATGCTGTCTGTAACCACCTCACTCGAGGATGAATTTGCCTGCCCTGCCATTGCCTTTGATTCTCGTAAAGCACCCATTGACTGTGAAGAAAACAGCAGTGCTTAAGCGTAGTCTATTCAAGTATATTCAAAATACGTTATTTTTAGCATGATTGTTAATATGAAATGTTCCACCAACCAGCTGGAATTATGCAAATCCTAGCACATGCGTTCCTCACTAATCTGCACTCTTGGATGTACTCTTTACATTCATTTCATTTTATGAATGTCTTTCCAGCATACTTCCCTACAATAGGAGATTGAAAAGGCTGCAATTTTCTTCTTGCCTGATTCTCCCATTGGGTTTTGTTAGTATTCAAAAAAATAAATTGATGTCTTTTTTTTTTTAATATTTTTTTTTTTGTCCAGATCGAGGAGAAAATCAACCTGCCAGCACAGATGAGTGGGGAAAAAAGGGAAGGCTCACAAGCTGCTAAAGTTGAGTTCTTTAGGCGGTTCTTTGGTGACTCACTGTTTGCAGTAGAGTCACCAATTAGGGCAGCCATGGAAGGAGGTCTGAAGGTCCGAGAAGTTTTACAATAACTTGATCTTGAGCCAAAAGCTCATAACCTCTGTCACCTTCACTGGTATCACCAAAGTATCATGTGTTTTGGGAGAATTGCTAGATGAGAGGGAAAGGAAGAAGTGATGGGTCTGTGATGCTGGTCTGTTTGTGGACCAGAAGGACATAAGCATGACCTTGGTCATCCTCATCATATCTTGCTGTAGAGATAACACACAACCTCTGTTACACATTTCTTCTTCCTGAATTTGGGCACTTGACCTGTTTTAAGAAGCTTATGTGTGTGTCCTGGTCCTCACGTCTTGCATCCCTGTCAGTCTATGGAGATCTATGGGATGCCTTCAGTGCCTTCTGGTGTCTTCACAGGCACAGCTATGGGAAGGATTTCTGTGGAGCTGTGGTCCATCTGCTGCCAGAATTGTTCTCAGTTTCTTGCACTCGAGCAGATTTCCTAGGGACCTGAAGCATCTGTCCCAGAGGTAGGCAGCCTCATTCCCTGGTTTGAATTCCCATGGTTAAACGACATTCTAAATCTCTGTTATATCCTCACCTTGTAAGTTGTCTGTTTTAAAGCTTTCTTAGAAAACTCATTCAATTTTAAAAACTTATTTACACCTCTAGTTCACCTTGTCTTCCTGTAAAGGTCTTTTCAAAGCTGGTAACTTCAATAATTTGTTGTGTCTCTTCATTTTTGCTGAACTTGTTATTTCCAAATTGAATTGGTACCAGGTTTATTTGCTGCTGCAGTTTTAGTTTTCCTCAATGGAAGATAAAACACACAGCAAGATAGGATTTTTCAGGTGTTTTCTGACTAAAATAATAAACCAGCTCCAATTGCTCCTAATCAAAAACTGGTGATACATTTCACGTTAACCCTTCTGGGGCAGAAGTTATGCACCCTACATGCTCATACACTGCCTAGCACCTTTGGGCTGTACCCAAAAATTCTGATGGACACTGGGATTTTTCATTGCAAGATTCTTGCTTTGCCTGAGGTCATCTCTGTCCTTAAGCAAGAGGGGACATTCAGAGTTGTTATCACTGTGCACAAGAGGTTTCTCTCTTCTCTAACAAAAACAAATGTGCAGATCTGGTGACCTAGACACACAGTCTTTGTGCTGACCTAGAGCTCCAAGGAGTGATAGGGGTTTATTTCTTAATTGCTTCAGCCCTACTTCCTAACTACCCTGGTTTCTGCTATTTTTTGGGTCCATTTAGGACCTGGTTCTGAGCTATCTTGTCTAACACCCTTTTCTTAAAAAAATGGAACCTCCATTGAACTACTGTTCAAAGAAGGCATAAAGGAAGGGAAAAGTACTCTGTTACTAGTTTGAAAACGTTCCTAAATCTGACCTTTATTTTGCTAGTTCAATTTAGTATTTTGTAAACATGTATTGGCAGGTCAGTCTTACCTAATTCACATGAGATTGTTTGATAGAGACTTACTGATGAAGTGACCAGAGCACATTTGAATGCTGATTGTAAGTATGCTGGCACTTGAACTATTTGTCTGGTGCGTTGGTTAACCATAAACTGTTAACCCCATACGCTAATAGTATAATTCCATGATTGCTTTACAACCATGACTAATTTTTTTTTCTATTTATTCCTTCTACCAACAAGTTTGCCTCGTGAAACAATCTGTCCTGCTTATTATGATCTGGTTTCTGGTTTTCTAATGTTTTGATACAGCTGTAAAATGTTCTTGCTTAGAATTTTGGCTGTCCACATGACCTCTGTTTCATACTGAATATAAGTAATTTACTTGATATAAGTGATGTTGATCTGAATAGTTTTCAGGCTTTCCTAGACCAAGAGTTTAACAAATTGTGCCATAATTATGAGTATCATAGGAGCATAATTAGGTGTCTCAAACTCCTTATGAGTTGTGTGAAACAAAAAGCTGTATCAGGTAGTTTTTGAACCCTAGGAACTTACGCATTCAGAACATAGGCAAGTAAGTAAAAGAATGGCAGTTGGGTTTTGATAGATTTCTAAAACACTTCTGTCTCCCTTAGGTCAATCTTCTGTTTTGCATCCCTTCATCAGATTCTGTAGGAAAGAAATAATCTTTCACCATTTAATGGCTGGTCCTGTGGAGTCCAGATCATTGGTTAGAGCTGGGCAAATGATAAATACCCCACAGAAGGCATGGACAAGATTTATTGGAAATAGTGCAGAACTGGCAGCAGTGCCTCTTTGCTGGCACTGTTGCAATATTATATATAATTTTTCACAAAGACACCTCCTGATAGCTGTTTTAAATAATTTTGATAGACAACTCAAAAATTTGCAAGATTAATACTTTAGAATTTATCAATTTCCCACTCAACTGGTATGGAATTTCGAGTTTGCCTGGGTGCATTCAGTATTGGTGATTTCCTCTGCGAGGTTTATAAACTCCTTGTGGTAAATGCTGAGTTGCCAAAAGCATACACTTTTCAAAATGGGAATACAACTCATTCAGCATAAGGCAAGATTCAGCAAGATTCCTACCTGGTACATTTTTTCTATATGGAGAAAATTCCTCTGTGCAGGAAAAGCTTTTCTCATAAGAATCTGTTCCACAAAATAAATTTTTTTTGTTGAATGGGTGAAATAGGTGCATAGCTCTTTTAGGGAACTTCTTAATCAAAGGACCTGAGTTGCCACTGGTAATTACCTATGACAAAAAAAATGTTTCCTATTGTCTTATTCCATCTATAAAATGTAAGCACAGTCTTAAAAAGAATCAGCAGCACGTGGTACTCTTTAGAAGTCAAAACAGTTTCAACAAATCTGACAACAGGACTGAAGAGATGAAATATTTCTAAAACATTTTTCTGCTGGTGAGAGAGTGTCAGAAAGTGGGGATAGGAGGCTAAGAGTAAAATGATAAAAGAAATATTACAGAGAGGAGGAAAGAAGGAGGCTGAGGACAGATCCTCCTTAAACCATGCCACGTTTCACTTTGTATAGTAATGCACACATCCCTTTTCCTGATCCTCTTTGCGATGTCTGGATTTTGAAGCAAAGGAATCTTCCTAAAAGAGGAAGCAATGGTATTGCGAGGGAAAACTTATGGACACCACGAACTGACCAATATGATCAAGGCGATGCCGTTTATTGTTGTGAAAACACCCCTTAAATAACCCAGATAGCACACACACTGCAAACCACCCTGTGACTGGTTAACACGAATAACACACAACTCTATTGGTGTAAAATAAAGTCCTTGTGACTTCTCTCTGTGCCGTTGTTTTTCAGTTCTTCTGCCGCAGTTTCTGTAAGTTTACATTCTTGTCCCTGTTGATCTCCACAGAGGCTTCTTACAAGCAGTTTCTCACGGCAGTCTTAGAGGCTCTGCAGCATAACTGCATCTAAAGCACTGAGGTCGCTCACATGTCCATTTTCTGCAAGATGTTTTCCAACACAATGGCTTCACCCTTCCACACTGGCTGCCGCCTATAGGGTCTAAGGGGCTGAATAACCTCTGCACTCCTCTGGCCTGCACCTTCCCCCGGAGAGCTGGCCATGCTCCAGGCCCAGGTCTCGCACTGGTAGGGAGCTGGAGGGCTCTGGGGGACACAGGACACCCTCCACTGCATGCACACCATTCTGGAGAGCTCGCTCTCTTCCCACACCATTATTGTTGCTGCTGTTGTGCATAGCACAAGATTAAAGGCTTTAGGTGCCTTTAAAATGCAATTCAAATACTCCAAAAGAAAGTCTGATACAGTCATGGATTAGAATTTAAATTAATTTCAACAGACAAGACTTCTGGCAATGACCAATTTGGTTTCAATACGAAGCAGATGGGTGCTGAGATGGAATTTAAAGGCAGTGAAGGAAAGCAATACCATTTTGCTACGGGGTCAAGTAGAAATAAAACTATTTGCCTCTGTCTTAAGAAATGTTGACAGATTTCAACACCCAGAGGGAAGGAGTGGTAGACGATGGATATAGCAGAGAGAAACTTGTCTTAAGCAATAAGTTGGAGCCCACCAAAGAGTGGTTGCCTAGTGATGGTGCTTTGTGCCATCCAACAAAATTATACTGGGAACTTTAGAAGTGGATTGATGTGGTCTCCACAGAGCAGAGGTTTTCAGTTGCAGGCAGCCTTTTACAGCATGTCTGTCTGTGACTGGACTGATGTTTGGAGATGGAGGGCCAAGTTCATGTCATCAGTTACTCATCCAAATCCAGACGGCACTGGAAGGTGCAAATAACTTTGTTTTTAAGTGGATCTACTTTTCTGTAGAATGTTGTTTTGACACTCATGTTTTTTGATGGAACCCTGGTCCCTAGAACTTGTTATCATCCTTTACCTGTACAATTTATTTCAACTTTTCCTTGCCCCAGCTGTGCTGGTTGGCACAAGTTTTTATTTAGAAAGTGGGAAAATGGCAGGGACTGTGGCGCAACCCACTTCTGTTCCTTTATCACCCCACGTGGAAGCAGACACAAAGTTACACTGCAAAGCATCAGAATTGCTGAAGAGCAAAGTGCTAAGGCAAGATAATAACTGATACAGAGCAAAGTTACCGTATGGTGAAGTGATGTTATGCCAAATATTTTTGCAGCATTTCTGAAAGTGGGAACATAACTTTGCAAACAACTAGGAAGTGCTTACAAATTGCCTGATGTGAATTGCTTTCCTTCACTTAGCATTTTTTTTTTTGAGAACTGAGTGGTTTTGCTCTATTATGGAAGTTAATTTGATATAATGCAATTGGTATAAATCATGTAGTTAGCTTGATTTATGTAATTTGTAACAGCAAAAATTTGTTTATAAACCAAGCCCAAAGTGTCTTTCTTAACACCAAAAGTACTTTTTTGACAACTGCTGCTGTGAAGCAGAATACATATTGCCACGCAAACAACATTTCAATTGTATTTTTGATTTCTTTATGGGTTGGGGCAGGGAAAAGACTTGAATTATTAATTACAGAACTGTGACATGTTGTGGTAATTTCTTTGCAGATTTGGGAATTTCATTTTCAGAAAAAAAAAGCTATTATGTTCAAAAGACATTTGGAGAAATAGAATGGTGTTTTCTCACTAATGTATTTCCAGTAAACATGGAGATTTAATGATTTTCAGAGAGTATGCTGACAGTTACTCCACCGAGGGAAGACCACTCTACTGAGGAACAATTGTCCCACATGTGGATGATTCAGAATTCCTTTTGCAAGGGATTTTGTGGCTTCTGTGGACATTTATTATGGCATTTTGAGATTACATGGACCAGTCTTAAGGCAGTGAGGTTTGCCGGATAGTTCTTCTCTCTCAGGATTCTCTTCCATTGAATTCCCAGGAATCAATGAAATTACACTGGTATGAAATTGCTGTAAGAGGAAAACCAGATTAGATGCATGCAGTTATTTTTGCATTATACCTCTCTATTATCATCAGCAAAGGCACACTCTATATTTAAATGTTTTAAATGTTTAAAAAGAATGGCTGTTTTTTGATCTGGAATGCTTTGAATAACACATCTCGTGAGTGTTAGTTTAAGAATCTTTGAAAACCGGTGTACAAATGAACAGCTTAGGTTTCCTGTTAACTGCTGCACGTATATAGGTCTCTTGAGGGGCTCCAATAGCAACAACATGCAGTGTGCTCCCAGTCACACCTCTCCTTTCCCTCTGCACAAAGCTGCCATATGTTTCTTCAGTTACTCTGTCAGCTTCACTGTTCTTGTTCCCGTTAAATGCAGAGCCTGGAAGCTACATGTGAATTGCCTCTGGAGCAGGGCAGAACTAGAAAATGTGACCCTCTGGGAGGGAAATTCATTATGTGCAAATGCTGCCCAGTGGCATAAATCAGCCCCTGTGGAGTTTGGGAGGAGTGTTTCACCCTCTTGAATCTCTGCCAATGCTAGTTAAGCTGAGAGTCAGTTAGAAGCATGTTGCATACATGCTCTTCCTAAAGAAACGTGGAGGGGTTTTTGCAAGATTACTGCGTCTCTTTCCATTCAATAGAGCAAATCCCATTCCAGTATATGGACAAATTGAATAATTTGGTTTCATGCATTCTTGAGACACTGTCTTCTTGCTGTGCTGCTTCAGCACCGTTCTCTAGGGAGCTGTCACAAACCTCCAGCTAGTGCAAGTTAGGAAAGGAAAGTTGCTGGCAGGGCTAGTTCCTAGGGTTGTTACTGTCCCCAAATTCTGACTCTGTCCAAAATCCTGATGATGCAGTTCATTTGGCTCAGGGCAAATACACACTTTGTTATACATAACACAGACATGATTACATTTTCCATTTGGTAAAGTCATAGTGTAGCTCCAAGTCCTCTAAAAATAGAGACATGATTCAAATTGCAAACAAGATGGAAGGATTTCAAATGGCTGCATTACACATAGAGCAAGCACAGTGAAATTAATAGGAAAAGGCTGGTCTGGGGACAAGGACTATGCTCCCTTTTTCTAAGCAAATGCGTACTCATGAAGCTGTGCAAATCAAGAGTTCCACTGTTGCAAGTAGAAAAGCCTGGTTTACTTAAAATGCAGGCTGTTGCAGACTTCACCCTGCTGAAAAGACAGAGCAAATAAATAATTTTTCTTAACTCACTGACCCATTTGTTTATCTGCTGAGTTGCCAAATATGTCTTTACAACAGATGTTTGCATGCATGGTATGTCTATCTACAGTATTCTCCTGCACCTTTTCTTAGGAAAGACTGAGGCTATTTTATTGGCTAGTTTTGCACTCTCTGTCCACTGTTACCCACAGCAACCTCGCTGACCTCTGCAAAATCTGATGCAAAATTTAATTGTAGTTATTACTGTTTAGATTAGGAGCGTATGAATAGGGTGTTCTTCTTGGCTCTGGGTGCAAGGGTCCAATATACCAAATAGCATTTAATCTGTCAGGCCTGGATATCAAAGCCTTTTAAAATGATGCCAACATTAGTTTTGCAGGGAGAAATATTGGGGCAGAGACTTGGCAGTTTGTTCAAGACTGCAAAACATTGCCCAAAGGAGAACCATGAGGGGCAAGTCCCAGACTCATTAAAGAAGAAGAGATGCTCCTTGAAAAACCACTCCTGGTTTATACACTCAGGAGTTAGGGCAGTAGACTCTTGGGTCTCTGAAATTACAAATCCCATTCAGGGATCTGTCTGGGCTACTTGTGTGATCTCAGCTGAGTGAGTCATTCTGGCCTCACATCTTTAAAATGAGGATATTAGCAATTCCCTGATCTAGAGGTCTGAGGAGGTTAAATTCAGGTAGGAAAGGGAAAGGACATGCATAGGTGTTCTTACAGGGATGAAGCTAGAATACAGCCTTGGTGGGCTGTTTGTACCAGAAAAGTCATAAAATCATGGAACCATAGAATGCTTTGGGTTGGAAGGGGCCTTAAGGATCATCTAGTTGCAACTCTCTTGCCGTGGGAAGGGGCACCTTCCACTAGATCAGGTCTTGATCACTTCCAGGGATGGGGCATCCACAACTTTTCTAGTCATCCTGTTCCAGTGTCTCACCACCTTCTTAGTGAAGAAGTGGTTTCTAATCTAAACCTACTCTCTTTAGTTTAAAGCCATCAACCCGTGTTCTATTGCTACATGCCCTTGTAAAAATTTCCTCTCCAGCTCTCTTGTGGGCCCCCTTTAGGTACTGGAAGGTGCCCTAAGGTCTCCCTTGGAGCCTTCACTTCTGCAGGATGAAATATAGTCTTTACTTTCTGCATAAGGGTTTGGAAGTTTTAGAATGACCTGTCCAGATACCTGGAATTTTCAGGTTGAGAGGACATAGCCTCAAGCTGCATCAGGAGAGATTCAGGTTTGACATGAGGAGGAATTTCTTCATGGAAAGGATTGTTAAACATTGGCCTGAACTGCCCAGGGAGGTGCTGGAGTCACCATTCCTGAAGGTATTCAAGAAATTACTGGATGTGGCACTTGGTACAGTTGTGCGTCTTGGTCTAGTGGAAAAGATGGTGATCAGACAAAGGTTGGATATTCACTCAGAGGTCTTTTCCAACCTTAATGATTCTGTGATTCTGTGATTTTCCAAGGACTGAGAAGGACAAGGTTCCTGTCTCCAGTGTGTTGGTTTACATCGCTGTTGCCATCTCCCTTTAGAAACCACAGATCCTGCAGAGAAAAATGATACATTTAGAGTAAAATACACATTAGATAAAGAGTACTTTGTAAAACAGAATATTTATTTAGAAATAATCATTGTCTCCTACAATTAACAGCAAGCATTATGCTCTCTGCATAATAAATATTTTAAAACAGGGCATGTATTTCTATAGTACCGTATTTTGATTTTTCAGAAAGATAAAGCCCTATGCAAAGATTTGAAGTTTACATCAAAATAATATTGCATGCTGCTCTACATAAGCATTCAGTGTGCTTTTAGGAGATGTTATGTATGTTTTTAATTTCTTTACTCAGTTCACAGTGGTTTTGGTGTTAAAACAATAAGAAAAGTAAAAATGTAAATATTCCAATTTGGATATCTGTTTTTTATTTCCTCACTGTTGCACATGAATAAAAACAATATGAACAAAAAAAAAGAGAAAAAAAACCACATAAAATGTAGAGCAATGTACTGCAAGACAGACAAAGTTTCTCACTGAAACTTTCATGAGACTTATTGGTTTCTGATTTGTGCCAAGGCTAAGGTTATGACCAAACCTGACTCCTTGCTGTTCCTATGGACCAGCAGTGCTCAGCCTGCCCATATAATTACCCATTTTTTAATGTCCTTGTTGTCCTTATGGCAACTCGGCTCCTGAGAGCCCCTGATCTACCTGTAGTGTGATGCCTCGCTCTTTCAGTCTCACCTGCTTGCGCAGAGGATCTCCTGAGCCTGGCTGACACAGCAGACACCACCAGACACCCCAACACACTTGCGAAAAAGACAGCCAGGAGTCAAACTATCACCTTGCTCAGAGGTTAGACCAGGTTGTTAGCTGGTGTGAGCACAAGGACACCAACCAGAGCATGTTAGTGTGGGGGGTCACACCAGCTTGAAATTGGACTTGTATGGATGGGTGCCAAAAGTTTGGAGGTTTGCAGCACAGCACGTCTTCAGTGTCAAAGAACCTGCAGGTAAGCACTGTCCATCTGCTGCCACAGAGCCTTTGCCCTACTGTGTGCTGCATTTGGGAGTTTGAATTGTTTGTTGACAGACAGGGACACTGCAAAATCCAGATTAAAAAAACCCCCAAGTCTCACTCCATTTGATCTTGTCATTTCCTGTTGCTTGCAGTAGATAATGATGGAATCATTTGTTACTACATTAGAATTCTGCAGTATTGTTAATTCTCCTAATCTAGCTTAGCCCATAGGTCGTTCATGGGAAAAGAACATGAAATTTTCCAATAACTCTCTCGTTTCTCTTTTAAAGAATGTTGAACCAGATTCTGTGCTTGAAAGCAATTAGTTTTGAGGTTGTTAAGAATAAATTGCTGATACCCTAGAATCCTCTTAATTGCTATCCTGATCAATGGTACGCCTGCTTAATTGGGATGATTGGCAGGCAACTAATCCTATGCAATGCATTTCAATTACTCTAAACAATATATTAATGGCCTACCTGTGTTTGAATGACACATCTCCTGTTGTCTTCTGCCACTGTAAGCTCTTCATAAGAGTTATAGAGAGAGATATGGAAGCTTGAGAGAAGACGTCCTACTTACGCAGCCCCCTGCTTTCTTCCTGTTGTTCTGCCACTTCTATATCACTCAACTTTATTCCAAATGTTTAGTACAAAATTATTGCCTGTTCTCTTAAACACAATTCACAAACTGCAGTGGAGTTTTTTCCCTGGTCCCTGACATCTGGAAGAATCACTTAATTGGTTGCTTTCTGTTTACACTGTGCTAACTGGAGTGTGCCATATACATGTAGCTTCTCACTTTGTTTTCTAATGGTATAAAAATGTGTAATTGGACAAGCCAAGGTCTTAACTATTAGAAAAGAATATTAATAAGGTATATTAATGTTCTCTTGTTATTAGGGGAGCTCATTTAAAAAATGTCAGTGTTTTAATGATAAAAGAGAAAGTTGTCTAGAAAAAAAAAGTAAAAATGCATTTCATTTTAATCAGCTCTAATTAGAAGATTAATAGATTTTTAAGGACGGAAGGAGTCATTGTGATCTTTAGAGCTAGTTCCACAGGACATAATCACATAAAAGAAACCAGATCCGGCCTCTGATGGTACATCAGTGTGCATACAGCAGATATCTACTACTTACTGGTCATCTAGGCCCATTATTCTGTCAAGGGGGAGGATGTGATTTTCATCTCCTAACTCAGATATTTAAACTAGTATAAATTGACTGCATCCTACACTAAGAAGACTCATAGGCTAAAAAGGGAATTGAGACTGACTAGGTCATTATGGTGAATATTAAGTTATAGATTACATGAATCTCACTATGTCTCACATCTCACAAATAGTGAAATAAAGGATGCTTCAACAGCCACTCCCTTAGCTTGGAGGAGTCTGAACTCGCAGAATACTTTGTTCCTGGGACTCCTCATGCTGCTGTTCTCTCTGGTGCATGTGGCCAGGACTGCTCTCATCTGAGCAAGCATTTTCATACTGAGACAATGGAAAGTTTCAATGAGGCAAAGCCCCATGACTGTGTGCAGGTCCCATGCCTGGCTACTGTGGGCCCTTTGAAGGGAAGCTGAGTGACTTGGTGATGTGGGAATACATGCTGGTAGCTCCTCTGTTAGGGTAAACAGAAACTGGCATTATACTGGAGCACATTATTTCAGGCAAGAGTCAACTCCTTGACTTTTAGCTTATGCCTAAGCCATGTGCTGCTAAGCCTCTTGTTGGCCACCACCTTGGAAGTATATTGACCTTCCAATTCTCCCCTCCAGCCCACCAGAGAGTGAGGGGAGGAGCTGGGGCGAGTGTGTGAGTGGCAAATGATTTGGAGAGTCTCAATGGGAGCACCAAACTGGAGAGTACCCAAATCTCAAGTGTGTATTTCTTCCCATGTACAGGGATGCCGTACATAAATCAAGTGTTTTGAGTTCCTGGCAGAAGGAAGGGACATCAGGTTTAGGATCTGAAGATCCTAATAGGGAAGTCTTCATGTCTTTGGTTTTTGGGCTTTTTTTGGTTGCATCCTCAGTCTAATATCCCACCGTGATTCTTGATAAACTTGTAGCTAAATCATCGGTGCCACACGTCCAGTTTTCACTTACCTAATTCTGCCTTTGCTATACAGCAACAACATAGCCCATTTTGACTTGGTTCAATTCTGCTTTTATAAATCTTTATCCTGCCTGAATATCTGCTGATGTACTGTGTTAAGTACATAAAGCATGATCAGGTGACAATTTAGCCTTGCTTTGATTAGTCATAGACCACATACCTTAGACTTCGGCTTTCCAGTAAAAGATAATAGCTCTCTGGTATATACTGTTAATAAATACAATCTTAAAAATTTGCAAATGGAAAAAAAATAGACTGATTCTTTATTAGAGATTTTAAATTCTGTTCATCCCTTTCATATTTGTTTCTGTTTATCCTCTTACTGTTGCATTTCTTGAGATGTGTTGTGGTGTAATTTGTGATGAACAGACAAATGCATTGTTTTCACAGCACTTACATATGTGTAAAATAAGCTTTTTTATGCGATAAATTAAACCTCTGGAGAATTGTAAAGACAGACTTTAAGATTTCTACCTTTGCTACACAGCTTTGCAGCTCTCAGTCTTATTATTGTCTTTATATGTATAATCACTACCCCAGGGACAAGCTTCCTTCCAAGTATAAGAGTGTAGTTGCTGAATCTGTATTTTTAAAGAAATCTTTCTTTTCCTGACAGTTACTCCAGAGAGCAAAGAGAAAAGGACAGGTGTTTTCTCAGATGTTGATTTGGTAACAAGGGCAGGAGACTGAGCAGGCTGGAGTATTAATGTGCTCTTTTAGGTTAACAGAGGGGAAAAGGGAATAGTGATATGTCAGAGGAGTCAAAAAACCAGAAGGACATTGTGTAGAAGACAGGACGAAAGGAACAGGGATGAAGGCAAGTTTACAGTGACACTGCAGGGAAATTGACAGTGGGAGCCAGTGATGGATTGCTTGGAGAAAGCATTGGAGCACAGCGAGGGCTGGAGTACAGGAGCAGCCAGGGCTTCTTGGGATGTTGGGGCAGGACATGGAAGCCAGGGCCCACCCCACCTACCCTGGTCAGGAGCAGGGCAAATGGGGGTCACTGGAGCAGCCCCAGCCCTGGTTGCTGGGCTGCTCCTTGGGGATAAGGAAGGGGCAGGGCTGAGACACCGCTCCCTGGGGTATACATGGCTCCCCCCTAGGATGGACAGGCAGAGGAGCAGAGCAATCCGTGTGAAAATGTGCCTGTCTTTGCCTGTCCATCTGGTGAGCACGGCAGCAGGAGAGAGGCAGCAGGAGAACTGGCCAGAACCAGTGCTACACCAGGGGATGTATGGGAACTGCCGGGACAGAAGGCAGCTGAGACAAACTTCCATGTGACAGACGAATAGAGTAATCAGGCACAAAGTCTTTGGATTCAGCTTTCCTCTTTATGATGTTCCAGTCACAAAGGCAGCCATTTCTATTGCTTGAATTGCTTCTCTGTATGCCTGGCATTAAGTTCGGTGGGCTGGGTGTGTGTAGTGAGCGTAAGCCACCAGGATTGCAATTTATGTGCAACAGAAGAGGCTCTTAGCAGGGAAGGCAAGGTGTGAAGGTGTGTGAGGAGGAGGAATGGGGGCTTGTGGACTCCTTGCATGTGTGTGTGGATGCAGCATGTCTACCTAATGTACCAGGAGGGCAATGTTCATCAATGTCTCTCAGTATCCTTCCCTCTGAGGAATGGGACAGCACTTCAAGTAGACTTTTGATGGCTGTCTTCATGAATAATGCTAATTTAGTCATATTACAAAAAGTTTAAAACTTTAGCTTTTGTACAGTATGAAATGAATGAACAGTGCATCAGAAACATCTGTCAGGTTATAGAATAAAGGCTTAATTAGCATTTTTATGCGATGTGGAATAATTCATGCCAGGACATCAAAATTTGTCTTCTCAAATGTATGGCAAAAACACATTTTCTGGTCTTTCTTGTTCTCAGTCTGGAGGGAGGGAAAAAGCAGAGTTGTACCATGTTAGCACCAATGAAAGTCTGCAGGGTGCAATGCAGTAGGATGTGCATCTTCAAAGCACTTTAGAAATAGGAATTAACACATGGATTTTGCACTGGGATTCTGTGGCAAGGATAATGCTGCAGTCCTATCAAGAGTTCAAGGGTGTGATTTTCAAAAGCACTAAATGACTTTGTAGCACAAATTCAAGTCAGTGGCACTTACGATTCTGTTGCCTAAACCCTGTGTTGAGTCCCAGCATATGTTGGCGCTGAAATAAAGATAGCAGCAAAAAAGGAAGAGGAGAAGAAAGACCTCTGTTAGTGATCTGAGTTCTGGAAAACCTGTCACTGCCACATTGCAAATTCCATGTGGTTTGATTATTACAGAATTGCATGTATGACTATAGAGAAAGTAGCTGACTATTCAGTATAGCAAATGAAGTATTTTGCCAAAGACAATAGTTGGAAGGATCAGCAATCAGTCGGAGGAGGTTCTTGAGCAATTCAGAACAGAAGTTGATGTAGGTATTTATTCTCCTAGTCTGCTTTTAGCTCTTTGCATCTCTGACTCAGTATGCTGGAGTGACTGACTGCCTCCTTTCATTGACTAGGCGGAGAGCTCCAGTCCTTCACTTTGATCAGCTGAATCATTCCTAAGCTAGATACCTGACATGGGCATGCATATATGATGTGAAATCCTGCCAGAATGTACATTTTTATCAGCTAGGCGGTGTTAAAAAATTGGAACACATAGGTGGAAATCCCTAAGTGAAGGTTGGATACTTGAAAAAAAAAACAAACTACAATCCTCTTCCAGAAACTGTTAGCTTTATAAAAGAATCCCTGAGTGAAATCCTATGGGCTTGTGTCATGTGAATAGTCATATTATAAGAACAAAATGGTCCCTTTGGCCTTAAAATGAATACGAAAATCATTGTTAAGTTGCTCTCAAGCTTCTTATGTTCCTTGTGCTATATCCTGGGCTATAGGGTCTAAGGAGCAGAATGTAGCATATTCATGCTGTCTCTTATCTCTGCTGTGGCAGGGAAGTTTAAGAAAATATAAACAATCAATAATTTTTTAACCCCTTGGTTTCAGATTTATTCTCCCCTTTATTTATGGTAGACACACACAACATTTTAATTGACTCAATTATAAGTATGATGGGATAGTTAATAGGATTTATATGCTTTGTATATACTTCATAAATTCTGAAGCACTATAATGCATTAGAGTCATAGATAAACTATATGAAGAAGCTGGTGAATTGAATAATAGAAAGAATAATAGGAAAACAGTAATTGAAAAACCTATAAACTCTATTAATGCATGCCCTTCCTTTATTAATTTGTAATAATAGTGTTGTGGCTAAATCAATCAAGGATATTACAAGAGTAGCTAACTTAAAATGCTCTCTTCTAAAGAGATTTCTTGGAATTTTGTTCTAATTTCACACACTGAGTGAATTAAGGATGGAGTCAGTCAGATAGTGTTCTGTGTTACACCAAACTGGTTTTGAGTGGAGCCGTATTAATGTAACTGGGGGCAGAATTTGGCCCTGAGCTCTCACCTACCATGCAGAGAAGGAGAGGGGCGAGACACTCCCCAGATTTGCCCGTAGTTTTCTAATTTGAGGCTTGCGCAGAACGAAACCCTGAACCGAAGTCCCTCTGTACTCACGGCAGCATCCATAATGCATAAGCTATTAAGTGTTGTGAAGAGTGCTCTGCTTGTTGGATAGCTGCAGAATAACATGGCTAACAGATGTTGTGCTTCTAAAGCAGTTGAACTCCTGAGTGTGCTTTTATCTTCTGATCTGCAGCGAGCTGTGGCTCCCTCACTGCTGCGTACACAAGGCAGACAGATTAGCGTTAATTAGAGATAGGCTTTGCTCATTTTTCGTTGCCAGTTTTGGTTTTTGGGAAAGTAAATGTTTCTCTCCTTTACAATTTAAAATGAAGGCGTTTTAGAATATATTACAGAGGGAGGGGGATTAGGCACTGATCAGTGATGTTTATGCTTAAATTGGCTGGTGCAGGTCTGGAAGTCAACTATCAAAGTCCCAAAGTGGGTGAAGGCTGGCGGGGAGGGTGGGAGGGCAGGGCCAGGCTTGGTGCTGGCTGTGGTGCAGGGGTCCCAAGAGGAAAACCAGAAGAGCCAAGGAGATGTGCCATTTTGTGGCATGGCTTTGTGAGGAGAAGCATTAGCTGATTATTCCTTCTAGGACATTACTGAGCTGTATTAAAGCATTTTGCATTGCTGCTTATAATGAGAAAGGAAAGGGAGCTCTTTCCACCTTCTGACCCCCCTCCCTCCAGCACAAATGCAAGGGAGGATTTATTGCTTCATTAGCAGCATGATCACTCTTCACAATGAGTATTAAAGTATTGGCTTACTGGGTTATTTAGGGAATGAGTCTTCCCCCAGCTATTCTTCTCTCCCACTGCCACCGCACCCCCACTTCATTTCATGTACTTTTGCCATTTACCCATCATGATCAACATATCACTCTTTCCCTTTCAGTAGTGATAGGACACTGGCAATAGGACAAATATTTTTGGGTTGGCAGTATGTTACAGAATTGTAATGTGGGCAGGGTAAATTGAAATCAAAGCAAAACCAGATTCCACTCATTCTTCAGATTCCCAGGCAGACTGAGACATCTTTTGCAGTTCATTGATCTTTTAACATGGGTTTAGAGATCATTCCCAGACAAGGAGTGTAAACTCCCAGATGGTGAAGGCTGTGCTCTCTGTTCCAGTTGTATGTGGTTTTTTTTCATCTCCACAGCTCTGTATTTCCTGTTGGGAGAATATGGCGGGGCCTCTGCAGTGGCTGCATTTACCTCTCCCCCTCCTTAATGACCGCTATCCCATGGTACTTAATCAAATGGCAAAGATTCACTCTATCTAATGAATTCCAGAATAAATCAGTTATAGAAAAGAACTTTGGCTTTTGCAAAGCAGTAATTGTGGTAGGCTTGTGTGTGTTCCTTTTTTCTGTCATTAATTATGTCCTGTTAGATTTCTGCAACAGCTGTCCAGTGGTGAGGCTCTGTAGGCCACTGTGCCTTGGGGCTTCAAATTGTGGTTATGTTCAGAAAAGTGAATTCTTGTTCAGCCTGTCTAGTGCCTGAGTCATATTTGCTTACTTTACTGACACAAACACATTTTTATTACCACTACCATCAGAGTGCCAATGTACCTCCAAGCTGCAGGATGACCTGTAATCCACTCCATTTCATGTAGCCTCGGCATTGTCAGCAATGCTTTAACTGTAGATGATATTTTGGCCAAGATGCTTGGAATGGACTCAGCTTGGCCTCCCTCCACAGAACAATTTTTGACAGTGTATTTTCCCTTTGTCTGTTGGGAGGCAATTCATTATGTGGTACTTTTTGGTTTTGTCACGAGTGAGCAGTGTTTGATACCACCAGAGCAGCAGTCAGAGAGGTGAGAGTTCAAGTCACTTCTTTGGTGAACCTCAGGGGTGTTCAGCAGATGCATATGCTCACTCTCTGAAGTCTCTTCAGAGGCAATGTCCTTGTCGGACTTGCTGCATTTGTATGAGTTGAATATTCTGAGCTGCCTACCTGTTTCCCTGTTGTTTTCTTTTGGACTTGTAAAACCGCTCTGCACGCAGAATGTTACTATCAAAGGGTTCAATGCTTGTTTTGGCTCTGTAGTTGTTACTTGTTTTGGCTCTGTGGTAATGAATGGATTTATTTTTAACTTTAAGCCAGGCTAATTTGACAGTGTTATTACAGTTTAACAAATTAACACTTCAATTTGTCATTCCTACCATCTCTTAGGGGAGGGGCTGTTCTGAAGGGTAGGGCAGCTAGCAGTGGCAGCAGTCACCACTGTCACTGGCAGCAACATTTCCTGACTCCTTGCAATTTTGAAATGGTGAAAGGGTCAGTACTGGCATATTTTTCAGGGTATGGGAACACCTGCATTACAAGCACTCATGCCAGGATACATCCTTGCTATGGAGGGAGGAATAACCAAGGCAGTGCAGAACTTTTCTGCTACTAATAATCATACTGAAAATGATTACTGATCTTGTCTCTATTTTAGTATTTCACCACTGATGACGCTGTGGCTGCCTCTCGCTTTGATTTTTAGGACTCTATCACCTAGGTCTCTACATTAAGAATTAAGTTGTGCCAAAGATCCTTTGATGTCCCTGAAGCAAAGGGGTTTGGCACAATGTGTGTGCACACTGCTAAACTCTCATGCCCCTCAAAACTTGCTGATGCAATTCAAGCACCCTATGGGAAACATGGGGCCAGGGACTAAGGTAACACCCAGAATGGCCAATGGCACACGAGTGCTGGAATCCACAACCTGTCATTGCTATTTTAGCAGCAAAGCTGTGGTCCTTGAGACCAAATAATATGCTTGTTTCTAGTACCTTGGCCTGTGTCTGGTATATATCAAGACAGCCCTCACTTCAAACACTATACAGAAAACTTCAGGACCAACACGGTTATTGCAGTGGTCTTTATTGTGTCCCTTCAATGAATCTTGATGATGCCTCTCCAACATGTGTCCCCATTTCTTGTCCATGGTATGGTGTCTCTTGGCTCAGTGCTTTTGGGAAGGTCCAAAAAGTCCTCTAAAACCTGTGTACGCAAATAAAATATCCAAGGCTGAGTTTTTCCATTCCTCTCTTCCTTTCCCGCACCACCCAAATCCTTCAGTATCCCCTTGGGAAATGGTGAAAGGATCTGATGGGGCATGCCAGAGAGTCCTGGTCTGGCAGTCATGGCACAGAGGTGCTGAGTCCTGTTCCCTATGGACACATGTGTGTGATTGAGCTTGTAGGTGCTGTCCGCTGCTTTGTCTGCTCCAGGGGGACAAACAGAGGCAGGGTCCTGGCAAAATGGTGGTGTTCAGGCTACATTTGCCCACCTACTCACCACTTTTTTGAGGTCAAAACTATGAAAGTTGGTGGATTGGGGGCTGGTGTGGTTTGCCACGGGACAGCAGATGTGCTGGGCCTGGGTTAAGGGCTAGGAGGATCTGCAGGAGCCTGTAGGATGCACATAATCAAGACACATATGATTATCATGCCGTCATAATTTTTGTTGTTTCTGTGGTTGAGAACCCTTGGCTTTGGTTTAGCTGGGCCCTGAGCACAAGCTTATCATTAATAATCAGGAAACTCTTTTACTCTTTGTGTTTAGCTAAAAGGAAATCTTTTCACTATTCACCACATAACCACATCCTTTAGCGTCACAGTTTTATTTTCTGGCAGTCCAAAATTTTGGGAAGTTAATACCTCAGAGTTCAGGCATTGGATGGGATAAATACTCCATTTTTAGTGTCAGTGGTTGGCATAGATACTCATAATTAATATTCAGTGTCTAGACCAGACCTCAGAATATCTTGAACATAACGGATGATGTAAGATTCTGGCAAACCCGAAAGTACCTGTTGCAGGAATGAAAACAAATCGGTATCAGCACATTGTCAGTGACAATGTTTATTTTATTCTTTTTTTTTTTTTTCCATAACCTTCTTTCATGGATTTTCAGTCTCTGACATTTTTTCTCACAGTTTGAATGGTATGTTGTCGGGATTAAGGCATTAACCCTGAAACAAGGATTTCCAATTTCTGAGTTACCTCACTTGATGGTTTCTATACATTGTTTCACATTGCAGCTCTTTCATTTCCACAGTCTCCTAACCTGATCCTCTTACGGAAGAGAGTTTTCCAGGGGGTTACAGCTACATTCAGCTCTGCTTTAGTTTCTGCCTTTAACAAGCATTTGACAAACTAAGGCATGAATCTTACCGGAAAAAAAAGTAGTTAAAGTCAATCACAGTCATGCCCTTGTAACACAACTTCCTAAATGCCAGTTTATTTTGTAGGTTGCTGGTTAAACTTTCAGGTTGAAAAATATTTTTTGAAATATATTAGAATACTAATCTGTCATCATATGGTAGATTTTGTCTGACCTTTGACAAATTACAATTTTGGATACATACATTTCTTTTCCCTGGCACTCTGTGGTAAGGATCATGATTGCTTTACATTTTCTAGGCAGAACACCTGAGATACTTGACTTCTCACTGGATAAAGCAGGACTCAGGATGCTTTCACGAAGTCTTTAAATGGTTTATCAAGTTTTGCATTGGCCAGAGATCAATGTCAAACCTCTGTTTTGATATCAGGTGACCCTCAACTGTTTCACAGCTGTTGGGGCTTGTCTGCACAGCCCAATGCCATTCCTCCAGTGTCCTTCCTCTCTTATGTCCAGGTGAGAAGATGACAGAGTTATCAACAATATCTCTGGGTATTATTATTCCCAATAGGAAGGGCAATAAATAACAGACCTGTTCCCAGTGAAGGATTTTGATTTTCCTTCCTAAGCATTCAGCAGGAAGTCGGCTCAGGACTTGCCTCTTAGTTAACAGCCATGTTAATGTCACTGCAGAAAATGATCCCTGTATCATCAAATCAGGTTTTTTCATTAATGTGAAGCTACTGTCTTTTTGTAAACTTCAGCATTACTGCAACCCAGTAATGCATTTCTATAGAGAGAAAATTTATGTTTTCCTTTCTCTTCTTTCCTTTTCAGTAGCCTGAAGAGCATGGATTTTTTTTTTTGTTTTAAACATAGAAACAATCCACAGTAATCATCTGGTTCTAGCAATATTTGTGCCCTTTCCTGAGCCATTCCCTGATTGCTACAATGTAATTTAATTTGCTTTTATTAGTTACGTATTTTTGCTTTTTCTGTCAGATTAGTTCTGAAATATTGCTGTTGTAGGAGCTATTTAGACCTTTGCCCTTTAGATCCATACCAGATAATCAGGGTAATTTGATTAAAACGGGAGGCTGACTTTTGATTCATGTTTCTTCTTTCTACAATGAGGGAAGAAAGTTCAGGTCATCTTTGAACCACACATAATACTAATCAAAAAACAGTATGATAATCTTGACTCCATTGGTCTTCAACTCAGTAGGAACTTAATTCTCTTTATCTACGTGTAATTTCTATTTAAAATATGAATTAAAACAGTGCAATTAAAAAAATTACCACTGTTCACACAAAATGCAGGGACAATTATGCTGAAGAATCTGTAGAGACATAAATCTTCTGCTAGTACAGCAGAAATAAAATATGTCCATAGTTCTCATTAAGAAAAGAGAATGAACATTGAGATAACAAAATGTGCAGAGGACGTAGCACTATTTTGATGTGAGATTTTCAGAGGATACTTAAAAATTCTAGCTGGGTGATCAGCAGAGCAGCCAAGAATTTTTTGTACTGTAAAATGCATATTAAGGCATGGTCAAAGGTAGAGTTCTTGTTTCTAAGTACTCAGGAAGCAGAGCTGGACATCACTGCAGGGAGTTCTGCATGCAGAAATGGTCAAAAGGCAAACAAAAGACTTCGTTTGGTGACTTTCTTCCTGTCCCTGGAACGTGGACATTTTTTCTCAAACTGTATTGAAGCTTTTGAGTTTTACATTCCCATGAAACTGAAGTTATTTTAAAGGACAGTCGGTTCCTGCAGGTAGTAACTAGACTGATTCTTTTAATCTTCCTTTATTTTCTTCAACACATTACCAAAGCAACTGATAGATGCCTGAAAATATGACTGACTTCTGCCTCTGAATTTCTGTGATTTTATGAAATATATTTCTTTGTTATTAATTTTAACGGTTCTATTTAACTAAGACAAAGGATAGTAATAATAAGTACAAGTCACTTTTTCAGAATTGTGTTTATATATTCATTTTAGTTATAGTACAATTCAGAAGGGGAATACTGAGATGTTGTTTCTCTTCAGTTTCTATTTGGGAAAAATCTGCTTGTTTACCAATATAAGTTGAATGTCTTCATTCACAGAAAAGGATAGAGGATTCTTGAGGTGGTCAGAGTGTAGCATCACCTGCTGTTGGAGACTGCCCAAGGGACATTTTCCCAGTTTCCATCTCCTGCCACAAGTGAGGAAGACTTAGGTCTGCTGGTTGACGAGAAGCTCAACATGACCCATCAATGTGCGCTCACAGCCCAGAAAGCCAAACATATCCTGGGCTGCATCAAAAGCAGCGTGGCCAGCAGGTCAGGGGAGGGGATTCTGGCCCTTTGCTCCACTGTCATGAGACCCCACCTGGAGTGCTGCATCCAGCTCTGGGGCTTCCAGCACAAGGAGGACATGGACCTCCTGGACCTCCTGGAGCAAGTCCAGAGGAGAGCCGCAATGGTGGTCAGAGGGCTGGAGCACCTCTACTTGGAAGATGGGCTGAGGGAGTTGGGATTTTTCAGCCTGGAAAAGACAAAGTTCAATGGGGACCTTACAGCAGCCTTCTGCCATGTAAAGGGGGCATACAGGAGAGCTGGAGAAGGATTTTTTACAAGGGCATGGAGTGATAGGACAAGGGGGAAAGGCTTTAGACAGAAAGTGAGTAGCTCTAGATTAGACATCAGGAAGAAATTCTTTACTGTGAGGGCGGTGAGGCACTGGAACAGGTTGCCCCAAAAAGTTGTGGATGCCCCATCCATGGAAGTATTCAAGGCCAGGTCGGACGGGGCTTTGAGCAATGTGTTGTAGTGGAAAATGTCCCTTCCCATGGCAGGGGGCTTGGAACCAGCTGGCTTTTAAGGTCCCTTCCAAACCAAACCATTCTATGACTCTATGACACTGGAGTGATAAATAGGATTTCTTGTATTTCTTGTATTTCCCATCTTCAGGACTTTTTGAGAGTATTTCAATGCTCTAAGAGTGACAGACCTATGTTGCCAGAGCAGCATGGCTTGTGTTTTTGCCTGTCCACGTTCAGCAAAGCAGTTTAGTGCATTCTTAAGTTAAAATACGTGAGCAAAGTTAAGTATGTGCTTCACTGCTTTGTAAAAAGTTGTGGCTGTCTCAATCTTGGCCAGTAAAGACTAGTTTTCTGACATCTGGTCAAGCTGCAAAGGCCTGTCCAGTTGGGATTTGCAATCTTGCCTTTCTGCTCCGATTCAGAGGCGTCCTCAAGAGGTCATTGTGGCTGAGGGACTGCAGGTTGCAGCTTTCCCTAGAAATGCCTGCATTTTCTCCATTATATCTGGCACAAACAATCAAATAAATGCAAACCAGAGAAGCAAAATAAATCAGACAGAAGCCTCAGAGGTAAATGAAGAACCTTTGTTTTCCATTTAAAACTGCTGGAAGCAGTAGTCGGTATGCCAGACCTTGGATCTTGTGAAAATGACTTATTCCCAGCATAATTCGCCACCTACATCAGTCTGAATGAAAATCCATCAGTGAAAGGCTTCCAGGTAGAGACTCTGAAACATTTGGATTTAGTTCCAAATTTCAAAGGTCATGTAGAAAATCCAGGTCAGGAATCAGAGTTGAATTTCAAATGTCCCTGAAGTTCATGTTTGTTCAGACCTAAGCCTAAAGATCTGAACCAACATGATAATGCAGATTTAAAACCTGAACTTGTAGGTTTATGCAGAATCATTTATTCAAACCCTTAGTTACCTTTTTTCTCCATGGTATTATTTACCACACACAAGGGCATGTAAAATAAGTACTTAATAATTATGAACTGCTAAACCCCCTCATTATGCATTGAAAATGTGTGAGTTTAAATTCTCTAAATGATGTGGAAGTTGGACTGTTGGGAACATTCAGCTTGCACATTATCAAAGTGTAGGCTACTCTCTAGTACATAAGTCTGATATACAAGACAATTTCATCTCAACTTGGACGAGATACAGAAGCATAGGCTCTGTGGAATAGGAAGTGGGCTTGGTGGAGCTGAGGGAAATTCATGTTAGGTTCGATGTGCCTAGTAAATAATGAGATATTAAATTATAATGTGTTCCAGGAGTTTTCAACTGTATTTTCTCTTTAATCATTTCATTACTCAGACTCCTTTGTTTCTGACTTGTGTCTTTCATTAGAATTTTCAGATTCAAGTATCTGTGTGGGGAGCTCTGGGTCCCTGTGGCACCTTCGCTGCATTAATTCTTCAAATAAGAAGGAGGTTTGTCCACAGCAGAGTCACGTTTTGTTTCCTGAGGTACAGATTTCTGCTATGGGCATGAGCTCTTGGGCAAGGCTATGAAGCCACGCTTCAGCCTTCATCGCAGCAGCCACCACGTGTGGCCGGAGATCCCTTTGACCATATCCCGCTTCCACGGCCCCATACTTTGAATGAGCAGATGTGGATCCTTTTCCAGTGAGACTTACAGCAGAAGTGGTGCAGTGTGACTGCAGGGGTGGGAACAAAGGAAAGGACTCCTGTAGCCTTATGGGAGCAAGAGGTATCCCGCTCAATATTCCTGTCCCCTGGCATTGCTCTCTGAGCACTGGAGCAGCAAGCAGGATTGGTGCTTTCAAACAGATGGGCCTAAGCACAGTCCGAGCCAGGGGAAACATGTATGTGAATCACTTGTGGGTGTTAAGGGCAGGATTCCCATTTGATATTCTCACCATCGCATCAGGTATTAGGGTCCAAATATTTAAAAAGTGTAAATGACTTGAGCATCATAAAATTGCACACTGGATAGTTAAATTCCTGTTAATGGGAAGGTGAAGGAAGGGAGCTTCTGCAGGTAGGCTCACCAAGCAGTAGAGGTTTTAGGTGTGCGCAGTTTCATTTGTGTCAACGAGTCAAAGAAGCCTGGCATGTGGATTTGTGACCAAATATGCCAAAGGAAGGTAAATAGGCTTCTAATGCATGGTGTTAGTGAAACCCAAGGACAGATTTTTCAGGTCTTTCCCTTTGATTACCAGGTGCTAAAGTGTCTATTACAGGAAAGCAAGGAAAGTGCTTTAATTATGTTTCTGTAAACAAGGTCCTGATTTCCTGGACTGAAGCCTCAGAGACCACTAAATGTGGCAATTGGTATGGGCTGGTGTGCTGGTCGTTTTGTTTGACCTTGTGCTACTTAGAGGAGCCTAAAGGTGTTTGATCCCTGGTCGCTCATGACTTTCTTATGTTTCTTTGAAAATCTCTTTAATGTTTAAATAACCCTGTTTAAAATAACCCTGTTGAAATTGGCTGTGTTTATGGTACCAGTCTGCAAGAGCTCTCCTTTCTGTGCTTCCCATTCTGGGCACACAACTAGCCATGCTTTATTTCCATGTAGGATAAGACTTGGCCATGCAAGGACACTGTTCTCCCAGACGCAGCGCTTTAAGGAAAGGAAACATGCCTGGGTAGGAGCAAAGACATGCCCCAAGAGATGTTGGGTCCAACTAGGTGATCAGGAATACAAGTCCTAATACATTAACACATCCCCACTGGTAAATCCATACATTGACATAGACACTACTCTGTATCTTAGTAATTTTTATGCACAAAGAATTCATCCAAATATGGTGGTTACTGGATATTTTGTCATAATGATTTAGGTGCACAATTATTTCACTTGAATGTGCATGGGTACAGTTTAATCTGATGTAAATAAAAAGCCAGAAAATCTTTGCAGTCTTGGATTTCAGTGTGGGTCCAGTGTTGACACCAATTAAACTTATATAATGGCAGTAAGAGTACAGTAAGGTTGCAGAGATCCCACTCCAGAACTGGAAATTCTGGAACATGTGTTAGCTGAATTCTTTGATGCATAATGGTATTGTCTTTAACAATAAACATAGGCACAGAAACACTGCCATTAGGAAAATGTGCCCATTGAAGGCACTCAGAAAAATGTAACCGTGTTTATGGCTTATGTAGGATCAATAAAGTTCATTGTTGTGAGGTCCAAATGGCTCCCTTTGGTGCAGCTCTTTTTACAGCAGCTTTGAATGACAAAACCCTCATTGGAGGGTTCTGAGAAATGGTAATTTAGTTTCAAAGATGCATATATTTATATATCCAAAAAAACCTAAATTGAAGCATTTGATAAATAATACAAACCCAACACAGGAAATATTAAATGCATTTTAATTTGGCTGCTGTAATGCAGGGTACTGTCAAGTAAATATGCTCTTATATTTCAGAAGATCTGTATTGCTTTGCTTTGGTAAGAAAATATGCAGTGCTGATCTGAAAAGTGACTTGACACTTGAAAATATAATCTAGAACTAGCAAAAGGAATAGAAGAAAACATGTTGGCCTGACAACCTGCTGGTTTAGCACCTGACTTACAGATGCCCTACATTTAAAACATTTATTTTTTTAAATGCAGGCTCATGGATATGTTTATAACATTATTATCTCCATGTTTTCCTCCACATTCAATTCCTTTTGTGAACAGGTGCTAACTGCTCTTGCATACCATGAGCTGTCTTTCATAATAAGTTCATTCAAAACCTGATTGTTTGTGGTTACCTGGGAGCACTGAAACCTTCAGAGAGGCAGCATTATCAGTGTAAAGACTCCCTCTTGGCAGAAGTTCCTTAGTGCATTGGTCGTCCTGTGTGCACCCCAAATGTGCAAGCTGGTGTTAGACACAGTGTGCTGGCTCGGCCTGTGCAGGTGGACTGTAATATAGAGATCGAACGACCTGCTTGCATGACCCTGAGTCTTCTGCAGAAAACACAGAGGGAGTTTATCCAAGTGGTGTTGGTGGACGGGCTGGACAAGTGTTAGCACCTCTTCCTTGGCACATCAGACACAATATCTGCTAGGCTGCAAGTGCTAAGAGGCAGTGCTACAGTCACCCTTACCCACAGTTTGAGATGGGTGACAAATTCTCTGTGAACACTTCATGCTGTAATACTCCATCCTGTTCAGTATGGCAAGAAGTCAAATTTGCATGTGTTTACATCTAAATACAAATGAATATAAATAATAGGTGAATATTTTCATTTGCTATTCTGTTCAGTGAAAAAATCAGTCAATTGATTAACCTATTATTTAGTCCATTATTCAGGGTTGTGTCACCATGAAGTCACAATTTTTTATGAAACTTTGATTAATTTTAAATCTGGTCTTGGCTTTAGGCCACCAATTAAACGACATAAAAGGAAACAATTAGTCATTTTACCGTTTAAGATTTTTTATTTAAGTTCACACAAAGTTCTATTTTGCTTTTGAAAAAATCATAGCCATGTGCCACTGTGTTTTTCTCTCTTAGGTCTATTATTTCACCTACTGTTTTCATTTAATTCCATGAAATTGCTGAAAGCTGTGAGTACTCAGCACCTTCCCAAACCAGGCTACTTCAGTTTCACCCCCTAAGTACGTGTTCAGGCATTCGCTTTAGGTAGAAGTGTTTTGATGTGCTGGGCAGTGGTTTCTGGCAGGAATGTTAATCTTTACGAGTACCACCACTGAGATTTCAGTCTTTGAGGGCTGCCCCTTGTGGTAATGAAAGAGCCTGTGTTTCAATGATCCTATCATCTCTGCTGGCTGAAGTTTTAACTCCTAGTAGGGCCACTTAAATCTAACAGGTCAAAGAGGCCAGATGAAATGAACTTCACTGTTTTGCTAGACTGGCAGATGATTGATAGTTCTGTAACTTATTAGCAAAATAAAGTCAAGAATCAAAAGCACACTACCAAGGTAATGCACTCAGCAATTTTAGCAAGTCTTTACGTGAGTTGTTGGTAAAGCCAGGTCTCTACAACTGAGTTTTCTGAAGTTAAGAATGTACATAAATTTCTAGAGCATTAGAACGAAAGTTGCAATAATGAAAGTTGATATCGGTAATGAAAGAAATGGAAAAACACAAGCCCTAAATCCTTGTAGTACACAAACTTCATTGCTGACAAAAAGCATTTTAAAATTGAAGAAATCTGTAATATATCCAGGGATGCAAGGTAGTTACTATTCAGTGAGCATAACATTAATGCAGGAACAGCATCATCACTCATAGGCTAAGAGCCAGTTATGACTGTGGAGTTACTCATCAGCATGATCCAACTGACAACATTGCTGGGCCAGTGTCTTTGCAATAATGGCAATAAAAAAGTTGAGGCAGGCAAAATACACTGGGGAATGCAATGAGCAAGCATGATCTCTCTATTTCAGATGAGCTTGAGTTAAAAATAATAATCAGTGTCAGAGTTCAGAGTGAGTGGAAATCATGTGGCTGTCTACAAGCCATCCAAATGGAATCACTGGGAATTGCTTCAATTGGTTTAACTTTTACTAAAAGGAAATGTAACTCCTGAAGACATGAATAGGTGTAGATGAGCTGATACTAGAAGTTACTGGATTTTTTGTTTGGTAAGAACAAATTCACTAGAAAATCATACCCCTTTTATGATGATGATGCAAAAACATGAGAATGAGGCTTGGGGATATTTTAACATTTTTTTGTCAGGAGCAGGAAACGTGCTCTGCTCCTCTTGGAACTGGTGTAACTGCAGCTGAAAAATGGTTTTGGGATCTGGGCTTAAGAGTAGACAGACTGGATAGACCCCAGAGGAGGGTAGCAGGAAAAGAGGATTAGGAAACATGCTTATGGAAATAAGGTGAAGGAACTGATTTGTCTAATTTAGCAAAAAGAGGCCTGAGGGGAAACTTCATCTTCCAAGATGTACATGAACGATGGGAAGGAACAGTGGGCAATTGTTACAACACTGGGACAGTCACTCAGGGCTCCTCATTAGAGGTTTTTAAAAAGTGGTTAAAGGAAACTCTGCCAGGGATAGTCTACAACTACCTGATCCCAACTTATAATGCAAAGAGTGGGGCCAAAATATCCTTGCAATTCTTTTCCAAATCTTTTTTTTACAATCCTAAAAAGCATAAGGAAAAGGCTAATCAAGACACCAAAGACCACATTTCACGTTGTACCGATGAAAGGAGTCTATGTGTGTTCAGTTTCAGATCCTGTACGAGTGAGCCATGGTGTGCCATTGTCTTTTTTGAACGACCATATCATGGATGCAGCAACAGCTGTTACTGATTTTCCGAAAAGTGTCTCTGAAGTTTGCATAACTGAGGGATGGAAAAGAAACAAGCCAAGAAAAGCATTAACTCCTCAGAAATACCTTGGAAAAAAAGGACAGCAAAAAGTTTTAAAACAAAGGAGAGTGTGGTACAAGGCAACACAAGTAGAAATGAAGGGAATAATAGGGATTAATTTAATGAAGAAGGTCAAACAGTTGGTTAAGCTGTAGTAAAGGGTTCGACCAGCTCAGCTGTTCAACTTGATTAAGACTTTGACCGCTCTGAAATTGCTGTTATGGCACTTGCTTTACAGGTAACAGTAGAAAAATGTGATAAATATTTAAAAACTTGAAAAACTTCAAGTGAAGCTCATACCAGCAGGGAAATGCTTGTGACAAGATGGCTGATAAATTACTGAACTCCTCTGCAAAACAAGGAACCATGAAAATCCCACAGAATAATAGGGAATTGTAGCAAAAATACCAAAGAACAACATTTAACAAACCAAGCAACTGTGACTGTTACACTTCTTCCAGAGACGGGCAAACTCTTCAAAATGGACATATAAAACAAAACAAAAGAAGTGGCTGAGCTGAAGCCTGGACTTTGACTTGGAAAATTAATATTTCAACTGATTTTCCCCACAAGGTTTAATTATTCAAGAGATCATCAAATAGCTTCAAAAAACGCTTCATCCTTTTTCTGATATCACATGGCAGATTTCCTTACAAATTACTCTGGAACATCTTGATGTGTCACAGTGTGCCAATAAAAATAATTTTATCAAGGTGCAGCGTGTACAGCTAAATCAATGTAAACTTGAGCGAATGATTTGATAATAGATAAATGTCAAGCACAGTTGTATTAACTCACCTCTGGTATTTGACTGGACATTAAAAGAAAAAGTAGGTGGATACAGCACAAACACCATATGACTCAGAAGTGGTAGGTTGGAATTAGATTTTGCTGGTTGTGGAAGCCTTCGAAATGGCAAAAAAAATTCCCCCCATGTAGTTCAAGATGGTTTAGCATCATAAATATGAGTTAGTAATCAATCAGATGTAAGTAAACAACAGATACTGCAGCAAGAAGCCACCAGGTTGCAGCTCACATGTTATTTTAGGAGGCAGAGCATACAAGCAGTAATGCACATCTTTTGCAATAGATTATAGGTCAGTACAGGGGTATAAAAGGATATACTGTCAAACAGCCAAAATGTGCTTCCACTTAAAAGAGACTTGATTTTCAAGGGTCTACAACTGGAAGGCTAAATGACAAAACTCAGAAGTTACTTTGATAGATAAAGAGAGTGCCTTAAAAAGACTAGGCATTAAGTGGAATTAATTTAGAACAAATACTAGAATTCATCAGTTTTCAGATAATTATGCTTTATCATTAATGCTATTCAGAAAGGAAAATGGGAAATATTTGCTGGGAGTTGTGAATCAAAGCAGAGCATCAGCCGTGTCAGATCTGCCATGGGGCACTTGGAGGAGCACAAGAAAAAGGCCCATAGAAAGAATGCCTCTAATTGAACTTTTTGCAGTGTGGGAAATAGTGCAATATTTAACAATTCTGGGAATAAGTAGAAAGCTGTTCAAATTAGAAAAAAAACACACCAAAAAACAACTGGCAAGGCCTCATTCTGGCCCTAAGCTACTTTGGATGGCACAGGAAAGAATGATGTTAGAGTTTAAGGATCTCTTGTGTTTCTGTAGTCCTCGCAGCTATAAAAGGTTTGTGTATGGAATATAACTGCTTCACAACTGAGTAATATATTACAGAAGGTAACTAGCTGTTACTAGTTCATTTAAGAAAATACTTTCAAAAGGCACTGTGTGCCAAAATTGCAAGACTAAATATATTGTATTGTAAAAAAAAGGCATTAATGATTGCTTCCTGAAGATGAGCATTATAGGTTTCAATTTGTAGCTACAAAGCAATGACATTTTCAGTGCACTCAGAAAATTGTACATTGTCTATTAAGTGAATTGAAGACTTTGAAAATGGATATGGGTGTTCAATTTTTATATCCACGCAACTGTTGAAGAACTAGGTAAAACCACCTGCTTTGACACTCACACACGTACCCTCCAACTTGCTCAAATGTGTTCAGCACAGTCTTCCTATAAGCTAGCAGAATCACTCAAATACTTGTAAAAATCCGCAGAAAACTGAACAGAAGCTGTAAATCAGTGCAGGCTGGGCAATCACAGATGCCCTTATCACTTCCAAAAATGACTTGCTTAGAGTAAATCGAAGAGCTCTGATAGTTCAGATAGCTGTACAATTCATATGTTCAGAGTGGTGATCACCTTCAAATTTAAGCACTTGATTTAAGAGCTTCAGCAATTTTAAATTGCTATGTGTCACTGAGTGGCAGGCAGAGACTCGAGTGCTACAGTATTTTAAAAACTTTGGTTGTTCCTCTTAATATTTTTCTTTCAGGGACTTCAAAGAGGGTTTCTATAGTCAAGCATGGAAAATAGAACAGATTTCAAGATTACTGTAAGAGTCTTTACGCTTTTCGAAAAGCAGAGCAGAGGAGGTTTTCTCTGGGGAATGTACAGCTCCTAAGCCTGTGCTTGCCCTTTTCTCTGAACTGTTTGACCAGCGTCCTTGTGTGGGCTGCGGCAGAAGGTAGAAAGAGAGGTAATGGCATTTACATGGGCATCAAGGGACTTTTCTGTCTATTTACTCTCCTGAAAGAGCCTGCCCAGGTTAGCTTTGTTTCCATTAGGCATTTCTGCTTGACACCTACTGCCGCAGGAGCAGATAGGAATGAGAGTTTACTGATATTTGAAGGCTTCCCCACTCGTGGATTCAGATATTTTTATCAGGCTGAAGGTTCCTTCATTTGTTAGTTTGGTTTTACTAAGCTTCAGTCTGATGTCAGGATAAATCCTTTCCGTGTGCTTTTAACTAGCCACGTACAACATTTGTTGATTAAATACTTTGCTGAAGACTGAGCTGAAGTGTAAGTGGCTGCCTCGGACTTGGTCTCAGCTGGTAGGAGAGGGGCAGAGAATACCACAGAGACCCTCACAGCCCCATAGCTCTGTCATGTTCTGGATGTGGGGAGCAGGATTTTTGAGTGTAGTGGGAACTTCAGAGATGGGTATTCATCTTGGCTTGGGAGGAGGTGCAATTCTTTGGAGTAGAAAGGTTTCACTACAGCCTCCTGTAGCCTGGCTCTTCAGGCTGGAAGAGAACAAGGCAGGGCACCACAAACTACAGCCTCCAGAAAGCTTGCAAATTACATGTCCAGAATTAAATCTTAAGTGAAGACCTGTAGCACCAGTTCACTGGAATCGATACCTTGTGACCTCTTATTTAGTGGAATAAGAGCAAAGTTAGGCACCTGTGAGGTAAATGTGAAGAGTTTCTTTCACTTTACAGAGAATTAGAATGTGGCTCACAGAGATTTTATTATTGAGGGCGCCACTTTAAATGCTAATCACTATTTGCATGCTCATTACTGCTTCAGACTGGCTTCTTCAAAGGAATGAAGGGACATTTCTTGTTCATCTATCAATGAAATTTGAAATCCCAGCTTGAAGGTACAAGGGCGCAGGCCAAATGTGACTTCAGTGATTGTTTTGCCAAGGCCTCTTTCAGTCTTTGTGCCTGTGAGTAGTCACAAACTATATGATGATCTCGTGTTGGTGTACCAAAGTTGGACCTAAGGGGTTTTACAACATCTGAATCAGACCAATGTCACACAGCTGGAAGAGAAGAGGCTGTTTCTCCGAAAGAGCTGCAATAAACTGTGTTGGCCAAGGACAGAATCATTCCCCAGTACGGTGTGCCAAAACACCCACTGGAATGTAGAAGTCCTGACGTTAAACCTCTTAGTGCAGCCAATGTATACATATTATACTGGACACAACTTTTATGGCATAAGGAAATCTGGCCCGTTTCAACCATACTCTGTATTTCACCAGCCAAGTGCCCTGACACGGAACTCGGTTTAACATCCCACTGATATTACACATGTGAAACTCTTCTGCACACCTTGTTGGGGCTCGCTGGATCTCTGCCCTTGTCTCTTGATTCTTTTGCTTGAACTTAAGCAGGTTGTGTAGGTTAAATTATGACTTTACTGTGTGTAATCTGAAAAGCCAGTTTAAATTTTAAAGTAATCTCTCCCTGCCCCACTCCCAATGACTTGAATGGATTTGCACTGTGTTTAAGTATGGTAAAACTGTCTTGAGCAATTGCTTCCATTTTTAATGAATGTCCTCTCACTTCCATCCTTGCTTTTTTCCAAGAACATACATTTTTTTTGGAGACACATCCCAGGAAGTACAGGTTTTTTTCTGTACTTCATCTCTTGCTGCGAGATTCCAGAGAACTTGTAGTTTGGATCTATGGGAGCGAGGTTTTCCACACACAGAACTTCCTGAAATCCAGTGCCAAGGTGTTTAGATCTACTTGTCTTACTCAAGAGTTGCATCTGCTGACTGAAGCTTACCTTTAAGGCAGTGAAAAATCTCACACTCCACCTTCCAAAGTGTTCAAGTGTCAAAAGCAGGCTGGGAACATTTTGTGAATGGCCGTGCTGATGCTTGGAGAGAGATCAATGATGTGAAAATTACCAGCTTTTGCACGTGGATGAGCCTGGTGGTCATCCTTGGTTTGTCACTTGTCTTTGACATGACAAGAGGGTGTTAGAAGTGACCTAGTGCACACCCAGGAGGTTCCTGCCCAGAATAATTGCAGAGACCCAGAGATATTTTCTGAAGCATGTACTGTTAGGTGTTTCTAATTTTGGGGGTGTAAAATCTAAAGTAATTTTGAACAGTGGAACATGTTATTTCAGAGGTTTGAGTATGTAAGGAGGGGTGTTCTTCACTTCCCCCATTTGCTTGTTGAAAGTTTGAAGGTTAAATGTCTAAGAGAACATTGAATCTTGCAGGATTTGGAATAATAGGGTTGCTATGTTGATGGTTTTTGCCTAGAAAAAGGAGAGAGACATAATCAAACTGTATTTCTTTGAGTGAATTTATCAGCCAGTGTTTGGGACAAAGCTAGATTGCTTTCTTGTTTTTATTTAAGGAAAATCAGTAATATTTGTCGTCTTTGAGTTTACACTGGCTTCCCCTAGCTTTTCAATATGAATTTCTGTTTTATCACACTGCAAACTTTCACTTCTTGTGTTCTTTCTCTGTTACTAAATTTTCTTGTGTTCATTTACCTATTCAAATTCTTTTTATTGAAAGTCACTGTACCTAGAAGAGTCCATACTGCTCAAGTTACTTACTTTATGAAGTCCTGCAAGGACTCAGGAGGCTGTGATTACAGATTGTCACTGAGCAAAGTAAACTATGTAAGAAAACGATACTAACTTTTGTGAGAGGTATCACTTATGTCACAGTTCACTTTTGATGCCACATCCGAAATACTGAAGGGCAGAGGATGTACCTGACTAGCCCTCTCACCAGCATGGGCCTGAAAGAAGTGGAAAGGCTTGCATGGGAGAAAAAAATAGTATTTTTACAAAGAGAAGGCTTATAATGCATTACACAAAAGCTATTTATTATATTTTTTTCAAGTCCATTAGCCTTGCCTTTTACAAGAAGTGTGCTGTGGTTATCTTGTCGAGCAGCCTTTTAATTTTAGGATCCTTGTTTGTGTTTTTCAATAAGTCCCAACAGGTGCATAGCTGTCAGGTCATTGTACCCCTGCACAACCACCACTGGAATACTTGGGGTTTTCCCAGGGATGTGACTTTGTCATGGGAACTGCGCTGCTTACCAGCAAAATTGTGAACATTTTTAATTTTCTCATGGGAAAAAGTAGAATAACATTAATTCCAAAGCTGAAAATGTTGAATGGCATTCCCAGACTCACCACTGGTTTATATAACAGAATCTGTCACTTCAGAAAATTCATAACCCAATCTCTCTTCATCGTACAGGCAGCCTTATAATTTAACAGTGTAAGAAAATTCAATGCCAATGTGGACACCCCTGTGTTTCACTGCAGGAAAGAATTACAGCACAGTTCTCAGGAATGCCATTGTGCAAGAACTAGCAATAGCATATAAAATGTTGGTATTCGACTAATATGTCTTTCTTCTACACTATGTCTCTATTGAATGAAGGAAAAATACACACACAAAACCGTACTGCATTTTGATTATTACAAAATCATGGTCATATGGTTATGTTTGCCATTGAAATCATTCCCATTGAAATCATTATAGTAAGCGTATACTGCAAAATCACAGAAAATACTGTTCTTATAAATAAAGATAGCACAAGAGGTGGCTGAGGCAGTGTGAAGAATAACAGGAGTTTACTGGCAAAAGGGTAGTATTTTGAATACTCATAATTTATTTACTCAGTCTATCTTAAAATTTCAGCCCATCAATTATACATGAAACTGAATACCATAGTACAGGGGGGGGGGACTAAAAGGCACGTATTCATTTCCAGCTCTAACATCTCAGTCTTTAAACAAGATCTGCTCCTTAGCATACTGGTAAGACAGATGGATAAGTGTTGGTAGATATGAGATTTATAGTTTGGCATTAACTGCTCAATAATTTGCTTGTACTAGCACCCAAGAGACACAATTTTTTTCAGAAAGTCTGATTTTTCTACATTTATTCTAGGAATGGTATATTGAGAGTTGTTAAGGAAATTAAAGTCCCATTTATGGCCCCAGTTCAACAAAGCATTTTAAGTAATTCTTAACTTAAAGTACATCTTAAACTGAATCCTATTTTATCAAAGGCAAAAAGAAAAGAGAAGTCTTCAGAGGAACTTCCCCACATGGTTAAAGTTAAGAGTGTGGGATTTTTCTTAAAGTGAACTTAGAAATGCTGTTGGTATTAGAGACTGAAGAGACTGTCTGTGGAAAGTGACATTTAAAGATGAATTTACCTGTTGTCCAGAAAGCCTGTGTGATGTGGTGAAGGAGGCAGGAAACTGGATTCCAATTCTGGAGCACCTTGGAGGGTTTATCATTCTTAGGGGAAGTGCTCTGAGACCTCCCCTGAAAAGGTGTTTTGCAAAGAAAAGGAGCCATATCTCAGTCATAAACTTATTGGGCAGTTAGGCTTGTTCTCCTGAGACATCTTGACATTGGAGGCTTTGCTGAAGAGCTAGAGGAAGATCTTGTCTAAAGATGAATGGAGAGACTTCCATCAAACTGGCACCTCAATCTCTTGTCTCTTTCTGTCACTAGGGGCATCTATAATTAGTACCATCTCCACTCCCTGTTCCGGAGAACTTTAGGAGTCTATATTGAGAGTTAATGGCTGTTTTGTCTCACATGGCCCCAGGTTCTGTGAAAGGACTTGAAAATTTTTGATAGATAAGTATCAGGTTTGGTATTGTGGGCTATCATCTGTATTTATGGGTCTCCTCAGGAGATTCTATGATAGAGCTTTCAGTTTCCAAAGAAAAAATTGTCTAAAAATACTTATTTCCACTTCACCTTCCCCGATAAACTGGAAGCTGTTATTTACAGTTTTTAAGCCAGATACAGCTATTTACTTCATACAAGAAGTCTTTCTTATGAAAATTTTATGATATTCAGCATAAAAATACCTGGTGGCCTTGTGTTTTGCCACCTGGTGTGATGCAAGATAAAAATCCACAATTTCACCCGTGAAGACACTCAGATAACAAATAGTGAGGAGAAGAAAATAAACCTTTCTGTCTAAGTAAGCTGTTCCCTTGTTGTTCATGAAATATTCAGGGACAATAAATTAAAAATAGCCTTCAAATATAGAACACAAATTATGATGATGAAAATATTTATTCACTCACCAGTTTGGAACATTAGAGAGATCGAAATATATCTAAACCCCAAATTTTGGTAGAGTAAAAAGGCCATTTTATCATGTTTAATGAAAATTCCCCTGTGATGGAAATTCAGCGCTGCAAAATGTGTTATTTTTCCATATGACAACAGAAAGCAGTACATAGGGAAAGCTCAGACTTAACAGATTTCTTAATTATGACTCTGTATTTCAGCATATGCCTGAAAATTATAACAGTCCTATGGAAAATGTGTACATGGCTCCGTAGTAAGTCTAAAGAAGCACACATTAATATGTAGCTAATGACTGGAAATACTTTTAGTGGTTAAGCAGAAGAAAGTTGATTTTATGCTGATACTGCACTGCACAGTGAATTTCACCACTTTCTTACTTTAAGGCACTTGGAACTTCTGGGTACCTTTTATTAAGTTTGTCTGAAGAGGGCAGCCTTTCCTAATGCGCTTGGAATTTTCTTAATATGGCAATGTTAGTGTACACTAAACACATTGACAAAGGACAAGCTCACAACCCCAGGTTTGCCTCTCGTTATTGCCTATGTATTCCTTGAAGTTTCTTTTCACATATATTTATCGACCAACTGCAAAAAATACTATTATTTGAAACATTTGACCTCTGATAAAATACAGTCCAATTTCACTTAGTCTCTATGCTAAAGGAATGGAGGTTTGCTGTGATATTTCTAGAAAGAAATTTAAAGGGAAAGTTTTTAGGAAATTTCTGGAAATATAGTAGTTGTTTATTCTTTCTGCAGTCTAGAAGCAGTCATTCTTAAATGCTAAGAATACAGCAGTGAACTATCTGTCCTGGTGACAGTCTGCTAATCTTTTTTTCATGCTGAATTCCTCTCCAGCCTTCGAAAAGAGGCATTAACCTGAAAGTAGACAGCGATGCTACATTTTCTTTTATAATTTAATCCTAAAAAAACATTAAAAAAAAACCTTAAGCAAAGTTATGCATTTCCATGTTACCAGAAAAGATGAATGTCTACTCCGCATTTTGCAATTAGCGTGATAGATTTAAGGGCTCTTAGAAGAATTTATTGCTCTGGTGTGCGTCGATCACAGTGCAGGGAGGGGCATTGGAAGAAGCTGGAAGGATACATTTTCACGGTTATTGCTGCTCTAGCCACTATGTCACACCTCTCCTCTTGCAGTGACAGCCAGATTTGAATGCCTGTCTCACCTTCTGTGGGGTTGGGATTTAGATTTCCTGATTGGCCTGGGGCAGAAGGAGCGCACACTGAGCACAGGGAGCAAGCATGGGGGTTCTGAACGAGGAGAACCTAAAAGCTGGTACTGGTCCAAAAGGGTGGTAAGTGGAGGCAAGAGGTGTAGGATTTCACAGCACTTCCATAAACAACCCTACTGTTTGCAAAAGTGTTACCTGCATTACTAGGATCCCCTTGTAGGATCATGTCCAACACATTGCTCGTGCACTAACAGCGGTGCTGAGGGTCCTGTGAGAAACACTCAACTATTTCCTTAGTAATTCTCTCTGGAAGTGTCTGCAACAAAATGAGATCGCTTTATGCACGCAGGAGCCCAATAAGTTTGCCGTGGTGGTTGACAGCTAGTAAACCTTGGACCGCATCACAGTCACAGTGGCTGTCACCCGTGCTGGTTATATTATGCTGTCTTAGTTTAGAACGAGCCAAAACAATTCGGAATTCCTTTCTCAAGTTGACCACGCCTCTTTTAAATTTAAAACAAAATTTTAATTTGGAAAATGTGTAGAAGGAAAGATAACAGTTCTTAACTGCTAAATATATTTTTTATATATATATATATATCTCCAAAACACCACAACAGAACAAATAACAGCTCTGTAATAAAAACCTCTGAAGTAATGAGTCTCTGAAGGGACGGAGTGAAAACTTCTCCCGTAGGCAACGTGGACTCCTTTGTTCTCTGTCCGGAAGGCGCTGGCTCAGGATGGGCAGAGGGGACCGGGGGCTCCCCTGTCGGTGCTGTCGGTGCCTCAGGAAAAAAAATTGCAGCAACTGCAAGGCAATGGTGAATGTCCGTCTGAAAGCACAGGGGCACACCGGGCCAGGAACAGGAGACAGGGAAAGAAGCCAGAACCCACAGGAGTCCCTCCAAGCTGGTTCCTTTTCCAAACTGCCGCCGAAAAAAGTGAGTGGCAAGAAAAAAAACAACTCCCAAAACAAAGAAAAGACCTCTCCTCCCAGCTGTCAGGTTGGAATTCGGATCATTAGCCCGGTCTTTTGTTGAGAAGGGTGTCAGCTCCCAAAGTCTATGTTGGTAGGGAAAGAAAAAATTCTGACAAATTCTAAAACTATAACATATGCTCGCACTGACCACAGTCAAACCGCAGTACAGTGTCACCCCTTCAGTTTGTCACCTTCTCTTCTCAGCTGATGATTAGGCAATATCAGTGCTAATCTAGCCAACTCATCTCTTTTTTTAATTTGATGACTTTTTAGGGACTTTTTTAGGAAAATAAATATACAAAGATTGTATTGAGGCCATGCTGCTGAGAACGCAGCTGCGCTGGGCAGGGCACGTCTCCAGGATGGAGGATCATCGCCTCACTAAGATCGTGCTCTATGGTGAACTTACCACCGGCTGCCGCAAGAGAGGAGCCCCGAAGAGGAGATACAAGGATGCTCTGAAATAATACCTCAGCCTTGGCCGTATTGACTACCATCAATGGTCCACTCTGGCCTCCAGTCAGGAGGCATGGAGACACACCATCCATAACGCTGCTGATTCCTTTGAGAATGCACGCAGAATCAGTCTGGAGGAGAAAAGACAACGCAGAAAGAACCGTGCCTCGCCAACACCACCTATGGAGACTTTCTGCTGTGCCTTTTGCAACCGGCCTTGCCCATCTCGCATCGGCCTCTTTAGCCATCAGCGCGCTTGCAGCAAGCGTGGGTAGAGCCCTTCCCAAATCTTCGTTCGCGAAGCCTGCCCATGATGATGATGATACAAAGAACATTTCCCTACTGTCATTAAGTTCAAAGTAGCAAATAATTGAATTTCCTCCTCGCACTAACTTGTACAGCTGTTGAAGCTACCAAACTCATTGCAACCTCATGTCACTGCTCGACAGAAGTCTAGCTCAAATCTAGTCATTACACAGCTATCTACCTGGTTTTACAATCCTTGAAAATCATTCATATCCATTGATCCAAAAATACCCTTTTTTCCCACCTGGTCTTTCCTACAGCAGCCACTTGCTCAGAAGTTAAGGCAGATTGCTTCTGTGCCTTCCAGCCCCAGACTCTCCCAGTGAATTGGACCAAGCTGAAAAGTATGGGGCTTCTTCCTCTTCCTGCTTTAGTACTGGATTGCTATGAAACAGAGCAGAAATTTGTCAGTGTCCCTGCTTAGAATGCACTTAACTTTCTACAAAACAGTTGCATATTAGTGTTATTGTCTTCTAATATGTCAGATCCTCTCCTTGCTGGCCAACGACCCACCAGATTATTCTTCCTAAATCCTTTAAGAAATGACACCTTTACTGTCTTTATATGTGTTTTTCCTTGAGACAACACCTAACTGAAATTGATTGCTTGTTTTCACTTTTTGTGACTAATCTTGGGAGGGAACATCATTCTCTTTGCCAGACACCAATACATGCTGTCTCTCACCCTGTTTAAAGAGTATATGTCTATAAAAGGTGAAGAGACTGGATTTTTTGCTGTTGAAATGGGAAGAAACATACAAATAACTCCCACATTTCCAATACATCCTTATTTTGATGTTGTAAATGTGACTTTCTCTTTTCACTCCTAGGGAATGTTTGCAAAATTAGGCTGTAAAAAATTTGAATAAGCTTATTGCAACCAGGTCTTAATAATTTAGCAGGAATTGCCAGCATTTTTCCTGAATATCTAATTGCCTTTTGAATACTTTAAAAATTTGATTCGTCTGCTAATGACTCCTTTATCTAGAAAATAACCTTTTGTTGTTCACTTTTATCTCTCACCATTAAAGAGATCATTACAGTACCTCCTCCACCTTTCTATGATCACACTGTTTGCAAATAAAGATTTTTATTTTTGTACTTTACTGAACCTTCATGATTCATGCCCTTGCCTCCCAGTACTGGAACACATGTAAAATATTCTGATTATTACATCTACTGTATACCATCTTTTACTTCAATTTCTGCACTATTGTCTTTGGTATTATCAGGCTCCTCTCTTTTGTGCTTTTATTATAATCTTCAATGTAAGCATAATTCTGAATTTTTATTTTCTTTGGTGAACATTAATAAAAAAAGGAAGGATCCCTCAATACCTTTATGAGAGCATCCATTGTTTTTAGACTTGTATTTGTTCCTCTAATGCTTTTTGATACTCTTTATAGTGCATCTGTGGAGGTTTCCTACTCAATGTCCATTTTCAGTGTGGTCATTTTGTTATCTTTTAATTTCTCAAACCTGATATTACTTAAAAATTCTGGGTCACTTTTCATATTTCTTGTCTGCTATTATATTGGGACAGATAATCTTTCTCAGAATAGCTGCTGAAAGACAACAGCTCTCATTACAATGAATTTCCTTTACATTCTTAGTGTTATTCCTTTGTCTCAAACCAACATTAATTCCATTATTACAGACCTATGCAAATTTCAGAAGAAAGCCCCATCTTTCACTCCCACAAAACCAATCCCATTCCGCTGCCTGCCATAACCAAGACTGTGTATTTTATAGAATCATAGAACATCCTGAGTTGGAAGGGACCTACAAGGATCATGCGAGTCTTACTCCTGGCCCTACACAGGACAACAATCACACCATGTGCCTGAGAGTGTCATCCAAATGCTTCTTAAACTCTGGCAGGCTTGGTGCTGTGACCTCTTCTCCTGCACCTCCTTGTGGCCCAGTATTTCATTTCCTCAGAAAAACTGTGGGAGTCCAAAGGATATAAAAGGTGTCGTATGTTCCAAGTTCTTCTGACAAAGCATCTTATATTTCCTCATGCATTCTTTCAACAGGAGTAGGTGTCCTGGTAATATCAGTACTCTTGTGTTCCTGTAGTGACTGACAAAAAACACAGGCTCAAACTTTGTCAGGTAAAAGCAAAAGCAAAAGGCAAAAGCAAATGGCAAAAGTCCTTTATTCACACATACAATATTTTATACTATTTTATTTATACTACTTATTTGTACTATTTTACTAGTGTCCATATGTGTCTCTGCTGCATATCATTGGCTAGGTGTTCTTGTCCATCAGTCTTAGTCCATCTTCTGATAGGTGGACATCACCTCTCCTCATGCTGGCAAGTCTCAAAACACACTCTTGCTATTCTTTGTTGTTTTCTTCAATTCCTTCTACTTTCCCAGGCCTGGCCCAAGGACACAGGTGGTGTTTTCTGCTGCTTTCCCAGGCCTCTCAAGGCCAAAAATGTCTGTTGCCCAGTATTCTTCCATATGTTCCCTGACTGGTTGTTTAAATTTCCAATTGCTAATATTGCTAATTGCTCAATGTAATACTACACTTAGTAGCTTGTAAGCTCTTTTCCACGGAAGCAGCTACTAACTTTTAGAAAGCCACTTTCTGACTGTCTCTCATATGACTCCCCTACCTTCTCTGTAGTGCTTTGGAGAGTCCCTGATCTAAAAGCATTGAATGTTTCCGTATTTTTTTTTTTTATTTTTTTTTTCTCTCAAACTGAGATGATTTCTCTGCCTTATCTAATTACGTGTTTCCAAGTCTCTGACTTTCTTACAATTTCTTATTTGTACATTTTATGGGATAAGGATGCCAACTTTATGTCAGCTCCATCTGGAAGACTTGAAGGTTGTTCCTCGATCTCTTTGCAGCTTATCGTCAAACTCTCTGGCTTTGGAAGACAGTGCCGACTGCACAGCAAATCATGATGTATATACCATCTCCATAGAGAAGTCCTTTCACCATATTAAAGTTCCTAAGAAAGACGTTACTGCTTCTCACCAACAGTAATTGTTTTTAAGCTTGTTTGTGATTCAAATACACTGCACTTTCACTGAACTTTTGTTCAATACAAATCAGAATGGAGAAGGAATTAATGGGTACAGTATTGTTCTGCTGTCAGTTCTGCTTGTGTAGATGTGGTTTTAGATGGATAGTGCAATCTCTAATATCAGTTCTTATTTGATTAGTGAGTTATAAAATGCTTGTGGACTTCATCACCATTTAAATATACACCTTGAAATGTCAAATACATTAATTATTAACAAGTTTTAACAATCAAGTAGGATATGGGAGGTCATATAGTGAAGCATTGGGGGTTTTTTTAGCACCAAGCTCCAGGATGGTAAATGTAAAGAGTTTCTGAAGAGAATATATTTTCATCCCTGGCTTTGTCTAGAAGTTTTCTTTTCCCTTCCTTAATGTCTGTATTAAACTGGTGAACAGGAGTGGACAAGGAGAAAAAAGAGGGGAAATCACAGTGTCATGACAAGCCCTACAACATGGTCCAGAGTCCATGTCAAATTGATAGTATCTAGAATCCACAGATGGGGTGAGCCATAGATGACTTATACTACTTTTGGCAGTTTCACCTCCAAAATTATGAGTCAATATGTTGATGATCAAGAGAAGACAGTGGATATAAAATGCAAGTGAGTACTGTGAGTGAGTGCCTGAGTTCCTATAAAAGCATCTACTGAATGCATTTGCTTCATCAAAGCCCAAACCCACAGGTTCAGAGAGATGTACTTCTGTGGTTGACAGCTCTGTCAATATCTCTCCTGCTCTGTCTCTTCCTGTCATAACATTGATTTCTGTAAGCTAGAGGAAGTAATCCCTAATGACATTGTGTAACAGTGTTAAGGAAAGATTGTTTTCCCACTGTGCACTTTTTCATACACAACTTATAAATGTATTTCTTCACTTACAAACTTTACCTCTTGTAACTCTGTTACATTTTATTTCCTGCCGTTTTATCCACATCAACTGCTTTTTTAATGTTTTCTTCTTGGTTTTTTCCACTTTTATGGGACGACATATTTGGTGATTCCCCTGCATCATCTCATCACTGCAAAACAATGATGTCACTTTGACATATGCTATTCACTCAGCTGCCAAGCTAGCTGAAGAATGCATCATGTGCCCTTTGCATGGAAGAAAAGACCATATTGTCATGTCACGTCCCATCATTCCACTGCTGTCAACATCACTACGTTCAATTTTGTGTCCTAATCCCATGATCAGCAATGTTTGCCATTGCATGGTTAAAACTGCTGCATAACTGTAATGAAATTCCTGTTATTAATCTAATTATCAACCTTTACTCTCTTCATTTTTCCTGACTGGGGGGAAAATATTAAAAAAAATCAAAACCCATCTCTCTTGAATTTTCCACTGCGAGGTTAAATGGAAAGAAGGCAGTCTTCCAGGTAGCTTTGGAGAATTTTTAACTTGTATGTTTTTGAAGAAACCATGGATATTTAAAGTACTTGGAATTTGTTTTGTCTTATGTCCAGAGTGGCACTAGCTATGAATTTCCAGCATAATATTGGTATTGTTGAAAAATGGGATGAAGTTTTGAAAGGAACAAGAAATTGTGTGTATTTATGGCTTCATGGGTGAGCAGCACATTTGTAATGAGCAGGCTTCAGTGGAATGTGCCTCCCCATGGAGCCAGGTGTGATACCAGATAGGAAGCACAGAGATACCCTTTCCACTGAGCTGACTCCTCTGATCCTTTGAGATGATGTTTGTAAGGAGGAGGCTGTAAAGGATTTAGTATTATTAAGTGTGTGAGGTCTTACCTCACACAGAGAATCAGCATGGCTTAAGGGTGTCTGGAGCTGGAACAGAGGCAGGTATGGATTGATACGCAGGCATGAAGTCTATGTTGTTTCATGAGATATCACTGGTTCAAATTTCAGGCTCTGTAATTCCTCTAAGAACCATTTTTGGTCAGATAGAATCAGATAAGTTGTCACCATTTCTGTTGAACTCATATGCAGAAATTAAAAACTTTTAATTTTCTACCTTGTTGTGGAATAAGCTCAATAAGTGAAAAAAACCCAAAACTCAATACTTCACAAACCAGCTCTCTGCTGCTCCAGTCTGCTATGGTTAGTGTCAAAAGGACTTCACCTATTACTCATTCTTGGAGAGTCATAAAAGATATTATAGCCTTTTTAGTATTAGAAGTTAAAACTTTATTTTTCAGTCATGTTTCTCTTCATAGATTTGTGCTGTGAAAAAAATAAATGAGTAAACCTAAAGGCCTGTATCACACAATAAACATCATTTAAATATTGTTTCTTTTTAATATAACATTATTGGTTCCTCTTTGCAAAAGTCACAGGTACACAAAACTCCATAGAAAAAGAATACAAACTTCAAAGAAAGAACTTCAGTGCCTTAACATCTTACAGAGTTGTCAGGTGTTTCTATTGCTTTGTTCAGCAAATGAATTTTTGAATTTAAGAAAAAAAACAGGGAAAAACCATAGCAAATATTAGGAAAAAAGTAATCTAGATAGCGGACAGTGGAAAATATATCCTGCGTTTGATGTCTTCCATTGCATGAACAGCTGGACTCTTTAAATAAGCAACATGACTAAGAAAACTGGTGAACAAGAGAGCTGCTGAATGCCAGCAGGTTTTAGATTTGGAAACCAATGTATATCAGGTGATTATAACTGAATTCTCAAAGTATTACAGGTATAAGTCTAAGTACTTTTTCTCTGAAAAAACTGGTTTTGATATAATTGCTTAGCATTATGTTCCACTTAATTGCAAGTTATATTTTCTCTATTTATAAATAAAATTATTTTCTCTCCTTGTCCAGCCAAAAAACTCTCACTCATTCCTGAAAGGCAGCACAGTACTTCATGTCTTTACCAATGCACTGCATTTTAAATATTACGTTTGTAGGCGTTCATAAGGCAGTTCACAAGTACCCTGTTTACATAGCAAATTTACTACCATAATAACCCTTTAAAACCCTATAAGAGGACAAATTTTCAAGGTCTCTTGGTAAGAAAGAGAACAGGGACTAGATTTAATTCCACCTAACATTAACTATCCCAAGTTAGATGTCTCAATTTAACTGGCTGCTTAGCCTTTCTCTCCAGTAAATGCATGGAAAGAGACAGGTACTTCTAGACCATAATTCATCCCATCTTAAGATGCTTTTCCAAGGTAATGGGATAAATTGCCATGCTCATCAGAAGACTTTATAATTTTATTTGGGTGCAGAACAAGTTGTAAATTTTGGCTTTGTTATCAAAGTATAAACTCTTTTTTGCTTTTAGAAATGCTGTCAAAATAATGACACTTGTAATTGTTTCTCTGTGCTTTTTTTTTTTTTCCCCCATGATTTTGGAATGTGGCCTTACCTTGGAGCTCTCCTTGACTGACTGAGGAATTCTTTATGGACTGTTTATGTTTTTGGCTTGAATACAGTCACTAAACCCTTCACCCAAGAATGAGATAGTAACACATTTTTATGAGATCTCCTGTTGAGTCACACTCAAATTTTCATGTATTCTCCTGAAAGTTTTTTTTATTGATTTATACTATGTTACCTACTGCGTCCAATAGTAGGAATGTTCTGAGAAAACAGTTTTCCTGTGAACTGAATATAAACCAGCATCTTTGCACATTTGCTGCTTCATTTGCTCTTCTTTTATCTGTGCCACTTTATTACTACGGAAAATACTATTTTTCCTGCTCTCACTGGGATTTGGAGGCAGTCTGAGGTTTCCTCAGTCCTCTTCACGTTCAGGCTGTGCGCTTGAAGTGTTGCACCTGAATCTACACCAGATATTTAACTCTCATAGTGACTCCTGTCTGGGCAGCAGTGTGTAGAGCACAAGCTGTCCTTGCCACTTTTTCCACACCTTCCACCACAAATACCAAAATGCACACACCCAGTTTTACTGCCTGCAGAAATACAGGCTGCTGAGATTCTTACACCTTTCCAAAGTTTTCAGCTGAAGTTCGTTGGTCTTTCAAAGCATCTGGTGGTCACCTGCAGCTGAGTGAGTTTAACCTCTCTTCACAGGTGGGGGAAATGAGAAGAAAAGTCAAGGATATAAGGAACAGCTGGGACAAGCAGGTAATTAGTGCAGTGAGAGATAATAATGTTCTTAAGGGTTGGGAGGGGTTTTTGTGCCTATATATGGCTGAGGGGCAGCTTGTTGTGAGTAGAAATGAGCTGGGAAAATAGAAGGACTGGATATACAATGAGGTAAGGGTGGATGGGTGGCTTTGGACTTGTTGGAGGTCCTGGGGTAGTTGAGAGCTGCTTGGTTTGGATGTTGTCAGTGGTGCTGTTAGGGAGCTCTACAGGACCAGAGGGGAAGTTCAGGGCTTGTGTTTAAGTGCTTGTGCTGGTAGGAGAGTCTTTAAATGTTTTGTGTGTGTGCTCCTCTCTTAAAAGGAGTGGTGCTGGAGGTGGTTTTAACTAAAGAAAAAAAGATGTAGCTTAAAAGGCTAATGCATCCTCTGTTCTCCCTGGTAAAAATACCCTGTGAAAATGCAGCACCTTGAGGTTTTCTTTGTGGCATAAGCTGTATACAAAAGCTACTCATCTGGTGGAAAATGCAGTCTAGCTTGTGACCCTGACTGCTGGGTGTGAAGAGTTGTATTCCTGGAGGTAGGTGGCTTTCCAGTGTCTACTGACTGCGGTGAAGTGAGAGTGGGTGTGTTTAGAGTTTGATCATGCATAACTCTTTAAGTTACTTGCCTTAGGTGTCTTAACTCTTGGGATGAGTAGGAGTTGTGGTCTGGTCTTCAGGTTTCTTTTTCTATTGCCCATTAGAATCTGGAAAGAAGCTCAGGTGAAACCATTTTCCAGATTCTATTCCAAATAATCTGTGTGTGAGCAGTGTAAGCCTTTGCTCTATAGTCTAGTAGTTTGGCTGTCTCAGAATATGCAAGTGAGCCTACTTATTGATCTGTGAATGGAGGGGGAAGAACCCCACACCTGGAAGAATAGGGACAATAAATGGTGATCTTAGGCCTTTTATACTACTACTTTTACTGGTGTGGTTTGTGTTCTAAAGTGCTTATTTCATAGTCAAATTGGAAGATGGTCAGCTTCAGAAATACTTCTGAGGCTCTAGTTCTTTCTTGTTTGTAAAGTTAAAAAAAACCCCCGATATCTTCTGTCTTTGTCTTTTGACATGTTTGTCTGCTGAGTGCCTGTCCTGGAAAGGATTTGCCTGTTTCTCTGTAATATTGCAGCACACTTTTTCTGTAGGATATCTATCTTTTGGATGTCCTTGAAACTGAGATGAAAGAGTTCAAAAGAGTGATTGCTGTAAAGGAAATGTACCTACTAAAAGTAACAGGTATAGGAGTAAGTAATGAAGCCCGAGACTGATATTTATGAGTTTAGACAGGAGGAATATGCTGTTTTATTGGGGGATACTAAAAGCAGACATACGTTATATATAAATTAATTAAGACATACGGTGCTTGTGGAAAGGCATCTTGCTGGAAAACAACTTCCAGATGCTTCCAGAAACACTCCAGCTATCTCACTATTCAACTTGTTGTTTATAGGTTGACCAGTCATTCTTCTGAAGCAGATGGAGATACTTTTCATAAGTGTTTCTAAAGGTGAAATCAGCATTGCATGTGCTTTGTCTCTTCTGAAGTTTTCTACCAAAAGAAAGTATTCTTTTGTTGTATGGTGTATCTGTAGCCTGCCCTCCTAAGGGTGTCTAGGAGAAGCTAAATACACTATACAGTATGCTATTAATTAAATTTGTAAAATAACTGGTTTTTGATAGACTAACACAAGCACAATTACAGCAGTAGCTGTTTCTCATTAGTGGGAATGACATGCCAGCTTTAGAATATGTAATGATGTATAAGCCCTAGCGGTTATAATTGGCATAGAAATGTACTATATCCTTGGGTGTTAAAAGCCATAAGCTATTTATTTTCATACTTACAAAGAGCGTACTACATTGTGGTATTAATCTCACATGGATTGTCATACTTGCATTTTTTTAGTAAAATTTATGTCCATATGGTTCAAATATGAATCTGTCCCCCTATTAGTATCCTGCTGGTGACGTAGTGTACTAATAAATTAGTAGCTCATGTCTGTATCATGAGCCTGTTTGAATTCAGATCTCATGAGAAAGAAACTCAAAACCTGCCTGGTCTTCCTGACGTGAACTGACGTGTTGTCATGATGGTTTTTGTAATACCTGAGCTTATACAATTTAATAATCATATGCTTGCAAGAAATTTGGCTCTTGGCTGTAGTGTCTGGTGTTTCAGGTCTTTTAGAAATACCGAATTCACAGAACCAAGGATTGGATTTGGAGGTGCTGTGTTAGGCTAGGCTCTAGCCTAAACTAGAAGCAAGTAGTATTGAGTTACAATTTTGAAACCAGGGGTGATGTATATTGGTGTTCTACTAGGCACTATATTGCATTGACTCTTTTGTAATATCAAAGGCAGTTTGGTTATAAGATTTGTGCCACGTATGGTGTGGAAATATGATATGGATGTGAAAGTATATGGTATGGTCTTAGTGTTTCAGAAAAAAAGATAAATGGGTGAGAAAAGTATAGGAATAAAACACAAGGGTTGTTTTTCTTAGAAGTTAATAATCTATTACTTATTCCCAAAATATCCAGGTTTCATTTTTGGGAAAGAACAATTTTGCTGTATTTTCTCTTGGCTCTCTCCCTTCAACTGTCCTCACCCAAGAGAAACACCACTTGTCACTGGTCTGAGCTTAAGCACTGAACCACTGACCACGATTCTTTGAGTGTGACCTTGTTGCTGATTCTTTATCCACTGGGTGGTCCATCTGTCATATCCATGTCTCTCCAATTTAGAGACAGACATGATGTGTGGGATGATGTCTAAGCCTTTGCACAATTCCAGGGAGATGTCAATTGTTCTTCACTTTGGAATGTGTTTGCTTAATCTGGGTAAATCACCTGGCTAATGGTTAATGTTTTGCAGCTCACAATTAGGTCAGGGTTTAGCTCCTTGTGATCTAGGTGACATGTTTAAACTAAGGTGAAAATTGAGGTTCTGTGGCTCAAGGCTGAACAGAGAATTGGTTGTAAAACCAGCAAACTTGGGATTTTAATGCTACTGTATCATATTTGTGGTTTCTGAAGGGCTTGTTTAGGATTTTTTTAACTATAGGCACTTAAATGGTTGAGATTGGTGAAGTTGACTATATGACAGACTATATGGTGAATATTTGACTTGCCTTTCTTTTATTTTGCAGAAACCTACAGCCAACAAGACTTCTGGTGCTCCTTCCTACAGCAGATGGTCCAGTTCACAGCCCCATCAGGTAATATGACCTTATCAAAAAGCATATGAAACTCAGGTTGACACACACTTTCTTTTAAAATGAATCTGTGGGGGGATCTGAGGCTGTTTCAGGATATCTTGTGGGAAACTCTAAGATGCAGTGGCTGTTCCTGGAGGGGCTGTGCCTCCTGTAAGGCAGAGGTGGCCCTTGTGGTTTGTCAGGGGTGGTTATTATGGCTGGATACCCCTACTCTTTGCATCTTGTCACTTAAGCCAGAGGTGTGTGTGTTTGCTCTTTGGCAACACATGGAGCTGTATTCTCCCATGCCAGCCTTTGCACCCCACCCCACTGATTTTGGGACTGCTTAAAATCACAAGTTGTGAAGTGGTTACAAAAGTCAGAACTCTCATGAAAACTTGTTGTAAACCCAAGCTGAAGCCAGAAAACTGTTCAGTGATAGCCAGGAAGGAATACTGTTGTCAATGATTCTTTGAGAATTTGAATAGTGTTCAGGACTTTTGTTACTTTATCAAAACCAAAGGAATTTTTTGACTATAGAGATGAACATGGCTTGCTTTGCTATTAAAGAACAATGTATTTCAACCAGAGTAACTTTGTCTTTAAGAACTCCTCAGGTGACAGTTCGTAATGATTATATTGACATTGCTTTCCTTCAACCTGTACTTCTTTTTTAAATGAAGGTAGAAAGAGGCAGGAAAAAACCCCCCACAAAAGACCCAAACACACCACCCTCCCTTGACACTATGAAAAACTTAAATTATCTTCGTGGGGAAACCCTTGATCTGACATGGTGGATTTTCCTTTTGAAGGACATGTATACACTAAGAGAGGAAACTTCCAAGAAGTTATTTGGCCTCAAAAACTGAAGCCAAATCATGAATTTAATTTTTTTTTCAAATTAGGATCGGGGGGATGGGGAAGGTAGCTAAATGCTTTATGGACTGTTAGCTACCTGTTTCACTATCCTACCAGTCTTAATTCTATTTTCACAATGTATTGTGAGTTTTGTGCCTTCTCTTCGTATGGAAGTATGTTCTTTTGTTTGCAAAGTTTGCCATGTTTTCTTTCTTTCACTTTCTGAGCCTTGAATTTTTACTGTTGGGGGTAAAAATGAAGAATATGTAGACAAAAGGTTAATTACTTTCGGTGGTTGATACTTGCCACATCCTAGGGCATCAGACAGCGGGAAAGAAAACATTTGTGGAGTGTCACTAATATGTACAAGGACTGTTCCCCTCTTCCTGCATGTCTGCAGTTGCATGGAAGTTAGTGGGAGGTGCATTCCTGAGGCAGGAGGAGATCAGCCAAACAAATCATTTGAAGTGCACCTTCTGCTCTACACACTTGATTTCTCTATTGAGGAGGGGAGGGAAGATAAGTGCATAATAAAGATTGTTTGTAGTGTTACAACCCTGTCAAACTACTGGCAGAGGTAAGGGATTAACTACCAGAATGTTGCTTGAAAGTATGTCTAGGCCATCCAGCATCTGCAGGAAAAAAATTGTTCTAATGTGTTAAAGCATGCCTGTGGTAATTTTCTTCCACCAATGTTCTACCCCTTACATTTTAATCTCAGCTTCCTTTGTAATTTATACCCTAATCTTTTCCTTTCCATCCTTGTTTACAGTAAGCTTTTGTCTGCTGTGTTTTGGGTTTAATAAGGCTATAAATTTGCCTCATAGATATTACAAATGCCGGTACCAGCTGTGAGGCTGTGTAGCCATGCCGTGGTTCAGTTTGGGTGACCTGAATACTGCTGTGCGCTCTCACGAGCTGAGTGGCAAAATATTTGTATTGGATCAGAGACTTGTATTCAGCCTTGCAACTTGCCAGCATCTATATATAGTGTATTTAAACTCTTGCAGTTTTTTTTTTTTTTAAAGACTGCTTTCCAAGAAAGAAAAATATTAAAGTTCAAATCCATATTGTCTTCATTTTCTGGAGTCTCATGTGGTGAACGCAGTGAAGGCTTTTCCACATGCATCTTGGGAGAATCCACACAAAAACGTATTAGAGAACTACATGGCTGAGACCTTTGATGCATCTAAGAAGTGTTAAAAGTTAAATTGATTTCCTCTTTCCCTCCCCAAGTTTTCTTTTTTCATTTCCCCTATGTGAAGTTGAAGGTTCATTGGGTGAGAGATTTGAAAGAGGTTCTGCAGGTGGGGTCGAAGAGTCATGGAAAATAACACCTTTTTCCCTGACTTATTTTGCTTTGTGCTACCCAGACATGCTTATGTTTTGTATTGGATAAGCTAAGGCATGTTTATCTATCCCACATATGCCATCTGGAGAAGGTTTCTATCAACTCATCGCTCTCATGGGCACGTGGAATTTGTATGCTCAGGTTTTTTTGATGTGAATCTGTTCAGAGAATGGTGGGGGTTTTTTTGTTTTGTTTTCCCCTGCCCCTTGAGCCTGGGAAAGTGTCTTGTTGCAGGGGGAGGCATCTTTAAATCTTGATTTAGAGGTTCCTTCTGACTGCCCTGGGAAAGAGGCATTAGTACCTTCTTGAAACTAGTTGGTTTTTTTTTCCCCAAGTGTTTCACTTTCTCAGTGTCAGAATAAGAAGTCAATAATCTAAAAGGGTGATCTTCTTTGAAGTCAAGAAATTAGTCTATGTAGGGGATGGCAGGAAAGCCAAACCATGAACTGGCATTCACAGAGCTGTGTTGGATCTTACTGCATTTGGATGAACTAAACTGGCTTGAGGGATGGGATCAAGGAGAAAATAGACACTAATGAGCCAAAATTGCCTACACTACTGTTCTTGGCTAGTGGCATTGCTTGATGTGTCAAGTCTGCGGCAATCTTGTGAGAGGCTCTGAAGTGAACTTAGTCCTTCTGTGGTGCTCTGTGCGCTTCCTGAAGTGCAACTGGCTCTTACTACTGATGAAAAGGAATGAGGAAGTGGCACTTTATCAAGCATGATGTTATGGCTGATTTATAGCATGATGCTGCTTCTGCTGCGTGGGGTGACAGCCTCAGCAGAGTTTCTTTCAATTGCGTGGGACAGTCTGTCTGACATCAGGAATCCCAGGCGCACAGGCAGGCTGGGACACAAGGCACTTGGTGTTGCAGCTTGGCTGTCCCTAGAAGCAGTTTTAACATGAACAATCCACTCGTTACTGGTAGTGACTTGAGAACCATGTGCTAGGAACTATGGGGGTGGTATACTAAAAAGAAAGAAAAAAACCCTGTTTGTCCTTGGGGAAAAACACCAGATGCCAGTTTAAGGTTGATACATGGAAAGAAACGATAGGTGAACTGTCCTAAAAAAAGAACAATGGGATGCTGATCCGCCTGATTTGCTATATGCTAGTTGTTGATGAGAGACAAAAAGTGGGTAGCACCTAATCAGATCTCAGTTATAAGTCTACCTTATATGCAAGCAGAAGACAGTGATAGGCTGTCTTTTCTTGCTCATGAGCACACCAGGGAGCTGGTGAAATCTGACAATTCATTTGGTCTCCACTGTTGGCTGGCATCTTGGTGGCGATATTCCAGGTCTCTTGCACAAAGGTTGTTAGCAAGAGTACTTTTGGACGTGTTGAGATTATATTATTTTCTAGAAATATATGAATGCATCTTTAGTATTAGGTGCTAAATGAGCCTGCAGAATAATTGGTGTGTATTAAATGACATTAAAAATAATATAGAACACTTCAGCATTTTCCCCTCCTCATATCTATTAGCAAGACATTAGCTTATGAGCTAATGAAGTAAAAAGTGTGGAAAGTGAAATGGTGTCCAATGAGCCACAGGGCAGGAGGACTCTCAGCTGAACTTAAAGTTCCCCTCTCTGACTCCACTGCTGTGTTGTTACAGAGTTATTGCTCTGGCTGTGGCAGCACACACTTTGCTTTCTTACTGGCAGTCAAAGCTTTGTCCATTGCTGAACTTGGCCTCGGTGCCTTAAGGTCAGAATGAGGCTTTTTTCTTCAATATCCTGCTCTTTAAGCACAGGTATAAGTACTGTATTTTAGTACCTGGTTGTTAGCAGTTCCTTAGAGGAATCTGAACAGACAGTGGATGTTGATAAACATTGCATGTCCTATCTAAATTTCAAACGAGCCAGATCTTCTAGTACTCCATGTGATAGTTTATGGCACACTTCTTTGTGATTGAGATGATAGAAATATCAGTGAACCAGTCAAGAAGACAAAAGCTACGAAGGATGATATTCCACCTTTACTGTGACAGCTGTTTCATTGAATTCCAGGTCAGAGATTTCAGTATATGTAATTTATCTCTTGCATCCCCCCTGTTATGTGTGTCCCTGCTTTCCCCTTGCCTTGTTTGTGCCCTTGTATTCTTCCTGTGTGTACTGGAGCAGTAATGTGTTGATAAGCAGATAATTAGACAGGTGTCAGTTCAGTAGTCCCTTTCACAGTGCATAAGGTCAAATGAACCTTGTGATTAATTGTGCAGCATGAGAGTAGAGCATTTATTTAGTTTCAAGAAGCTATTCCAGGTATGGCTGCTGGTAACAGTTGGGATTGCTGCAGCCTGCAGTCCAAAATGACACCTGCAGGTGGAATTCATCACTTCTTAATGCAGGGAGATAGGTAATGGTGAGTTTCCCTTATGGAATCTGGCATGTTACCTGAACAAAAAGACAACTGGAGCACCTGTTAGCAATGACTCAGAAGACAGATTCCTCTGAAGTGACTTTTCTTTTAAACTGGTGAAAGATAACTAGTTCTAAATAGTAAACAAAGAGTAATAAATAGTCATATATTCAGTTGTTTAGAATCTTGTTTTCCTTTCAGTACCTGAAGTCTGACTTGGAAAAAGTCAGTATTGAAGAAGTCACTGTCTCTCTGATGACTCAGCTGTTTGCTTTTCTGCTGAGCACTGTGGCAGTAAACTTTAGGTTACATACCTGTCCACGGGAAAACATACTGAGAACACCAACAGTTTTCCCAGAAGCCACTGAACAGCTGACAAAGGGCAATAACATTTCTCCACTGTTGACCTAGGTTTGAGCCATGCCAGTTTGCTCATCTAAATGTGACTTAGTCCAGCTACTAGGGTTAAACCTTATTATAAAGGTCAAATGAGATCTGGTAGCTTTCCAAAGGCAAACCAGACAACCCAAGCCACAGAAGTATGTTACTGCCTCCTGACATTTGGTGTACAAGCAAAAAGCCTAGCAAAATTCAGGGGGCTTAATTGGAGTTAATAAGGGAAATTTGTCAGTTTTGCAATAAACTGAGTAAAAAAAATAATCCTTAAATACCTCCTTTTCATGGTACATCTTTTCAGAACTGCACATACCTCTATACCATACATCATAATAGTTTTGCAACATTTGAACTTGGTTCTCATTGTATTTTGATCCTAGTTACATTTGGATAAGCACACCAAAAAATCAAATGTGCAATGAAAGAAGGTGAATTTTTTTGACATGTCAAATGGAGCCACTGAATTTCAACAAGCCTCTGTTAGGCTTACCTTAAATAATTAAGTTTGAGTTGAAGCCTTGTGGAAGCAAATTTAACTAGTTAAATGCTTGTTGCAAGGCATGATGTATAAAAGAAAGTTCACTGAAGGATTGGAAAATTGAAGTATTTGTGGTCAGTCCTCCAAGTCTGCTGCCCTTATTACATCCCCAGTACATGCTGTTATGTGCATTGTAGCTCTTGGGATTTTGTCAGCTGTTAATAAGGGCAGACCCGTGTAGTGGATTGGTCTTTATTAATAGTAGAAAAAACATTAGACACTTTGTGTGTCTCATCTCATAGCACTTGTTCCTCTTTCATGCTAGACCTTGGTGGTTTCTTCCAGTCAGTTGGAAACCTGATGTTAAAGACTCTGCTTGACTCCAAAGTTTGATGCTTCCTCAGTAAAATCTGTTAGCTGTTGCTTCTACCTTGATGCTTTTGGTAGGCCTTGGTAAGGGAAGATGGAATGTGGCATCTGTTTTTCAAAGCAACAGGAATCTGCAGCCTGCACTGGCAAACCTGACTTCAAGGTCATTGGCAAGGGCAGAGCAAACCTGTTACCCTCAGTGACTGCTCTGCAAGTAACAAGAGCAGGACACACTGAGTTGGCTACTCAGCTAAATGCATCTGTACAGCAAGATGCGTGAGCTATTTTTATTGTATGAAGATAACTCAGCCAAATGAGACTCCGGAGTGGTTGTGTCTGTTGCCAAGCAAAGGACAACATAAACTTAGCTTTGAAAAGCCAAGGCTTTTGTAAATGAAATAAGAAGGGAACTAAAAAAGGAAACTGATTTCTTCTGGTCAGTGGCAGAATGAGTAAATGCAAATGTATGTAGTGTTATTCAGAGGTTGCTCATCCAAGTATGTTCCCTGTTGTCTTGCACAATCAGCAGGCAGCCTACTGGACTGAACATACAGCTGCTTTGTAAGCAGGATGAAACCCTGTGCCTGGAGGGAGGCAACGGAGTTGATAAGGTTTAACCCCATGCTTTCTCTTACCATGTGAGGAGACACATTTTGTATCTGATACCATCCATCTTTGGTCTGCTATGTCAGTAGTTACGTATCTTGAGAAAGGAACTAAAACTTGTATTTAAAAGCAGGGCTTATGCTTTTTGTGTCAGTGTAAAAGACAAAATGCAGGTCTTCTGCAATCTATGTGCCTGGTATCATTAGGCCACTCTGTGGGGTTGGAGAGATATATATATCCCTCAGCAAGCATGGGATTTGGGCATTAGTTACCAATACACAACAGTTGCATGAGTCTAGTATTATAATACTTAAAAAGTTTGGAGAGTGAATGCTTTTGAGAATGTGATGACCTAAGTCTTCGTAAACTAGTTATGTTAAATTTCCCCTGATTATGGTATACCAATGTGAAACTTTAGGTGTAATGGTTATGGAAACATAAGAGGACTCTTAAGATACAGTACTGGGTTTTTCTCTTCTACAAATGTGAGGAAAAATATAACAGGTTTCCTTCCTCATTGTTACTCGGTCAGATACTATTGGTATTGTGTTGCACTTTCAAGCAGATGTTCAGAAGATTCTATCTATAACTTGGCTAATCTTAAAATCATCCGGGGTGGGGGGAAGCTTTTGTTCAAAATTGTTCCTAAATAGCTGCCATAGTTGGATTTTTTCCTAGACCAGCAAACTTTTTACTCTGTTCACTTGTTGAAGATGTGATGACAAAGACCAAATGAGTATATTATGCTGAGTGTCTGCTCAGTGTGCTCAGGTTTGCCTAGAGAAATGTGTGCTGGAGGTGAGGGAAGCTAGCAGCATGTGTCATCATTTCCATAGATGTAAAACATTCCCAAAAGCTATCTGTCAGCTGCATTAAAGTTGTGTCTCAGAACTACTTTTTTTCTAAGAGGAGAGTTTAATAAGATTTTAAAAGACTGAAAACTATATGGTTCTACAAATTTTTTAACCAATAAAGATGAGGTTCTCCCTGTGTCACATATGGTACTGCCACTACCCACTTTGGAACCTTGCTTCTGAACTGCAGAATCCATTTATTGAGTTCCTCTGCCTTCTCATCCGAGTTTACCAGTGTTGTTTCCTGGGTGGGGTAAACCTTCTTTGTCTTTCCTTTTCTGATTAGCATTCCTGTAGAAGCTCTTCTTGTTCTTCCTGTCCTTTGCTAGGTTCAGTTCCAGCTTCACCTTAGCCTTCCTCACCCCATCTCTACACAACCAGACTTCATCTCTATCATCTTCCCATGTACCTGTCCTTGTTTCCATGGTTCGTTTTTCTTTCTCTTTTAGTTTCACTAGGAGTTCCCTACTCAGCCATGCTGGCCACTTTCCTCCCTTGCCTGATGTTTTGCTCCTGGGGATTGCTAGCTTTTGTGCTCTGTGGAAGACTTCCTTAAAGATCTGCCAGCTCTGTCCCACTCCCTTGTCCCTGAGGGAAGTCTCCCAGGGGTTCCTATTGACTCTATCCTTGAAGAGCTGGAAGTTGGCTTTCCTAAAGTTCAGGGGTCTAACTTGTCTCTTTACCTGACCCATATCCCTCAGGATAACAAACTCCAGCAGCGCACGATCACTGCAGCCCAGGCTGCCTCCCATCTCCATGTCTCCAATTAGTTCACTTACGTTGGTGATGTTATGGATTTCCTAACACGGGAGCAGAAGACTCAGTTGGTGTCTGTGCTTTCTCAAAAATGAGGCTAAACTTTCTCTCCTGTGCAGATTTTCTGGTTAAGAGATGAGCTCACCCCAGAGCTCAAGGAGTAATTCAGTTAAAGTCAATCAGCTGCAAGACGTGTGTACATTCACTATCAGACTTAATTAGTTTTGTTGTTCACGCAGCTACACAGTTGAATTCTAACAAAATTCTATAGTGGATTGATTAAATTCAGAACTCTTTAAATCTGTGAGTCTTTTAAGGAAACTATTTCCTTGCTGCACATAGCAACATTATTCTTGACTCTTCCCAAGGTTCAGATCTTGTCAGATAATCTTCAGGTAATATTATTTGAAGCTGCACATAATCTTACCGCAGTGTCTTTTCATTACATTTTCTGTAGTATCCCTGATGTGTGTGTTGACTAATAGCAAAGATTGGCAAAGGATTTTACACACAAAGATCTTGCTTCGTGTATTGTTAAATGTGTCATTTGATATCTTCTATTGTAGACTTCTTGATTTTGACTTTGCTATAACATCTTAAAAGAAAAAGCTGCCAACAGATGATGTTTTAACACTTGTCAGCAATCCTTCATGACTTTTCCTACTTTAGATTTAATTGTTCTTGGAATGAACAGTTCAGAGATTTTTTTTAAAAAAAAATTCTTTCTGGTCAATGCAATGAATTTGATGCAGAAGATAATTAGTATGATTATTCCAGCCTACGTGCATACTACTGTGTCCCCCTCAGCTTTCTACAGTATTCCAGCGTTTTTAAAGATTGGAAGATAGGTGGGAGCAGAAGAGTTCAAGTTATTTTTAGGGGACTTTTGCCCCTTTGTATGCATATTTAACAGTAACAGATGGACTGTGCTCTTTGTGCCTCTCATCTTTCATATTCCTGAAGCCTTACACCTGGAAAGGAAATGCAACCAAGAGACATGGCTGGATCCACCATCAGCTGCACTAACAAAGGGATTGACAATTTTCCAGAGCAAACATTAACTGAAGGGTGGGGGCTAACCTTCAGAGAAGAAACAGCTGGCATTGAGCTGTGTCCTGGGGCTCGTCTGGCATTGGGGGCATGTCTAGGGAAGACAGATCAGGGCTGGTGGTATACAACTCTTTCTCTGCTTTCCTAAAGAAGGTCCTGACAAAAAGTTCTTTAAAGACCTTTCACGTTTTCTGTCTCACATGAAAGAGAACAAAGCTGGCTGAGGGATTGTTTCAATAATCTAAATGATGATCATTCTGTTTGATAATTAACGATGCAAATCTGAAAGACAGAACTGGTGGGTAAACAAAAATAAGTCTGCAGGCTATGTTTGGGGGAATAGCTAAAAAGCTAATTTGGTTATGAAGATAGGTTGTGCTTTGTAATGAGAAGGCATTTTGCTGTAACTGTCATGGCAACTTTAGAGCTTCTTCATATAGCCTAATTTAAAATGTATTTACCCTCTAGCAATGAAATTGCAATCTATGTGTGAATCATAAAAGCTGGTGATGGAAAATACCTCTTGAACATATGGACCAGTTCCTCAACAGAAACAACTCAGTTTAACTCAGAGAACAGATATTCTGTCTTCCAAGTCAGTCTATTTGTCCCAGGTTTTCTGAATGTTGACTCTTTCTTGAGTCTGTCTAATCCTGGAGCTGGTCTTAGCGAAGGAACTTCTGTGAATTGAAGATCTCAGTATTTCAGTTTTATTTCAACAGCTTGTAAGCTCTACTGTCTACTATGTGGTTCTACAGAAGCTTGAATAGTCATTGAACATGGTAACATTCAGTTATATCAGGATATGTACTAGTCCTTATATTTCAGGGTACAGATTATTTGCCCACTGAGTTAAGATCTTAACTGTGGGAGAGCTCCTTCTTGGTTCCATCAAGATAGGTTGATATTTGAAATCAAAGTGTAATCAGGAAATTAGTTTTGTTGTTTTTCTTTAACATCCTGTATTAACAGTGACTCAGTTATTCACTTGTTAATGATGAGCATTGGTGGGAGTTACCTGAAACACAATAATGTGGTGCTAGAAAGAAAATGAGACTTTTGTATTGGCAACTCAATTCAATGTGAGGTTCAGGATGCTGGTTTTCACAGCGTGTTTAGTGGTCCTGTATTGTTCTGATGATGACCTTTTAGACTTAAGGGGAAATTCTTTGGGAATTTCTTGATGTCTTCCTGGCAGAAACTAGTTAACTTCCCCAGTCACCGAAGCTTGCTTTACTTTTTTATCTGTAACTTTGTACCCCACTGAAGAATTCTGTTTACAAGGTCCATGATAATTATCTTTAGTACTCTGCCAGTGTGTGAGAACACTCTGGAGTGACTGTCACCTTAGCTGTGAAGTGGGCTATTAGCTTTGACTGGGGTTACTTTAATAAACACCAACGTTTCCCGCATCTGGGGGATGGGGTTGTTAAATCCAAGGGCCTGCAAGTAACTTAGAGTAATACCTCAAAGCTTGTTGATGTGGGAGGCCAGGAACTTAATTTAATTTTAAATATTCAGGTTTTCCAAGAAAGAAACTGAAACGGGCATAATGTAGGCAAAGAACTGGATAAAGCAATTCTGTATAAGCCTGACCCAAGTAGTGTCATAGATCCACTGTATTTCTTGCTTCAGCTGTAGTGGATGTGCAAGATGCTGTGTCAGGGCAAAATTTTCACAGGTGTACAAACTTGAATTAAACCTGCAAAAATGGAGGAAAATACTGACAGGTTATTGAAAAGGCTGAAGTAGTGCCAACCGTAGGCTTCTATGGAAACAAAATTGTCATCAGTAATGTAAGGGAAACATGACTCCGAAAAAATGAGAAGTTTTGTTGGTTTCTTTGTCTATGAAGTGTAAATGGCACTCAAATGGGGGAAGCATTAGAACTCCAAAGAATGAGTGACAGTGCCTCAGTGGCTGAGATTGGTTTGAATCCGTCCTCATGCACAGGTTAAAATGGAAGTGTTAATTAGAAAATTACAAAATTAAGGGAAGATTAGAATATTGTATGGGTTGCAAATGTACCCATCAAAAACTTATGAAGGGAGATGATTATCTGAAGAAGTATGCTAATGTGTCTTAGACTCAAGGCGCACAGATTTTTCTTTCCATTGTTTACATTTGTGAACAGCAAAACTAGTAAGATCGTGCTGTATGCCTCTATAACTATGTCTGACTGCAAGGGGGTGGGGGGAAAGCTGTTGTTAATCCTTCCAGTGGCTTTTAAATGGACCTCCAAAGACCAGACAAAACTCTAAGCCACTTAGGACAACTGAGCTCTATTGTCTCCTGCAGTACAGTGCTTGCTTATCCTGCTAAAGATCAAGCTCTGCTTGTATCCATCTAATAGGAATATATTGAAACTTGCATGGAGTGCGAGCAGGACTTTGATCAATATTGCACGCACTTTATTTGAGGACCTACAGCAGAGGCCCTACACTTAGAAAAACAATTGAAGTCAGTCTTGGGAACACTTGACAGAATATATAAACAGATGATGTTATGGTCTCAGTGGAAATCTAGCTGTATTGAACTGAAAATAGACCATACAAGGAGAAAATTGTAGAATACTTAGTCCTTGTAGTAGGACATCATATGCAGTAGGCCAGCAAGCTCTGTTTGGATTCCTCTGGAAAATAAAACTACAACAAAACCATGTCCCTCAAAGAATGCAATACATGTCTCCATAGTGCTCTGTGAACTTCTGAAGGAGTGGAGTATGCTATGGGTATCTGATAGTAAAAATTAAAAGCAGGAATTGTGCACTGTGGGAGTTGTTCATGAGATTGTGCTTCTTCAAGAGGAAGCATGAATCCTAGGGTCAGTTTATAGCTTGGCTATAAATTTTCAATCACTTATGTTCTGTGTTCTTCCATGCAATAGGGACAAAACACATATCAAATTACTACATGTTGATAGACCTTGTGTAGTAAAGCATTATTAGAGCTAGATGTGATCTGGTGTATGTTTGTAAAGCTTTCTAGGTGTTGATTTTTATCCAGGAGTGTTGTCTCTAACACTTTTTTGAAAAGTAACTAAGGAAAACTACTCCACAGACACCCCCTTGTCGCAGGGGAGAAGCTTGCGTGCCCTTATGAGGCTGTGAGCTATGCTGGCGGTGGTTGTGCCTCGGGTAGGGTCTCCCATTCTAGTCAGGTCTCAGCTGAAGGGTCAGACAAAGTGTGTCCATGGGCAGGATGGGCTCGCTAGCCTCCCGGCAACCATCCTAGGAGAAGGACAACTCTAACTCCAAACCCGGGCAGATGGAGCTCGCTTAGCCCTGTAAGGCCATCCATCTAAGAGAAGGACACTCTAACTAAACCTACATCCTGAGGACTTCGCTGCCACCGTCCAAGCTTGCTAGGCCCTGGCAGATGAACCTTAGGACTAAAGGGTGGGGCTGGTTCTGTGCATGTTTCGCTTCCCCTAAAAAATCCACTGCGCAGGCTTGAAGGATTTTGGCCATCAGGGCGCTTGCAGCAAGTGTGGGTAGAGCCCTTCCCAAGTCTTCATTCATGAAGCCTAGCCATGATGATGAAGGAAACCTAAGCGAAAATAGCATTAAGTTTTGATTTCCATGCCCTTTGGCTGCTTGTTTCCAGTTTTATTTCACCAGGCCCAAATATTTTATCTCAGCATAATAGTCTGGTATCCTTTCATTTCAGTCTGTTGTTCAACTAACTAAATTGCATTGTGAAGTAGAAACTTATTTTATCTTAAGCTTTACCTTTTTTTTAGGATCCAGAGTCTTCTCCCAAGTTGTCCTTAATCTTACCTTCGAATATGTTATTTTCCAAATGCAGGATACGAGAAGTTTAATAGTTACTAAGCAGTAGCCATTGTATCAGCCTCTGCAGCACAAGTATTCATGTGAAATTCTCCTTATAACGATGGTTGTAAAACTGTTAATATATCTGCTTTAGAAGTATGAGGAAAAAAATCATAAAAGGCTGTGTTTTGACTGGTATAGGAAGTGTTCTCCTGTCACAGTTAAGTGGATACTCTTGTGCCAGAACTGTTCCAGAGTTCCTCGTGTTTAAGGTTGCAGTGATTGCTTTTTATCTTCAGTAAGGAAACTTTTATTGAGGGACTTCTGTAGTTTTTTTTTAATTTCTTGTGTACTTTGCCCCATTACAGGATAGAAGCATCTGCAGAATGAATTTTGGGTATTTCAACTTTTCTCCTATATTGCCCTTAGTAGTACAATCTTTTCCAAGAACTAGTCCCTTTTGGTCCCTCAATGCAGTAATGCTCTTACTATTGGCTGGGCTCAATGAAGACCCACAAGTAAATGAAAGCGGAACCACTAAACTTTCTACTCTGACTTACACCTTGTCATTCAGTTGTTGAACATGCCAGTCTCCCAAATATCTGCTAGGGTCATATATATTGAACTTGCAAACAGCAAGGGTACTGATTAAAAATTCTTCTGTATTTTGGAAATGGCATGAGGAGGGAAAGTTAACATCTGCTTGAACTCTGTCAAGGAGCTGGCAAAAGTGGAATGGATCCTGCAAGATACTTGGGTTTCAATGTTGAAAGTCTGACTGAAGGCCTTCACTGGAGGTGCCTAAAACCAACTGAAAGGCGTACTTAATCCTACAAAAAAAAAAGGGGGGGGAAAAAACCCCCACAAAATAATCATGTGCTGATGTATGTTCAGTACAATGATACATATCTAACTCTTGGCTCTGGAAGCTGTCACTTTACTAGGGCTCAGAAGACAGGGTTGCTCACTCTGGAGCAGCACCACTTCATGTTTAAATGTCTTTTTGTACCTTTTCCTGAAGCTGTTGCTAATCTCAGGACAGGAGTACAGCACCCACTTGGACATTTACTCTGAATTTCTACAGCTGTTCTATTGTTAATTAAATGGGTGTTAGTGACCCAAAGGTGAAAACTATGCTAGGTTATAGAGAATAATTTTCCAATGTAGAGCAGGTCAGCTCTTCCAGCTTCTGCTGCAGTGGGACAATAACCCACCACCCTGGCATATTGTATTTGTGTCAGTAGAACAAAGAGATGTAAGCATCATTCAGACTGAGTCTCAAGCAATCTAAGGTTTTCCACATCAAACCCACTGCTGCCCACACAATATTTATGAAGGATAAGTGAGGTAAAAAACACTCAGGAAGTGCTGGAGAGCTTTGGGCTCAGCTTGCTAAGGCCTCTGGATGAGTATCCTGATGCTGCTCAGCTCTGCTTTCCCTTGAGGTGGTGCCTGCAGAGGTTTGCTAAACAGATGCAGACTCAGGAGGAGAGGGAAATGCCACAAAGTTTCCAGGGATTTTTTTTTCTTATTTCTCTTTGTCCTGCAGCTTCTTGTGGTTTCTCACTCAAAATATTAGCTGTGATCTGCTTTTTGATGATTTTATAGGAGAGCCAACTCTCCTGTGTGTTTCAGAGCTGACAGATGCATTCACAACTAAACTAGCTCTGGAGGGAGGCTCGTGCCAGAGCCTGCCACAAGGAGGCAGAAGCATTAAATTTTAAAATACTTTAAACCAGATCCTTGATATGTATCTCAGTTTATGAAAACCATGCTTTGGAGCATCTATAGCTGCCTCTGATGTACGCAGATGCTTGGGGGGAGTGAAATTTTCCAAGGGAGAATCCAAAATGTCAAACAAGTTTGTGCATCGTGGGGTTTTACTTGGTGTTTTGATAAGGTGGAAAAAATTGTTATGAAAATCTATCAACAACAATTAAAGCATAGACACTCACTGCACCCCTCAGCAGTTACACCACAGTTTTCCACCCACTGCATTTCATAGTTAGTGCTTTTTGTCACTTTCCCTTTGTGAAGGCAACTCTAAGTCCATATCAGTGACAGTGACACATTAACATTGCAGTAATTGTATTTTCAAACATGCTTGGCTTCCTGTTCAGCTAATAGGTTGCTTACTCAGCTGCTTGCAGTAATTTAGTATTGCAGCATGGTGTATTCTTATTTCTGGACTACCTTTTTGGTGAGGATGTGGTCTGACTGCATTGTGAAAATTCTCTTAGAGGAAAACTACAGAGAATTCTAAAAAGGGTGTGTGGTTTAATTGAGTCTGATCCCTTTGCAGCACTAGTGAATGTGAATGAAGTCGCACTTGCATCCTGGTGAACAGAGTATTGAAAGCTTGGTGGTGGTTTGTTTTAGATGCTTTTTATACTTGGTAATGCATTTGAAAGAAACAGAGAAGGAGAGGCAAAATTCAAAGTGGAAGCTGGTATTTTACCCTTGATTTGTCCTTCTTTACTTAAGTATCAAAGCACATATGGAAGAAAGGTCACTCTGCTTTCCGAAACTACTGCAACTCAATACGTATCTGGGCATAATGGAATTTGTTTAAGGATGTGGTATCATCCATAATATCAGATGTCCTACCTGTTACTCTGTGTTGAACTTCATCTAAATGACTGTAAATACAGATCCTCTGCCACATGCTTTATATCACTGTATCTGTTAATATAAGTTAGCTTATGGGTTGAAATCTGCTTGAGAAATTTCTCCCTGACGAAAAGATGTTTATGTAAGGCAAACCTCTTCTGCCTGTGAAGTGATGTTGCAGTCTATTGTATTAAGATGTATTACAGGTTTAAATTACAGATTATGACACTTCAAAGGTGCTTTCTGATACTCTTGCAGTAATCAGACATACAGTCACAATGTTCCTGTGGCTTAGTGGCTTACAACTGAAAAGGAAGGAAAAAGGCATTTGATACCAGAGATGCATTTCTGCAAAACAACCTCTTGTGTTGCTCTCATCCTGTGTGTGACCACAAAGGCACATTGCTGAGAGCAGATGTGTGCTCCCCTCCTTGTGCTGCAGTGCACAAGCAGAGCCATGGAGATCCTGGGGTGCAGGGTGCTTGTAACCTTCAGATGCTACAACATTCTCTTTATATTTAAATAGCCTGTTGAGCACGTGCCTTTACACAGCCCAAGGCTTGGATTTGGGATCACATCATCCAGGTTCCACTCTAATTAGTTAAGTATGCTGGACATTTTCATATGTTAATTAATATCCAGTGAGACTGTATGCAAGGTGATAAGTAATAAAGTATCAATATATTTACATTCTTTCTTAGGCACAATCATTCATTGTTATATATGACATTTACTTGTAAAAAGGGAGAATTTTGATTTTTGTTTCAAAATTTATGGAAGCTTTGAGTCATAGAATCATAGAATTGATTGGGTTGGAAAAGACCTCAGATTATCAAGTCCAACCCTTGGTCCAGCTCCAGTCAGTTTACTAGATCATGGCACTCAGTGCCACGTCCAATCTCAGTTTAAAAACCTCCAGAGATGGTGAATCCCCCACCTCTCTGGGCAGGCCATTCCAATGCCTGATTACTCTCTCTGTAAAGAATTTTTTTCTAATATCCGAATTAAATTTCCCCTGGCAGAGCTTAAGCCCATGTCCCCTTGTCCTATTGCTGACTGCCTGGGAGAAGAGACCAACCCCCACCTGGCTATAACCTCCCTTCAGGTAGTTATAGAGAGTGATGAGGTCACCTCTAAGCCTCCTCTTCTCCAGACTAAACAACCCCAGCTCCCTCAGCCTCTCCCCATAGGACTTGTGCTCCAGTCCCTTCACCAGCCTTGTTGCTCTTCTCTGGACCCGCTCCAGCACCTCAATATCTTTCTTGAACTGAGGGGCCCAGAACTGAACACAATACTCCAGGTGTGGCCTCACCAACGCAGAGTACAGGGGAAGGATCACTTCCCTGGTCCTGCTGGCCACGCTGTTTTTGATACAGGACAGGATACCATTGGCCTTCTTGGCCACCTGGGCACACTGTTGGCTCATGTTGAGCTTCCTGTCAGTGAGTACCCCCAGGTCCCTTTCTGCCTGGCTGCTCTCCAGCCACTCTGTCCCCAGCCTGTAGTGCTCCATGGGGTTGTTGTGGCCAAAGTACAGGACCCGGCACTTGGCCTTATTGAACTTCATCCCATTGGAATCAGCCCATCTCTCCAGTCTATCCAGATCCCTCTGCAGAGCCCTCCTGCCCTCCAGCAGGTCAACGCTCCCTCCCAACATGGTGTCATCAGCAAATCTGCTGACAATGGTCTCAATCCCCTCATCTAAATCATCAATAAAGATGTTAAAGAGGACTGGACCCAACACTGACCCCTGGGGGACACCACTGGTGACCGGCTGCCAGCTGGGTCTGATGCAGCCCCGTTCACCAGCACTCTCTGGGCCTGGCCCTCCAGCCAGCTCTTAATTTGAGCTGAAATAAATCACATTGTTCTAGTAAAATAGCATCAATAATGTCCAGTTTCTGACCTAAAATTTTCCTTATCTTATCTTTTCAGATTAAATGTAGCTTTTAAAGTTATTTTCATTTTGTGTTATTAAAGGGCAGATAGTGAAAACAGTTTAACATCCGGGTTCTCTGTTTTGCTTTGCACTTTCTTGTGCTTTCATCTTGTGCTTCCAGGAAAAAATAATCCGTGCTATGTGGTGTTCTGCCATAGGCTTTACATATTGGTAAAATTTTCTCCTGTGAGAGATGTGTCAAAACCACTATGAGCAGCATAAAATAAATGGTTTATATACATAAGCTGTTTAATGTCCTGTTACAACCAGTAAGATCTATGTTGCTCTACTAATGCAAGTAATCACTTAATGTTTCTGGCAACTGACCTTTCTTCTGTAGTGTTTAGGAGGGTGGTTCTTGCACATCTCAACAGTGCACAAACTGCTATGTGTGTGTTTTTCAGGTGGCAGAGTACATGTCTTGCTGTCACACGGGAGCTGCCTTAAGCTTGCTTCTTCTGGTGGTTCAGTATTTTATCAGTTTGCTCAGTTAAGAGTGGCCTGCCACATGTTTTCTTTCTCATCTTGACTAGCCATAACAATTTTAACTGCTCTTGAATTTTGCATTTGATTGACTGCTGTGTTATGGGAATGGTGTGACATGCCTGACTTCCCATCTCCAGGTAAATTACACAAAGGCAAGGGAGCCAGTTTACTGTAATGATACTTTACATTTTCAGATATTGTGGCTGAGCAAATGGTCCATTGCCTTGGTTACAGTGGTCACTAAGTTAATGTCTGACAGGTTTTTTTGATTTCCAGGTGTCTAGATAAGTCTGTGATAATGATTTTACTGTGTTGCACCTTTCTTTTTTTGGTGGTGAAATTGGTGATTTCTACTATGCTTGTAAACTTGCTGGGTGTTTCAGCACAATTGTAGCCTATTGCTTAAGCTGGATATTCTAATGCACATCAGAACCCTGCACTGAGAACAGTCACAGCCCTGCTGGGGAATGCACTGCATCTTTAGAGTCTCCAGAGAAATGTTTCTATTTCAGAGCGACTCCCACACACTTCTGAGAAATTTTTAAAAATAATTTTATAGTGTACAGCCCCAGTGTCTTGTCTTGCTGTGTGTAATGCTGAAGTATTTTTCAAAACACCTTGAGAGTAAAAATGTTCTTGAGTATCAAAGGGTTTTTTTCTGAAATGTCTGTGCAGGTGCAGTTGATATAAATTTTACCTTTTTAATTCCCCTCCTTCACACACACAGCTATTACCTCGAAGTGGTCTGAAACTAGTTTGGCTTGACAGTTCATGTTCTCATTCAGATGCTATCCTTCTCTTTTACAAGACTACCTTACAGAAGTTTGTGATATATCCCTTATTTTTTTTTTAACTCACAATTGCACGAGGAGTGATGTTCCTAGAAAGTCTTCTCTGTCTGGTGATATTTCCTATGCATGACTTCACACTCTTGAAGATTGTTGCGATGGTGTGGTGTTACTTCAAGTATTTGTCAGACTTTTAATTTTTGTTTTGGTTTTTTTTCCCTGTTTGGTGATAGTTTGTTCCCTCAGCAGTTGTGAACTTGGCACAAAAGATCTGGACACTAAATGCTGCAGGATTGTGTGCTGAAAGGTCCTTTTTCCTCACTGAAATATTTCAGGACCAGAATGGTTTTTAAGCACAATTTCAGTGAAACCCAACTCTAAATGACTGCTCGAAAGCTGCAGGACAGTTTGTGAGTTGAAAACTTTAGAAGGTATTTTTAGAGCTTATAAAGCTAAATAACCTTTGAGTTTGCTTAGTCCCTTTAAGGAAAGGTTTGTGTTGTAATGCTCATACCTCTTTGAGTAACCGTATAATCTTTGGGTGGACAACAAACATGTGGACTGTACATAGTTCTACTTTGAATCCCATTGTTTCTCTTACCTTGTGTTCTACCTTGCTGGTTGTTTCTAGCATAGATGTGAAGATGTAATTCTAATCTTGGCTGCTGTCTCTGCAGCTGTTTAGTCATGTTATCTACCTTGTGCCTGCTATACACAAATGTCCTTGATATTGATACTATTCTGTGATTTAAAACTGCTCTCATTCCTTTTAGTTATGCTGTATGCATACATCACTTCGTGTGTTGAGACTGCCTGCACTCTTGCTGTTGTGTGCTTTCCCTTGGTTTGCAAGGATAGGTATAATTTTCTTGTCATAGTTATTAGCTTTGCTTCCATACTCAAAGAATTTCTTGTAAACCTTGTCGTGGCTTTTCTCTACTGTATTTATATATTGCCTTTCTCTTTTTGACCTTGTCTTGTACAAAATCGTATTTTCTCCTTTTTACATTTTTCCAGTTGTAATCAGTAAATTATTTGGATGCTGGCTTCCCCAGCTTCCTGGAGTTCAGTCTGAATTTGTTTGCTGACATTTCCCATGTCTTACTGTACTCTTTCCTGAGTGCTGTCTTTACAACTATAAAACTCTTGTCTGTTTCCTGAAATACTCATTACAATATGTTTTTACTGTGCTGTGGCTTTGCAGGAGCCCTGAAAGCCAGAAGATGCTCCTATTAGTCACTATGTACAGAACCCCCCTCCTAGACATATTATAGGTAGTGCCTTTCATTGGTTCCTCTCAGTGTAAGTTATTCAGCTGTGCGTCCTTTTCTTTGACTTTGGGCACAGCTTTTTGTCTTCTGGAAACTTCTTTTCTTTGCATGCCTGTGAGGTTCCCTCCCACCATTCCTGGAAACAAAGCCCAAAGACTTTGGGTCTTAACTAGGCCATCATTGTATGGCTTTGGAATTCCTGATAGGTCTCCAACCTGGTGTTACGTTTTAGCTGCTTCTCAAATCCACATGGATGCTCTCGTTGCCTCCACTGCTTGGGAGGATAGCACAATTCTTAGGAGGCATTTAAATCTTGCACTGAATAAGGTTGGTAGCATCACTTCCAGGACCATTTCATGAAACATCTGCTTCAAATATCATTATTCCAAGGATGATAGCTGCCTCCTATTTCTTACCCACCATTTGGAGGTAGCCTGTCCCATCATGACTTCATGCAAGAGATGACACCAATGCGATGCCAATTCTGGTGCTAGTTGAAGCTCTACTAATCATTGGGAAAGTGAAATAATATGCTAAAGCTTTGTGGAAATTCCTGATTCTTGCACTCTCCATGCAAGGAAGTGAGTTCTCTAATGAAGGCACTGTACTTTTTTTTTTTTTTCCCCCAGAGCTGTTCCTTTTGGTGACTAGAAAAGAACTAAGTTTAAAATGGAGGCCAAGAGATAGAAATTTTGGTACCATTTATTGTCTCTTATCCTGCCAGTCCTTCCTTTACTCCTTCAGACATGCTGAAATGAAGCTTCAAGTTCTGACATTCAGCAACCCAGTTACTTGATCTAAACAATGAGACAGGATGAGGCCTTTTTAGAAAAGGGGACATCAGTTGGTTCTTTCTGGAGACAGTTTTTTTGGTTTTTCTTTTTTTTTCTTTTGGTCAGGTCTACTATATCCAAGTGCAATTGCAGAAAAAAATTTGTCTTAAGTCTAATTTCTTCCTTTTTTTTTCCTCCCCTTATTTTCCCATACTCCCCTAACAGTAGCATGAAAGCTCGTGCCTGCCTTGCTGTCATCATTAGGAATTATCCATTAATAATTCTCTAGTATGTAAAAGGGTTTTATGCCTGTAAAAGCTTGTTTCTTTCTCGCATCTCAGTTCTCTGTTAGGCACCTGCTACTGGTGACTTTGTGAAAGGCCCTGATAAGTCTTCCCCTCTTCCACGATTTCCCACTACTGGCAAGTTGTGCTCATGGTAGGAGCTGAGCCTGAAACATGCCAGGAACAAACTGTACAAAGCCCTTTGTGACCTGAAGAGAGACTTGAGACTTCAGTGGAGAAAACCACAGAGGTGGTGCCTGTGCTCGATGTATTTTCTGCCTCAACTTCATTAAGGCATTGCTGCTAAGCTGTATTGCTGCCCTTTGGTGGAACGTGGCTGCAGCAGCCCATCTGTGAGGAGCAGTCAAGAAACATGAGGTTCTTTGAGGTGATACTATTTTTCCTTTGGTCTCTTAGGCCTTTATGGAGTAATGATAGTTTGGACTGTAGAGTGGGGGGAAGTGCCTTTGCCGGGAAACTGAGTGTCAGATACCTTCTAATGAGAAATTCAACTCTCTTCTGCTCATACAACTTGAGACATGAAATCATGTGAATTTAAACAACATTGATCCCACAATACAGCTCCCCACCTATCTTCTGAGGAGTGGGAAAAGAATTATTCCAGTTCTGCTGCAAAAAGCATTGTTAGTAGATACCAACTGATACTTGGGTCTCAGGCTTCCTTGTGTGATATGATATTTGTAGGCAAATACAGTTGCACCTTTACAAAGAAGTTCTAGTCTAAACTTAAAAAAATTCTTTAGAGAAGAAATATCTTCAGCATAAACACTGAGAAAGTACTTGCAAGGAATACCTGGGGAGAGATTGTTCTAGCTGCAAGTGATGTACTTAGAGAGGAAAAGCAGCTCTTGGCTCTGTTTCTCTCCAGTAAACAATTGTTTCAGTTGGATTTGCAGAGATTTTCTTTTTTTTTTGCTTACCACTTGCCTATGACTGTCATTTGTACTTTGGAAACTCACTTGACTATCTGAGGAGACGTATATGTTGAGTGATGTACTTGCATAGGGGTTTCTAGGAATTGCTGATACTTTTCTGTACTATTAAAATATGCTGATTGTTTTGGCAAGTTCTGACAAGCTCCTGTTATGATTAAGAGAATGACTGTTATTGTCTTCTTTTTCCATCCCTTTAACAATTCAAAAGATTTGAAGAGACTTCTTTCCTTTTGTGATAAAAAGATATTTTATTGATGAATATATCTGCATATACATCAGTCTCTGCTGTAACACAGATGTGTGGCATCCGTTGTTGTCTTTCGTTGAATGTTTGCAGCTTTTCCAGAAAGCTAAATTTCTAACTTCGAGCATGCCTGTAGGAACTGCCTTGGCTTTCCCTTGCATTGTATGTTTCCTGTGTGTTAGAGGCTGGAGAGTTAAATGCTTGTTTTTAATCTCTTCCCTTATGTTTTGTGATCCCTTTTAAAATATGTTCAGAAAGTATGATTCCTGGAAAACTGCAGTTTCCCCTGTTCAAAATTGGTATTATTTTCATTCATGTGATTCTGATGATTGCAAACATAGGTCCTAGTTTTGTTCCTTTTTTTTTCCTGGGTTTCATGCTGCACGCACGAAAGTGGATATGTCTGTGCATCAGACATCGGAAATAGGCCAGAACAACCTGTCTGGGGTCTTGTTTGTTTGGGGGGTTTTTTGTGTGTTTTCTGTGTGGTGTTTTTTTTTATTTTATGTGAGATGTCAGTGTAGCATCCCAGCGAAGTGTCAATATGTGTTATGTTGACCTCTCTGTGGCTGAGCTATGAAGGTCTGATCTTGCAAGTGTTTATATCCTTAACCTTGGGGTCCTGAGCAAACATACAGGCTTGACTGATACCACTAGCAAACATTAAAATCAGAACTCTTCCCTACATAAGTTCCTGTTGAGCACTACCTCTTTTGGTTTCTTTTGGTTGTTGATGCCATTTTTTCCCTCCCATACTGACTCTATTGCTCTTTCTAGGATTATGCAGTCCACTCATAGTTAAACAGTCTAGCTTGTTTAAGCAGACCGATTTAACTTGAGGACTAAAATCATGGCTCTTCTGTATGATCTAATTAAAAGAGTTTGCTGACTCGGAAGGCAATTTTTGCCACATAATCTGTTATTTGTCATATAATAACCTGGAAGTTAGTGGGGTTGCATTACTAACTGTAGCAACAAGAAGCAAGCAGCCGCAGTACCCTGCACTGTTCCTTTGATAGAATGGTAAGCTGCATTAGTCATAAATGCTGATACTTAGAAATCAGTATTTATTCCCAAGCCTCTCAGTTGCTCTTAAGTATTTACTTTTTGGGTATTATTGGCATCAAGGAGCATTAACAAAATGATGATTATATGTTGGTTTAAAGGCTATGGATGTTTAATACTTCAAGCAGAAAGTCTTTGATTTATTCTTGAAATCACTGGTAGTAATTGGGAACACCACACTTAAACATATGCTCTAACTGATGCTTCCCTCGGTAGCTCAGCTGGAGGTGGAATTTTTCCACAGTTGCACATTTCCAGGGGTTTCAAGTGTGACATAGCTGCAAACTTTGTGTGCACACTGAGATATTACTTTACCTTTTTTCTTTACTGAAGATAGATGAATATGGCATATGAACATGGCAATATGAAATGGCACAAGTGTTTTAAATTTGTGCTATTATGTAAAGAACAGAGCAATACTAATATCTTTAACAGTGCCTGACTTCTGTTCTAAACACCTGCTGGCCTCATCCACTGGACTGTCATGAGTGTTGAATTGATACAATAAAAGGAAAGAAAAAGCTATATGATTTTAGATCTATTTTGCAGCTGAATGACACATTTCTGAACAGATAAAGAAAAAAGTGTGAGTAGGGAAACAGCATGGATTTACCAAGAGCAAAGTGTGTCTGACCAACCTTTTGTGGCAAATTACTAGGTCTGTAGACAAGGGAGGAGCAGTGGGTATAATTTACTTTCTCTTTAGCAACATCTCTGACGTGGTCTCCTTCAACATTTGTGTGTCCAAATTAGGGCTGGGTGCTTAACTAGATGCATAAATAAAATCTGATTGAATAATCAGATGTAGTAGCAAGATGCAGGTAGGACTGTACTCTGTCCAAGCTGGCTCTGAGAGGAGTAACACAGGGGTCTGTACTGGAACCTGTCCTGCGTTTATTAGTGACTTGGAGAATGTGATGGAGGACACTGTCATGTTTGCAGATGACACCAAACTGGGGAGAAGGGGGGTCAGTATGCTTGACGGCAGGACTACCGTCTAAAAGGAGCTGGAGGAATGGCCTGGGAGCATCTTGGTTAAAGACAATGAGAGCAAAGGCATGTCTTGCACCTGGGAAAGAAGGAGTCTTAAGGCAGTGGCTACAGCTGCTTGGCTGGGAAGTGGCTCAGTGGAAAAAGGCCTCATGGACATGGCAGCAGAGCAGGTGGCCAATAGAGGTTGTGCAGTGAGTATCTATCCATAGTTACATTGAAGACCCAACTGTATGAAGTCCTGTGCAACCTGGTCTTGGCTCATAGCTGGGCCTTCTTTGAGCAGGGGTTGGACCAAAAATCTCCTGAATTTTCCTATGACTTCTTGCAATGAAATTTTTTGGTACACATGTTATTTTGTTTCCTGTAGAATATTTTGGAAAATACTCTTCCTTACTTAGGAAGAGTTATTTAATTGTTCCAAAGTACTTAGTAGATACACATTCCAAATTTGGTAAGAGTGAAGTTTAATATATTGATAAGCACAGTAAACAGAAAAGTGAATTTGATGACCTGACAGCAATCTGGCCAGTAATGCAGTAAGATGTGCTTTGTAATTCATTCATGTCCTTCCACAGTATTTGCCATGACTGTATTTGCAAACTATTTAAAGTCTGCACATGAGCTCAGAATAAATGTCCAAGGTTACCTGATTTCTTTGGAGTTTAGAAGTTGACAACTGCTTTTGTGACTTCCACTATGTCTGCTATTTATTACATCTTGCAAAATATTCCCTGCTGTTAGGGTTAGGTTGCTGGTGAGATCTCAACTGTTAACCCAGAGCATGTGTTGTGTTGGTTAATGCATTTATCTTACTGTCGATAAAAGCTTTCATGTTTTAGAAAAATCCTCTTGCATATTTCACTTAAACTAATGAAAAATTAGGGCTCTATCAATGAATTTGGTCTGAAATAAATCAGAAAAGTTTTCATTTTTAGTAGAAAACTCCTAATGTGCCTTTTTAGGTGATGAAATGCAGGAACCCCATTCTTGAAAAATCTGTGTAGTAGAATCATAGAACAGCCTGGGTTGGAATGGGACCTTAAAGATCATCTAGTTTCAACTCCCCTGCTGTGGAGAGGGACATGTTCCCCTAGACCAGGCTGCTCAGGTCTCCATCCAACCTGGCCTTAAGCACTTCCAGGAGTGGGGCATCCACAACTTCACTGCAAGCACTTCCCCAGTGCCTCACCACCCTCACAGTAAAGACTTTTAAACCTACTCGCTTTCAGTTTGAAGCCATTCCCCCTTGTCCTGTCACTACATGCAATTGCAAGAAGTCCCTCTGTATCCCTCTGTATCTTTCTTGCAGGCTCCCTTCAGGTACTGGAAGGCCACAATTAGGTCACTCCAGACTTCTCTTTTCCAGATGTCAACCTGCTTTTTGAAAGTACAAGTTCAGTGACAGCACAGTGACAAAAGCTTGAACCTCCAGCTTGCCTCAGAAGTGTACCACTTGCTGTCTTAGCAGTAGACCTGCTGCTAATTACATTAGCGTTGCAGTGGATTGGTCTGTTAGCCTAGCTAAGGTTCTGATGGCTAAATCTGAGATTATTCTCAACAATGAGCATATTTTTGGGACATTGGTCATTTTCCAGTGTGAGCTAATTGGGTCTTAAGGGCACTAGAGCAGTGAAGACAATATTCATCAGAGGGGCATAATTCAGTTGCTCATAGCTGCTTTCTGTCTCTGTGGGTGATCAGTAGTCTTTATGGCAACTTTATATAGGAGATTTCTTATAAGCCTTAATCTTGTTGTGAATGTATTTACAAGGGTGTTCTGCTCTCAGCATTTCTGCCTGTCTGTTCTGGGATAGAAATTCTCATCTCCCATGGGAAGGTGCTTGCGTGTTACCCAATAACCATGTCAATGTTTTTGGCTGCTAATGTACCCCAAAGTGGTGTGGAGTATTGGAATGGCAACTTGCTACAATATCAGCCTGAATTTTTAGGGGAAATAGCATTAAAATATCTTAATACTGAAAGAGAGTTGATTATCTTTCTTAGCCACTGCAACACCATTTGTGCAAAAAAACTGACAGCCTGTAGCACTAACTCATAAATTTAGAAACAGCTATTTTTTTGTTTTGGTTTGCTCACTGCATAAATCAAACAGAGCCTTTAAGGAAGTATAACAAATAATGATGCTCCCACTGTTATAAATTTTCTGCTGCTGAATAAAAGGAGATAAACTCAATATGAAACCTGTGAAGACACAAAATGATAAAAGCAGGTATTTTACGCTAGAAATTGTTCCCAGTTATTCCCAGAACTGGGGATTTATTCCTGGGTTATATTTCTCTTTAAAGTGTGTGACTGCTGTTTTTCTTGAAACCAAGATCTGCCCACTGTCATCTGAGGGCTGATTTTGCTCCTGGTGGATTTTCGTAAGGATATGATGCTCTGGTAGCTGAATTTTACATGGCTTCCTGTGACGAGCATTACAGGCTCCGGTGAAAAGAGACTTGAGCAGCTGAAGCTTGGCAAGCCCCAATGGATCCTGTTAGAGATCAGAGGAGAAACCCACAAACAAGGACATGGAGTAAACAGCGATACATCTGTCAGCAGGCAGCTGATCAAATCCATGCTCTCAGTACGGTTGGAGATGAAAGAAAATATTCAAATTGCTATTTCACCTTCCTTGTGCCTCACAGCCTCTAGTAAAAGAATGGTCATACTGTTGAATACAGGCTGCCCTGTTAAGGAGAGATCCTGCTATGAGGGAATATATGGTATGGATATTAGCACATTGGTTAGCCATGTGTCTTCTTTGGCAGTATCTGGATGAAATGGGATCAATGCTTTCTTCATTCAATTGGGTTTTCTGTATTAGAATAAAGCCAAGAAATAGAATTGTTCAATGAGTCCAGTAAAAGAGCTCAGTTTTCACTATGAAGACATAGAATTATTTTTTTTTTTAAATGAGAAGGATATAAAGTGTTCTGAGGGGATGGAAAAATACCTGAATATTATTTATTTTCCAAAGTAGTCTCACATATTCTTTTTTTATTTAAGAAATTGGAGTTATGTCTGCTTTTTTAATTTTTTGACCTGAAAGATTTGTGTATATAGTTCTTAAATTTTTTTTAGTGATATTTGTTCAATGACCACATAGTAAATTAACAGAACTTAAGAGTCAGCATTTCCTGCTAGGCATGGCATTATGTGTGAATGTAATATCTTTTCATCTTTTTTTTTTTTTTTTAGCCTAGTCTAGCTCAAAGTGCCCTGAAAGGAGCAGAACAAAACATGAAAAACAAGTAGCTGGTCCTGCTGGCCCTCATGCCAGCTGGAGTAAGGGAGGAGAGATCCTGGCACAGGGTGCCCTTTTGGTAGGCTGTATTCTGAAAGGGGGTAGATGCTGCTCAGCTGCACTCCTGCAGCCAAAAGTCCTTTTTTATTTTTCTGCTGGAGCTGAGCAGACATTAAGTGCATGCTAATTTGACGCTTGATACACAGGTTAATTGTTCCAGGGCTGGTTTGAACCTTTGTTAAATGGGGAAGCTCCTCAGAATGGACCAAGAAGCATTTCTGCTGGAAATTACTTTTCCTTCTGATGTTAGTCTTAGGTCTGAATGGCTTGGAAGAAAAGATCTGTTCCAACCACAGTTGAACGCAGAGTGTATCCCAGGTTGCACCTTTGTTAGGGTTTTTGTTCAGAGGAGCCGTGCAGCTCTGAGGCAAGTCTGCTAAATCTGTCTGCTTGCGAGGCACTAGCTGGATTCACAGTGTGACTCTGGAGCACATGGATTATGTCTTTGATGGACAGCAGACTTAGAGGCCAAGTAGATGAAGTTATGAAACTGATACTGCCACATAGAAGGTGGAACAAAGCAAGACCCCAGCACTGGTTGTCTTCTCTGTGAACACTGAAGTGTAACTCAATAGCTGCCTGCCTGTGCCATGCAGGGAATATTCTTCCACTGTAGCTTTAAAACACTTTGGTTGTGAAAGTGGTAGTTGTTGTGTAAATGTGTATGAAAAACATTCATCATAGAATAGATGAATGAATGGCATTGTTTAAGTTTTCCAATTCAGTATCTGCATGTTTTGATTCTTACAGATGATCCAGTGCTTTAGTAAGAGTCTCAGAGGGTGTTGGAGGATCAGAAGGATGAGGGAAAACTCTCAGTTGTATGACTGCTGTGAGAGGCTCCGAAGAGCCTTCCTGAAATGTGCAATAGGCTGTGGATAGAAATGGCACAAAGACTCAGTATGACCCTTCTTCCCCTTGCCCCAGAAGGTTTTTGGTCATCTGCTTTGGTGGTGGTTCAGAAAACCCCACTTGGGCTGTGATTGGGCTTAGTGTAGTTGTTGGGGTTTGGCAACTTGTGCTTTTCAGTGTCAGAAGAAAGTTATTTACTTCTTGGAGGGGGCTTGTGTTCATGTGGTGCCACAATTCAGCCACCAAGAACTGGAGATGCAAATTAGTTCCACATGTAGGTATTCGGAAGGGCTTATACTTGAGGCCTGGCTAATCTATTATGGATAGCAGAAGTCATCAGAGTTGTCTCTTAGTGTGGCTCTTTGTCCTTCTGGATCTTCAGAACATGCTGAATTTAGCTTAATTAGTCTTGCCAGTGTACTGTGGTTAGGATAGGAAAACATTAAAAAAATAAAAATTGAAACATCAATCTGTGTGATATAAGCTTACAGAGATAAGTAAGAAATGCATTGTAGTTAGAGCTGTAAACAAGATTATATTGCTTTCACTGCCAAATATTAATGCCTGAAAAATTTCTACAGAGACTAATGTTCTGCAGGATATTATACATGAGATCTTAAAGTAATAACAATGAAGAAATAACTGATTTTTTTCTGTAATGGGAAGTGAAGCTATAAAGATGTTTCAGTTGAGTTACATTTGCACAGCTTCCACCTTTACATGGAGAGGCAGCTTGTGCAAGAGCTTGAATGCAGTGTGTGGTCTTGTAGGTAGTGTATGGATGTGACTTCAGTCATAGCTTCTCATCTACTGGCAAATTGGTTTTGTGGGGTTTTTTGGGTTTTTTTACATAAAACACATCTTGAGTTTTTGGTTCTGGCTTTAGTTGTTCATCGTGACGACATTTCATTTGAGGCTTTGATCTTCTCTCTCTACTGCTTTTCTTAGTTTAATCAGGAGCAGCCACAGGTATGCATTACTTTGAGATGCCATGAAATTAAGAACACGATGTGACGAGGAAACCTATGTTTCTTGAGCAATGCTTTTTTGCAATCTACATTCAAAAGACCTGGCCATGCAGGTCACTGTTTCATACATCTGATGACATCCAGGCATGAAGGGTATTGCTTAAGACTTACCTTAGAAAGGCTTTGACCCATCAGTAGGCTGCTGGAGTCCAGCTCCACGCAGCCATGACCTTCCACCAGCCAGCTGAGCAATGGGCGCACTGTGGTGGGGTCTGAACACGGAGCTGGTGGTGTCGGCCTAAGCCCTTTCAAAATCCAGACTTGCCTCCCAGGAAAGAAAATAATCACAGCTGGTGTTAACTGAGGTTCCATTTTGGAAGGTTCCATGGAGAAAGTGGCCAATCAGATAGTGAAAAACCACAAGAGATGATGTGCTGGTGGGTCAGTGTGATGCAGTTAGTGGTGCTGCTGTCTGTGGGGAGATGCTTTAAAAACTCAGCAACCTTTATTCACACTGCTGGAGAGTAAAGAATTCGGTAAGCATCTAGCCAAGAAGCTTGTTGCTGATAATACTGATGTGAATAAGGAGTTGAGTGGCCAGGTGTCCATCTGGCACTAAAAGACAAGTGCCTCTCTAAGACTTCCTACACACCTGTGAGAACTGCAGAGCAGAACTGGAGATTTTGCTTTCTATACACCCCCATGAAGCCATCGAAGAATGTCAGTGTGATCTTATTCAGATGGGACTTTTTTTAGTTAATAAAAGAAACTATGAAAAGCAATCTTTTGGCACACACATAATAATTATTTAGCAAAACTACTGCAGTGAGTGCATAAAGCTGCCAGACTACGTCTGTTCTGTTAAAGTGCCATAATATTTTGATTCACGTTCAGTGTGTCCAAACACAGAGCTGGTAGACCATGAGTCTAGAAATGAATTCACTGGCCATGAGTGCCAGCTGTCCAGAGAGTTTTAAGGGGAAAGATGGTCTTTAAGTAGTAAGGATTTCAAATGACATGGGATTTATGGGCTAAAGGCTGTGTTAGTCATGCTTGAAAACAAACTGATAGCCACTACATTTTAAGACTCTAATTTCTTCTCTGCAAAGGGCTATGCAGGGCTGACATAACACATCCTGAAACAATTAGCTGTAACTGTATTAATTGCGTTCTTGTTCTGTGAGGGAACACAGGATAGGAATACAATCTCGTAAATTGTGCCTCACAATTAAGAAAGGATGTTAAAGTGTTTGAACAACTCCAGAGAAGGCAACAATGCTGGTGAAGGACCTGGAAAGAATGTCCTGTGAGGAGTGTTTTAGGACACTGGATTTGTCTTGGTTGGAAGTAGGCAGGTTAAGAATCCACCTCAAGAGTCTCTACAGCTTCCTCAGAAGAGATGGAGAAGGGAGTGCTGGCTGGTCTCTTCTCCCTGAGATCCAGTGCCAGATGTGCAGGAATGGCTCAAAGCTTCACCTGTTAGGGGAGGTTTGGACTTGGCATGAGGGTGGTCAAATCCTGCAACAGGCTTCCTGGGGAGGTGGCTGATGCCCCATGCCTGGCAGTGTTTGAGGCATTTGGAAAATGCCATTAATACCATGCTGTAAGTTGTGGTAAGCCCCAAAGTTGTCAGGTAGTCAGACTAGATGATCATGGTAGCTCTCTTCCAGATGAATTGCTCTCTTCTGTCCTTCTTACCCTTTTCCTAGCAATGCATGCAGAGGAAATCTCTGACATTTCTTTCCAGCCCTGCGCTAGCAGAAGGCAGTGAATGGGCAATCATGTCTCATTCTAAGAACAGTCTCTGTAACTCTGTGAGGAAAAAGGCGTGCACCTTCTGATGGGGGTCAGAGCTCTGAATTCCCTTTAAATAATTTGACCATTTGAATAAATTTGTAAAAAACCATGTGTGAAGTGTGGGTTCTGTAAGTCTTCCGTGTTCATCCAGTTTAGCTGTAATTCCACAGGACAGCTCTGGGCCAATAGGCTCTGCCTGGGGCCTTCAGTCCCTGCCTGTGCTGGATTGTAGATGTGCACATCTCTGCCCATATCGTGGATGGGTTGGGGACCTGCACTGCAGGGAGCTGCTCTCCTGGATGGATCCCTCAGGCCTAGGGCACAGCTTGTCATGCATAATTTTAGGCATAACATGGCATAACTCTAATAGCCTCTTCCATTCCCTGTGTTCCCCAGGAGTCAAATAATGATGAGCCTGTTTGCCTGAAATTTTTCAGCTCCAGAACTGCTTTCAGGGACACATAGCACAAAGGTTGCAAGTGGCAATAGGATTTGGTCTTTCTTGATCTGTTTCAGAGCTGATGCTCACAGATTAACAAAATGCCCATGCATAGGCAGGAGCAGGCTGATGCATTCTTCAGGTTAGCTTGGAAAAATGTTCTTTGCAGTCTCTCAAAGGCAAGTGACAGAACTACAAAAAACAGCAGCAGGACAGGCCAAGGATGCCGAAGAGTGAGGGTGTGGAGAATGAGGATCAGGACTGACTCCATGCCAAAGGTGTGTGGTACTATGGGATAGTCAAAATTGACGTGTGTCAATGAGAGTGTACTTTTGCCTGCAAAAACTTCCTGCTTGGCCAGTGATATTGGAGTTTGTGTTCCTTCTCCTGAGGATCTTGTGTTTGCTCTCCAAAGCAACAGGGTTTCCATCCCCCAGATTGGTTTTGAGCGTGGCCCTGCCAGGAGCTGGCCTTGCAGTGGAACTGTATCTCCCTAGCTTTTGTGGTCAATATTGGGGTCCTTGATCCCCCAAAAGGACTTAGAGAGGATTGGTCACATTTTGAGCCTCCTTTTTTTTCTAGTGAGGTCATTCAATGATAGTGCAGATCTTAAATCACCCCCTAACCTGCCATAATCTTTGTTTCTTTTGAAAAGTGAATGGCAAGTACCTTTCTTGTTTCTGATGATGACTCCCATGCTCATGTGTGCACACACCCATTCCTTGTAGCCTTGTTGGTTATAAAAACATGGGATCTTGTGGGAGATGGTTTTTTCCATTTGATGCAAACTTTTTTGAGAAATAAAAAATCCTCTTTCAAGCACACTAAGGATAAAACTTCTTCCCCCTTCAGCAAAAATAAACCGTACCATTTTGATTGTCTATTTCTTACTTTGTGTGAGACAACACAAAAGATACAAATTACATTCTTAAAAGGTCAAAGTTTTTCGGCTTTACAGGAACATTTTTGTTTTATTTTTCCTGAATGAAATTGTATTTTCTGAAGTATTGTTTTTAACAAAGAAGCATTTTCCCATGGAAATGTTACTTTGAAAAATGCTGAATTTATCAACACCTCTCACTCTTGCTCTCTGCCTTAAGTAGGTTAGACTTTTCCACCAAGTTGTTACAAAAGTCTTGTATAATCTGGAAGTTTTACGCATTAGGAAGCCAAAAATTAAATGCAAATCACAAGAGAAAGCTAATCCATTATCTTCATTTTGGCTAAAAATATCCTTTAATCTAAGTCTAACAGGTTTTTATTGTTGTTGTGCTCTTGGGAATGAGCTTTCCTTGCTGTTGTTTTGTGCTGTAGGTTTAGATAATATCAGGATAATGTACCATGTAAATCAAGGAAATAATCTTACTCTTCTGTCTGGAATATGACAAGTGTTTCTAATTGTAATTAATAACCCATATATTAAATGCTCAAATTGGCTTTGGTTGTTTAAGGTAGAAACTGGTTTCATATCAATGACCTGAAATTGTTAGGCAGTCTTTCTGAGGATCAGATCATCAGATCTGCTATTAGGCTCTCATTTCTTTGGTCAGATTATTTTCACAAAATTTCTTCCCGTAAGAGTGATTAAATCCCACTGAATTCCTTGTGATCTTGGTTTCTTGCGTGACGTGAGAATTTTAGCAAGGTTTTAATGTCTAGCTAAAATGTTCTGAAGTACCATTTTAATCTATTATTTCAAAATACAGTCTATTGTATAGTGCTGTGTGTGTTGTGGTTTCGAATATATGTGACAGTCCCAGAATCTTGAAAGCTGCAGGTTTGCAAGCCCCTGGACTATCTCAGCTAGCACAGACTTCCATCTTTGCATGCGAGTTCTCTGGTTTAAGAGCAAGCAAACCCTCTGCTTTGCCTCTCGCTCGTCCCTGGGACCACATTGTGCAGTCTGTGTCTGCAGGTAATGTAAGTTAAATGGAGCTCAGCATCACCTCACCTTTCTGGTTTTTTGGGTGGTTTAGCACATGACTTACTCTTGAGCAGAAATCTGTTCTTGTCTAAAAGGTTTAACAGATGTCTGTGTCATTTATGTGAAAATACAGTTACTGACTGGCACCCACACTTCCAGAGATGCTGTAAAGATTAAATTATGGAGCAGACTGGCAGCCCCATCTATTTCTCATTTCCTTTGTTTTGGTATGGATGTTAGCAGCTCTTCTTGTAGAAATATTTCCCTTTCTTTCTCAGATTACAAAACCTTGATTGTTGTTGTCGTGGTTTCCCAGAACATATTTATAAATGTTTCTCATCTGACCAGTTGTAGAGATGTTGCTGGAAAATTTCTGAGCAGCAGCTCAGTGAATTTCCAGTTGCATCCCACATAATGAGTGCTCCTCTAACCCCAAACTGTGATGCTGCTGGGTCAGGATCTTCTGTGGTTGGCTGTGGATGGCCTTGTTGGATTGCCCCAGAAGTAAATTTACAAATGGAGATGCTTCTCTATATGCTATGATAGGTTCTGCTAATGAAGGGTTTAGGTGAGGTGCCTTCTACTCCATGGCTTGAGGCAAGTGCTGTATGAGAAGGGAGGCAGGAGAAAATGAGGAAAAGCCTGCTGTAACTAATGTTTTGCTGTGAGCATGTTTGCAGTATTAAAGCAAATTCATTTTTATAGCCTTGTTAGCTTTAACTTTATGGCCTCCAATTCAATTCATAAACTTAGAATGTCTTATGTAAATGCAAACCTAAAAATGCCAGTAGTGAAGAATTGGCAAAATAGAGAGTTATCCATGTAATTTATTGAAAGAATGCAAACAAAGATGAGGAAATAGACAGACTGCTCTCATGGGGACAAGGGGAAAGCAATGTCAAAAAATGTACACTGCATGAGGCCATGAAAAGTTAATACAGCATAATGCAACAAGGTCTGCAGAATATTGAGTGAAGCCAATTACTGCTTTTAGCCCAACGTGCTTAATAGATTCAGTGTTCTGTCCCTGTCCTCTCAACTAATTCCCTTGAGACAGAGACAGTCTCAAAGTAGCTACAAGATGTGACTTTCCTCAAACAATTTCTCTGTGCCATTATCAGTTAAAATGTTTGCATTAAGATCTGTGAAAGTTGGAACTGAGGCTTAAAAAATGCGCAGAACAGATTTACTAGAGGTTGTAACTACAGCATGGAAAGCCTTTTCAGTAGATGCCTTGGCTGAGTTTGTGTGTTTCACTTAGACTTGTTTGATCCTTTGAAGTTGTGTCCATAAAGGCTACGGGACAGAGGGATGGGGAGAATTTATTCAGTAATTTTTAATTTATTGCCTGGCACTTTCCCAGCCTGTTTTGAACATGTTCCTTCTCCTTGACTTGCACAAAGCTGAAGCAGCACTGCCATTACTTTTCTGTATCTCCTCTGCTGTTAGTCCTAACATGATGGTAATTAATGATGGAAATCTATGCTCAGAATTAGGCAGGTACAGGGTCGGTGCTGGGATTTAAAAAGTGCCAGTCCATGCAGTTGTAAGTTGACAGGCTGAGCTTCTTAATTTCTTTAATAGCCCCAGACTTGTGGGATGGATGTAGTTCAGCTGCATAAATGTGATGCTGTGCTACAAAATCTGCCTCTTGCTTCTATGCTGACTTGCTCTCTCTGGCTTTGGGTGGTGGTGGTCCTAGGATATGAATACCAGGAAGAGATAGGAAACTAAGGCTTTTATGCAAGTCTTTCAATGCCAAGCTTTCCATTAGATCCATTTCATGGATTCTTTAATCCACTTTATGTATTTTGGCTGTAATTCTTATGGCTACCTAGATAAGGTAACATGGTGATAGCATGGTGGAAAGAAATAGTTACTCTTTTCCCAGAAAAATCATTAGAAGTTGGAGGAGATTAACTCTGTCCCCTAAGTTAGAGAGGAAAAACATATAGCCAGTCTGCAGCTGTGGTTTCAGCTTACAGGCTTTATCAGCTGGACCAATGTAAAGTTTATTGTCCTTCCCCCACTTTGGTCCCCTTCATCTGTAACACTGGTATAGGGCACAGTCTTACAGGCTTCTCCTACACTCTGAAAATGAACTTGGAAATAGCCTACATAGGGCTAGATACACACTGCAGGTTGTGTGGGTTTAAAGTTTTGCTGGAATGAGTCAAGTGCTTGGTGGTTTGTAGTGCTGCAGGCATTTATGGCTAAGTGCAGGACATCTCCAATAATCATGAGAGGACAGCAGCCCCATCGTGGGACAGCATAGCAAGAAAATGGTTTTTATTATGGCTTTATAGCTCCCCTGAGATAAAGCCCAGGTTACAGAATTTCTGACTCGAGTGTGCAGGAGGGCATTTGGTATCTGCTGTTTAATTTCAAGCACCCCTGTGAATCTTCAGTTTAGAGGATGTAAAGATTTTCACAGACATGGGTGTATAAACAAATGCCTCTGCGTTCAGTAAAATGAGCAGCAAGCCCTACTCTTTTAATACCTGTGTGTTAGAGATTTCATGTCTGCCCTAACTTTGGCAGGAAGCCTGAGGACAAAATTCCTACCAGCTTCAGCATAAACTGGGTCCATAGGTCTTTTCCTTAAGAGAAAGCCCACCCTGGAAGGGGATCTTTTACTACTAGATCCACAGATGTGGCAAGGTGTACAGAAACAGGATGTGTTATAGCCAGTTGGAGGAAAATGCATATCTGCATTTTAATATTTTCAACGTAGGCATTATATATAGCTCTGAATTTATACTGAGGTCACCATAAAGCTGTAAACTTTGTAAAGGTTGAACCTCACCTTTTAAAATGTTGTACTTTAATGATATCCAAATGAGCAATACAGCACAAGAGCTTTTGCCAGAATGTAATAAAACTTTTAGCAAAAATAGAAAAAAGAAGCCAACCCAACCTCTTAACCAATTTTATGAAGGATATTTTTAAAACAAAGCAGATTTGGGGGAAAAAAAAAAAAAGGAGCAGGGGCAAATTGTGGGGAAAAGAAACTGGAATTTCAAAAACAGTAGAGGAAATATTTCTGAAGTGTCAGTGGAATCCTGCCATGGATACAAACTACTTATATTGGTTGACAGAGAAGTTGCCTACTAGCAAAATTTTGGGAGGTAGGGGCAGAAAAAAATGGACAAGAAGGACATGTGACTAAATGCTCATACATGCGTAGTGTTACCTCCTACTTCTCTAAAAAACAAATTAAAATTCTGGAGCCGCTGAATTTCATGTGCTCATGCAGTATAAGTTTTTTAGTATGCACAGGTGCTGTGATGGGATTCTTGCAAGATGACATGCTCTGTAGTATTTCCCAGCAGTTGCTTAGCATGAAAATTAAGAGCATCTACTCAGTCAGCAAACCAGGGGTGCAAAATGGAAATTTTGATCCTGGTGTTTCCGTTGAGTGGAGAAGCAATTCTTTCAGCAGCCTGAAGGAGATGCTGCTTGTACCGTCACTGCAAAGGGGATGACCATGCGAGACGGTTGTGTTCTGTGGAGCATGTTGCCATGATCATACAGAAAGGATAATGTGGTAAGTAGCAGATGACTGATGATTTAGCAATAAAAACCAGTAAATAAATAAAAAGAAGATGCTGTATAGTTTATTGCAATTTTCTCAAACACAAAAAGATATTGAATTCCTTTCAGGAAGGATCTCGAGAGCCTTTCTTTAATGCACAACCGATGCCAAGCTCTTGAAAGCCCCATGTATTGTATAATGTGGCTAACAAAGGAAAAACTGTGCAACAAAGCAGGGGAGGGGCTTGTATTGACTGGATGTGGACAGACTGTGATTGATAGCGTTGCCTTTTTTCCCCTTTGTGCGCTGTGCACAATAATTACTGTAGGCAGAACCTCATGTTTTAATATATTGTACAATAGCCTCTCTTTTGATTGAAATTCATGTTCATTTGATCTTGACAGCAATGCAAAGTTAGTTTTTTCCAGTAACATTTTTAATAATTAAACAAGCTATTTAAAGCTTGGCATTTTCATTATATTTGCACCGGTGCTATCCATTATTCTGATGATCCAGTGATTCTTTATTAAAACAAAAAATATTACATTCAAATATTAAATGTCAGGCATAATTCATAGATGTAATGAAAGTCATATCTGGCTTGGAGATGCAGTTCCCTCATGCATCTCAGTGCCAGAGATTGAAGCATCCTTTTATGCTGGGCCACCTGGGTGACTCCTAAACCTGGTGTCTGTTAACCCTGGCATTCTTCCTCTGGACAACATACTCTATTGCTTTTAAAGGGATTAGTTCTCTGCATGGGAACTAAAGAGCAAGGCTGTCTCACCATACTGTTGAAATATCTCAGTTGTTACAGTTTGGGCCTGTTGTCCTGGAGGGGCAAAAATGAAAACTGGAAAGCCCATTTAATCACACTGTGATTTAGGTGGGGCTACGATAAGTCTTCTGTAAAATGCCATCATTCTAAGGGTTATATGATGTAGAAATATCACAGTTTAAGTTCAGAGCTTAGATGTAGCTCAACTTTACCCAATTCATGTCCTTACCCTTAGAAAACACTTAAATATTTTCTATAACAAAGATAAGGAGTCCGAGGATATTAATTTCTTGTTAAGCAACGAATATTGCTAAAATAGGCCATTCTGGCTGATTTTCTTCTGAGCAGTACATGCCCCTTGTAGAAAATCTCCTTCTACCTGGACTCCGGGTGCAGTTCAGGAAATGTCCCACCATCCTGTACATGTGTCCTGATGTGGACTGGTCCCTCTGACTGACATCCTCACAGCTAGTGAGTTATGGAGGAACCACGAGCTTCTTCATTGTCCTGATGTGTTCGGGTGGCTGCGAAGGGGTTTGTGCAGCTGATTCACTTCACCAGCAATCTGTTTGGTGTGTTTGTGGCTGTTTGCTGCCTTTATCCCATTTTTAAGGGGATGGTGTACTCGTTACAGATGATCAGGGTGATGGTGTTGCTACTCTAGCCAGACCTCCTGTGCTCTCTGATTACTTGCCCAGAGATGGGAACTGGCTGAGGAAAATACAGCATTTTTTTCCCCCCATTCACTTTTCACAAACACACTGCTTTTGCCTGAGCTAGACCAGTCAAAGAGAAGATGCCAAACCTTGATTTCTCCCTGAAGAAAGCCATTCCAGACATAAGCTGACCTGGGAGCAGGGCATGAGGTGAACTCATGGGAAATAGAAGCTTTGCCAGTGGTGGCGATGCCACTGCTCCTTCCTTGCACTGTTTTTCTGCCAAGAGAAAGGAAGGGTTGAAATTAGTGTGGTTTCGACTTACGTGGAATCCCAAAAGAATGGACTCAAAGTGGTGGTATCATCTGATATTTAAAAAGGCAGCAGGTCTTGGGCTATTTCCTCACCTCCCCTGAAATTGTTTATCTCTGATCTATAGGAATGACATGAAATGGCAGCTGTCTAAAGTTCCAGAGCCTAACTTAAAACAGAGAGTAGGTACCGATATATAACAGCCCAACTGTATGTGTAGGTTATTTAAATGCTTTTTGAGCAGTTTTGGGTAGCTTTTGTTCTGACAGCAATTTGTGGACCTCCTTTCTGGCTTGTTTTTCTGCAGACTGTGTCTAAATGCTCCATCTGAGACACGGTTCTTGCTGGGATTCCCCAGCTCTAGGCTGGTTTTACGCTCAGCTTGTTAGCTCAAAGCACTGCCCACAGTGCGAGTCTTCCCTTTAGTATCTGGCGTGCAGGTTCGGATGCCGTGTGTGGGTGTCTGTGCCTGTGGGTCAGACAAGCTGCTGCAGAGTCACGGGGAAGTCAAAACTCACAAGTATTTCTAGAGTGGGTTTAAAGAGGGAGGGGGGACAAGATTTTTCTTTAGTACATGGTTTGTTTTGTTGCTTTTTATTATCATTCTGTTATTTCATTTAAAAGGACCCCCAAAGTTTTGTAATGTTTTTGTTTAATAAGAGTAAGGCCATTAAGACAGTATTCTGGGATGTTATTTCAGTATCAGTGCTGCTGAAGCGCATTTTTCAATTTACTCTGACTTTGAAGCCATGGGAGCAACTTTGCATTTGAATCCAATCAAGGAACTCTTGATGTAATAAATGAAACACCAGGGAAAAATCAAGGGTAACAATTGCATTTCCCCCTTTTGACTTTGGATTTTAAATGGAAAGAATAATTTCTGAACGTTTTGAGAAATATTAAGTCTTTCCAGGCAAGCATGCTTTTGCCTATTTGTTTTTTATGTATTCTTGCCACATAACAGTGGGAGATTTTTAACATACAGCTGAGACTGAAATTTAAGCTCCCCTAACGAGTAAGATATATTGTCAGTGTCAAGTCAAATACAATAAAAAATGAGTGAATAATATGTGTACAAAAATGTACCATATGCCGTTTCATGATTATTATTATATTTGTTCTTAAACTGATGCCACAGGCAGGTAAGCACTTAGTACCTTGTGAAGTTCCTCTTTGAAATCTGTGTGTGCACCTTTATTTAGCTGATGATAATCTGGTTCTAATTGTATAACATACATATATGTGAGTGTCTGTAATGGTATGTGCACACCCCTGTGTGTGTATTGTGAAATTCATGTGACAGTATAATACTGCTTGGTGACAGTGAGTGTCTCTTTCCCTTCCAATCCACATCCTGGGGTTGAAATGCAGTCCACAACCCAGGCCAAAGGCTCTGCTTCTTACTGGGTGCCTATGCCAGGTTCCAAGCCAGCTTACTCCCTACAGACACTTCATGTCCCTGTACTAGGAACTGAGAATTAGTGAAAGCAGTGTCTGAGCCCTTATTTGGTTTTACTGGCAAAACTTTTATTGTCACTGGTGGGAACAGCATTATGTATTTTAAAAAGAAATAAATTCTTATTTTGGCCAATTTTTAAAAGTTTCATTAAACTGTCTGGTGCTCAGAATCTCGTTGCAATCATATGCAGCTTGTAGTCTGACTTTCTTCAGCTAAAATCTACTGGTCTTTGCTGGTTATGCAGGGCCGTGGTTTATTATCTATTTTTCCCACCCCACCTACTTCTTCCCTCTGCTCTTCTACCCTTCCCATATATGTTTCTTCTGCTCAGGTCTTTATTTCCCTCCCCCCAGTTTATTTATTTTCTTTCCAGCATGCTTACACACTTTTTTGGCTGATTTAGAAGTTTAGAATTCTAACCAAAGAGCTTTGAGTGTCAAATGCAAGATGCTTTAAGAGGTTTCAGTTTTAGAGGATATCTTGGTCTTTGGAATAGAGGTTTGTACAGACACTGTAAACAGGGTACCCCAAACTTCCTTTAACACAAACTTTTCAATTTAGTCAGTTTAGAATTAAGTTCACTCAGATACCAGGACCAAAATAATTTCAAGTGCTTTATACTGATGTTGAGTGGAGAGCATTGAAGAACCTTGTGGTAATACTTCCTGCATTCACAACTACTGTGCGAGATTCTGATGAGGAGAAACTTCCCACCAATAAGAACTTTAAGGTTCAAGAATGTCTGAAAATCTGGTGGGGGGTGGCAGGGGAGAATGCACATTTAACCAGGTATTTCTGACATGCTTTAAAATCACTGTTGAGTGGAGGATGCTGCTTTTTTTTTTTAACCTCGTTCTGTATTATGCACACATACAAAACTTAAATGTATTTCCTCCTCCAGAATAGTGGCTCTTCAAAAAATACAAACCAAGTCCTGAGCTGAAACTATGGTTGGAGCATAGTGGGTCTGGTTCCCTGTCCTGGATTTGAATCGCAATGACATCATAATGTGTTGTAGACTTTAAATTTGTGTTGTCAGCCATGGATTTCTCTCTAAATGAAGGGATGATTCTATTTAAATGATCCTGGGTTCAAATGGAACTCCATTTTCTAACTCATTTATCCCAATGACTCACTTAGGGCAGTATTCAGTGTATTTAACTAAACCTACAGCACAGGAGACAGCAGAAAATTCTGCAACACAGACTTGAATTAAGCAGTAAAAAGTCATATGATATGCATCCTCTTTCTACACATAAATAAACAATGGGTCCTGTTACCAGGCTGTGAGGCTTCATTGTGCTGCAGTTATGGACTTTTCCTGGCCAGGGGGGATATAAAAAGGATGCAGCAATAGTGGAAAAAAAAAGATGGGAACATGTGTGAATTATGTATTGAGGTTTCTCAGAGCTCTACACTGTCCTGGGTTAGTGTAGCTGTTCCTTCCCTTCTTGTGGAAATGATGAATCATGCAGGTGCTGCAAGATGGGCAACCAAATAATTTAAACTATATTAATGGAATATTTGTAAGAGCTGGGAAATATGGGAGGGTGGGTTCAAGAAAGAAATGGCTAACAAAATTACTAAATAAGTGTAAAAATATGTAATTATCAGCCACTTTTACAGCATTCCCTGGGATTCTGCTTGTCATTTGCTATGAGACAGCAACTGTTATGACCTTAGGGCCTGATTCTGTAAATGTAATATTGCTGGCACAATTCCACTGACTGCACTGGCATGACTTTGTGGAAATATTTCCAACACCTGGTGCTTAATATCCCAATTCTGTAGTGTTAAAGTAATACTGAAAAATTACTGTAAACAGTATTGTGTATTCATGTGCATATACCTAGATATATGAAATAAGAGACACAGGAAATAAGAACATTTTTAGTCCTAAGTGATCAAGTATTTGGTCCACCAGCTCCTTCCATTCCTCTTTGTGTTCATCACAAAAATCTTGTGCCATACATCTGCAGTTGTATAAAAATATTTATATTGTGCAGAATTTGAAAGTGATATGGCATGCTGTCTGTTCATTTCCTCACTTCTTTGCTCAGCATTTTGCTCATGTTCCCATTCAGGAAAACAGTTCTAGCTCCCAAGAGATGAGATTTATTCAAAATTCCTCGAAAGTGTAAAACAAACTTCTCTGATTTTTTTTTTTTTTTTACCATATGGGTTTCCAACCTTTAGGTTCATGATTTTACATGGTTCTTTACAACCCCGAGGGCTAGAAACTTAAATCTGCTTATATGGTGTTTGTCAAATGCTGTGAAACTTGCTGAAGTTAAAAACCCAAGCCAACTAACTGGAGAAAAACTTCAACCCACTATAGAGTCACAAGTTCATCATATTAGAAAGGAACAGGTTCAAACATCCATTCTTTTGGAATGTTAACACCTGAACTATTTTATTCCAACTGTAAATGTCTTGGGCTTTTGTGTTATCAATTGCTTGACAGCATTTGAATATGATATCTGCTTGATCTTTTTTCTTAATAGAATTTCTGAGAAGTGAGTGTTTCTGCAGAGAATCTTTTTCCTTTTTATTTCTGGAAAATAACATTTCTCAAAAGGAGAAAAGTTCAGTAAGATTATGTAGAACTAAAATTAACCAGCTGTAGTGCTAGGACTTTGAAGGGGGTCTGGTCAACCAGATAATTGACACATCTCAGGAAGGTGAAGATGTGTGAATTTATTTTAGCAAATAAAAGCAAGATTCAGAAGCCTTCAAAAAACCACCCTTTTTACTGGGTGAGGCAAAAAAATGTTGACTTAAAAGAATAACATAACTCTACTGGGATTTTATATGATAAAGGCTGCTTTGGAATTCAATCTGCTGTTGCAATGTATCACATGTTATATCAGCGACAACAAAAATTTCACTATATGCTTCCTGTCCTTTGTATTGCATATGAGGTTTGTGTATACCCCTGACCTTTTAAGTCTTGCTAATCAATTCTCATCCATCAGGGTATCCACAAATTGCTGTATGACTTGCTAGAGAGGGAAAATTCTCCTCTCATTATCCACAGTACAAAGGTTTGTCTCCCCCTGAAGCATGAAGGTACTGCTGGAGGCAGGTTACTGAACTAGATGTGCAAGTGGACTTGATCTGTTTTGGCACATCCTATAATGCCAGCACGAAGACAGCGAGAGAGTCAGTGCTGGGTTCCAGCATCACATTAGGCCACCACAATGAGTGGTGCTGAACTTGACAATTCTGTAACTTTTGCTGTCAGAGCGGTTCTCTGCTGGGGAACATTTGTGGAAGTCAGGGGAGCTGTACCAGGGGAAAAAAAAACAAAACCAAACCTAGAAAAAGCCAATGGTGAATTATATCCATTGAAGAGTATTTTATTTGGGAGGGGATGAACACCTGGCTGTCAGTGCAGGATATTTCTTGGCACCCACGGGAGCAGTGGAAGTCCAGGAACTGCAATAATCTGGCTGTGGGAATTTGACTCTGTCAAGTGCTGTGTGTCCCTGTAGAGTGAAAGGCACCTACATAATGGTAATGGGATGTGATGTTCGGATAAATCCAGGATCTTAGAGGAATCCGCTTTCAGTGCGATGTCCATTGCATGATACTCAGAGCTTTGGCTTCAATGGCTTGTGTTGCTCTTGCTTGAAATGCATTTGGGATGAAAACATACTCATCCTTAAAACAAAATACCCCCCTTATTCCTACAAGTTCTTAGTGCATAGTCAATCTGAATACAAATAAAAAGCAGCTTTTTCCCCTTGAAGAATTCCTAGATCTGTTTGTTCATAATTTTTGCAGATGTTTGAGTGCAAGCAGCACAGAGTAATGAAACAAACAAGTTGGAAGTGTCAGAATGCCCAATTACACAACTCACTGCTCTCTATGGGGGTGAACAATGGAAACTACTAGGCATGCTTTACTCATTTAACTTCATTTAAAGTATTCTTGGCATCAAAGTTGCATTAATGCGCTAACTTCTATGTGGCAATTAACTGTAGCAATTGGAGAAGTTCATACAATGTGCTGGGGAAGGGTTGCAGAGTGGGCAGTTAGCTCCTTGGCTAATTTCCTGTTAGACCTGAAAGGAGGGAGGAAAAGATTTAATTCTGGTTTCCTTCTCACAAACCTGAAAAGGAAAAAAAAAAATCTCCATGAAATCTGAATGAGTTGCTGCAGCTCATCCCAAAAGGACCTAAATTCTTCTCTTTGCCAGTTTATCCCTTTATCCACCATCCCAATTTCCTCTCCTTACCTGCTCTCAAATCCTGTCTCATAAAAAATGATTGGCGAGGAGAGGAAGATACTATTATCAGGAAAAGGTGGAAGTGAACAGAAAGCAGGTGAGAATCAACTAGAAGAAAGACAGAAAAAACTCATTATATTTAGGAAAAGTGCAGCTGGAGTAGTAACAGCAGGTGGACCATCAGGGGAATGGAGAACCTGAAGATGAAAGAGCTGTTCCTGAGTCCTGCACACTAAGGAATTTTTAAAAGAATAAACTTGATCTTATGCTCTGAAAGCAGCCAGGCAGGCCCTGTTTTCATAGGCATTGTTCTCAGTGACTTATATTTAAGTTTCCTTTGAGCAGAGACCACAGATTTGAACCCATATTGTTCAAATAGATGTATCTTTTATACATGCAAAATGTCACTTGACTGTAAATTATTTCAGTCTGCACTTTCTGCACTGTCTAAGCGATAGAATAGAAAGTGGACTGAGACACATTATGCAGAATTCTGTATGATTGTTAATAATAGCTTCCTGGCCACTCTGCTACAATTTTATGGCTTAAAAATAACGCTCAGCTGTTCCGGAACAAGAGGCCATTGGAAAGAGGTGAGGGCAGAATCTTTCATAACCTCTGAGTGGAAACAGTAGCCTCTGATCTGTTTGCACAGGAATTACCCAAGCCTATTATTATTCTATAAAAAGTAAATTGTCATTACCATACGTACAGACCTCCATTTGGTGGTGCAGAATCAGAATGGCTATTTCCTGACAGCCTGTGCTGGTTGTAGCTGTGTTGTGTGTGTGTGTCATACAAAGGAGTTTCTTGGGGATGGAGGAGAGCAAAAACCACTCATGAAAGGATGACCACCTACTGTGCATAACTACAAGGGCTCTTCGAGGTGGTGTGACCTCCAAAAATCCCTGTGGGCGGTAAAACAATACAGCATCTTTCTTATTGTTTTGTGGTGGAGACAGATATGTGACCGCACTTGGTGGAAGCACGCTTGGAGTGGCCAAGCCCACCGTCCTCACTCTTGTTTAGCAACATGTACTCACATAGGAAACGAGCAAATGAAGGAGTAGTGAGCTGAGCGCTCTCTAGACGGCGGGAGCATTTGACATTTCTAGCTTCAGGAGACTGTTAAAACGTCCTTTTCATCGCAAAGCTTTGTAAGAGTGTGCTTTTGGCTAACTCAAGGCTGAAAACCCAAACCCAGGTCTGTGCTAAAGCAACAGCTTTTGTCTTTGTGTAGGCTAATAGTACGATTTGGCAGTTTCTGTGTCAGATTGATGAATGCTTCTTTTTTTTTTTATTGTCAGACTGACTTCCAGAGAACATTTTGCAGGAGTAATCACTAGTAACCGGAAAAGCTTAAAAAAATTGTCATCTGTCAAACTTTGACTGTTTCCTCTTTGTAAAATGTGCTCAGATTTTCTAGAGCTGTTCTTCTGGAAGCTGTAAAGCATAGCAACCCAGGGTAAAAGTATGCAGTGCAGTCTGCTCTGGAATAACAGGAATTGCAGGAATATCGGTTTGTGCAGGGGTGTTGCAGCTTTCCTGCAGAATTTGTATGTCACACAAGATCGTGGATGTATAAGAGTAATTGCCTAATTCTGCAACTTGCCCTTAGACTGGCATGGGGTTGGTTTGCTCCACCGGGTTCTTACATCAAATATCCTTTGAGCGTGAGCGAATGGCTCTTTATGTTCACATACTGTATGAAGCGCTTAATCATTCATAGCTGAAAATTAGCTGAGTATGATTATTCACCAAGGTACATTAACAGCAGCTGGTGTTTTGCTGCACTCTCACAAGAGAAAAAAATACTGGTCAAAAATGTATGCGGAGCTTTTAAAGATATCTGGGTAAATACCTAGCAGAAAAGGGACCAAGTCTTCCTGTTTGCGTATTTACTGACAGAGAAAGTCTTGTTTTTGAATCCACTGTGCTAAACTGAAGGATGAAAATGTTTCTTGGGCAGTGTGGCACAGAGGCCAGGTCCCACTCCTTGCCTCTGGTTCTGGGCTGGATGGTGGTGGGCAAACACTGAGTACCTGTTCCCTGGGGAGGAAGAGAGATTGAGTTTGTCTCTTCATTCCAGAACAGAAGCTAATCATTTTGCAAACCATACCCAGGTCTACCTTGAGTCCATGTACCAAGACTTGGAGGTGATCCTGGGAAGGCACCAAGCACTAGTCTAGAGATGCTCTGCTAGAAACCAATGTTAATATTCCAATCACACTTATTTGTCATAGTTACAGTAGAATTTGAAAGAAGAGAATACTGTAGTCAGTCCATCCACCTGTCCCAAGGCAGTGGTGATATTTTAGACCAGTGTCTATATAGCTGTTGTTAAAAAGCTTAAATAAGGATGATCACAAGATCCAGTACTTATGCTTATCATTAGAAAATGCTTCCTAAAGTCTAACCTCAGTCTCCCTTGCTGCCATTTCAGCCTATTTCTACGTGTACTACCCTTAGCCAACATGGAAAAGGGCTAATTTCCTTACTTTTTCTAGCACCCCTCTTTTCTTTTTTTTTTTTGTTATCTCATCTCCCTTCAGACATTATTATTTTTAGTCTGAACAATTTTTTTTCCCAGGCTTTCCTCTGAGGATAGGTTTTGAGACCTCTGATAATTCTTTTCATCTGAAATCCTTCAAGTTAGCCTGCATTGTTCTTGTATTAGATTGCACCCAAATCCAGCTGCAGTCCTCCAGCTGTGGGAGTCTTACCTCTTCTTAGCAAAGCAGGTTTCCTTTAGCTGTCTGAGCAGCAGTCCTGTTTATATATTCCACTTTGATATTTGCTTTCCCTCAGAAGCGAAATATTCTTGACTTGCATTCAGTTTGACCCATTACGATTCCCAAATCCTGCTCTGAAGACCTGCTGCTTCTCCAGTTGTTTCCTCTCTTATGTCTTTTTTCAGCTGCACAGATACATATATATATATTTTTATTATATGTGGTTGTCACATTTCATACTCTGCAGCTTCATACTTCTTGAAGTACATCCTCATTTGCTCAGAGACTTTTCCTCTCTCTCCAGGTTGCTTTGAACATGAAATCTCTTCCTCTAAAGGATCTGTTGTACTTTCTCAGTTAAATGCTCCCTTCAGACCTGGTGTTTTCTCTTTTGCTGTACCAGATTATTAATGAAAATATTGAAAAGTTTCATAGTAAAAGCAGGTTCCTGTGCTTAATTCAGCTTTCCTATTTGGCAGTGAAGCAATGCTTGTATGATTTCTCAAATAGTCATGTCCCAACCTGCACAGTTTCACCTTTATCTTGGTTGATTGTCTTATTTATGATAAATTTGTGAACAAATGTCAGAACTTTTACTAAATTCAAGACCTAGTACAGCCACTGGTTTTTCGTTCTCCATAAGATCGTGATGCCACGGAGTAAGTTGTTGGATATGTTATGTATGTGAGTCGTTTGTTTGTTTATAACTTTCCTTTTCTGCTTTAATTACTGCTTGCAAATAATTTTGTTCTATATCTTTGAGACTTGAAGTTACTTTGATTATTTTGTAAGTCTACTCAAGGTATTTGAAAAAGTGAAACATTTTATCAAGGTTTCTTGCATGCGGCTATCTGGATAAAAGGATGCATTTGTCTACCCATCCGCTTGCATTCTGATGTTGGGATACACATCAGCAGCACGATCTTTGCTTAACATGTTCTTGATATCTAGTCCCAAATTTCTATGTACTTGTCAGCTAGCTAAAAAAAATATGCAAGACTGGCTGGCCTCCATATCTGGCCACCTCTTGAACCTAGTTTATTTAGGCCACAGGGAATGTTTCTGTTGTTCAGTGCTTTGGGGCAATAGGCTTCTCCTCATCAATTAGGCGAGAGAATTTCTGGTCAGCCTAACTAGAATGAGAAATGGTATAGAGCTACAGAAAGCAGATTTATGCTTAGGCTTGTGAATCTGACACATATTTAGTCTTGGCTTTAAATTTTGCAAGTGTATGGGAGCAAATGAGTGACTGAAGCTTCAAAATCTACCTCTCTTTTGGAGACTGTACCAAACCTGCTGCTGGTCTGTTTAAGGGGGTTGAGCAGATCTGTCACAGGTTTTTTCAAGGTCCCTAACATGTCAGAATCTAGTTATGGCAGAGATTTATTCCTGCAGCTTTGTTCTCATGGTAATATAGCTGTCACTTCAACAACACTTCGACTTCTAAAAATTTTTCACCATCTTCCTCAGGTGTCCTTAGTTGTACTAAATGATTACATCCTATCTTCAGTGATGAGGAGAGTTTAGATGTAATTCCTATTAAAACCCAGCCTCTGTGCCCTTCACACTGCTTCAAAATCACAGAAACAAAACAACATCACTGTAGCGAACTTGGCTTTCCAGTTCTAATCAGGAGCAGTGCCTGTGCAAAATCAATGGCCCTTAGTTGTAACAGATTAGTTTCAGAAACTTTTCCTTCCTCTGTTGGGTTTGTATACTTTTTCCAGATTAACTGATTTATGTTCCATGTTTAATAGGAGCAGTCACTAGCAGTTCCTACTTACAAAAGGTTCTTGCAGCCTTTCCTTGGAGAAGTTCCTGTCTTCTTGTTTATAGTGAGTCAGTGGTAGGCATCATGAAGTATGTCCTTTGGCTAAGAAAATACCCCTTTGGTTATTTTTTTTCTCTTATTCCATAGAATGACACTCAACTTGTCCTGCAATGTTGAATATTAAAAAACACTACCTCAGTTTGTTTCCTTGTATGCTCCAAGAAGAAATGCTGGCAGCCCAGGAGAGCCACAATACAGTTTCAAGCCAGGCTCTCACTTGTGCCGCAACTGCGAAGGTGGAGAAAGAACCATGAGCCCCAGAAAGTGAATGGAGTAGTTATAGCTAAGTAGTTAAAAACTTCTTGCTTTCCAGGGAACAGGGAGAAACTCTCTCCCAGAGCAGGTTTCAAGCAGCCTGTTGCTCATCCTCCTCTGGTGTACCACTTGAGGGCTGGAACTTATTTAGATGTCAGTGACATGACCTGGCCCCTCCAACTGGAGCTTATCTTTGGGGAAAACAATACCAAATGGGAATGTCCAAAACTTCATCACACATTCAGCCCATGGGCTCTGAAAGAGGAGGTCCAGTGGCATAGTAGGTGATGATCCATATAGTCACAGAGGTGGCTGGTTGCACCCAGCCATTGTAAAGACAGGCACAGCAGATGTTGGACAGGCCACCTTTATGAACTTTACAAACAGCATTTCATGAATGCAGCAGAGTAAGGTGGTGGAGTGGTTAGATGTTTTGAACCTGATACATGAAGCAAATGGGTCCTTGCTGCCCTCCCCAACAGGTGATGGCTCAAAATTACCTTTTAAGTCACCTGGTGCCTCACACACCCCCAGAAACCAGCCTGCTCCTTCTCTGCGTCACCTGCCAGCTCTAGTCTGGTGCTCCTACCTGAGCAAAAGCTGCTGCTAATTTTTACAGAGATCCTGGCTAAAACCTAATGCTGTATGGTAATTGTGGCGTCAGGGTTTTCTGGTGATTACTCTTGCCCTTTGATACTATCCTGGTGTGGGGCAATATGTGCTTCACTTCCAGTATGTGTTCACGTATGTGAACTTTGTGCAAGTGAGTCTCTGAGTAATTCAACCTAAGTTCAACCCTGAATCCAACCAAGTTGTTCAGCTCTGACGACCATTGTCAAGTGCAGCAAAAACTGTTCCAGTGTAACTTTGCCTTCTGTTTGACATGGGAACATACAAGGCACAGGGAGTTCTGTCTCCTTCCACTCTCTCCATTCCCCAGGTATGTGTTTCCTCTTGTTGTTGGAGGGAAGGAGAAAAGCCCCAGCATGTTGAAATTGCCACACCTCAAGGCAGCATGTTTTGAGAAACTTCTGAAATGAGAGGCTACCACCAGCCTACAAGCCCTGTGTCACTGCACAGCTGCAGAGGACCATCAGGGCTTAAGAATCTGCCATCTGTGCAATTTAAAGGCCAAAAAGGGCTTAAAAAGTGGTAATGACATTTCTTAAAATGTCTTTACTTCAGAGCATCTGTCATTTGTAAATTTCAACAGTGGGAATATCCTGCAGAAGAAAAATTCGAGTCTTAACCTTATATATTGGTTAAATATGGATTCTCTGGCACAAGCGACTGATTTTCAGTATTTGTGTGTCCTGCTATAGGTTAAGCAATTAAAGCAGATGCACTTTGATAACTTGCTTGTGCATCAGTGCTATTAATATCCATCTATCTTTCTGGGTAGTTTCAAACAGCAGACCAAAATAATATCCCGCAAAATGCTGAGGCAATACCTTGCATCATAAACTTCTGTGACTGTAATGAAATCAGACTTACACCACTTTATTTTATGAAATGTGTTTTGTTAAGCTCTTGACAATGCCCCCCTGTTATCAGGGGTTACCATGTGTCTTACAGTGTAATGCAGCCCTTGCCATTTTGGGTCTCAACTTGTCCAGCATTCCCACATCTTTGAATTTCCTGGCACTTTACCTCACTCAATAACTGCAGCTTTCTTTTCTTCTTGAATCAGACATAGCTATTTCCCAATGGCGATAAACCAGAAGAAACATCCTAAAAGCTAGATAGATACATCTCTTTCACATTTATTGTGGATGTAAAATACTCTGCAAAGAATATAAGCTGCTGCCAGGCATGTAGCCACAAGATGAGTGTTTTTCTCACATATGTATCCATTTCTTTTAATAATGAATAATGGACTTTATATTTAAAAGTGATGTTTCCGTGAATGTGCTAGATTGTGCTGTATTTCTTCCACATGAGTATATTCCCATCATGGCAAACTTCTCACAGAGCTTGCCTTGGGGGCTTTTGTTTAAAGTAATGTACTTTAATGAAAAAGAGCTGCTGAAATTTGTCAGCTTTTTCCAGTATGATTGCATTTTGCTGGTGGTTTAAAGAAATCTTTACCCACTTTATGATCTTCACTCTTGTTCCAAAATCCCTCTTCCTTTTGAAAAGTAAAAAGATATACATACACACATATTACCAAAAGCCCTAAAACTGCCTTGGACCTTTTGCATGAACAGTCTCATTGATGTCAATGAATAATAGAGGTAGACTTCAGCTGTGTGCAATTTTCAAGGCCAGGCTGTTGGGTAGATTGCAAATATTACAAACAATTTGGAGATATATACATTGCATGTAGTTTTCTAAGCTAGCAATATATTTTAAGGACTTAATATCTAATGAGAAATAGATGATACTGATATGACATTGTCAGTAGATGATTTCAGAAATTATCAGCCTTGACTCAGTGGAGACATATTTGGAAGAGTATGGGCAAATGAGTGAAGTACCCTAATACTTGTGAGGGTATTCTTGTAGGTTTTTTGTTTCTTGCATTTTTTGGGGGGGAGAAGTTCAACTCCTCTGGCACTGGAAAGAGGGGCATGGCAAACTGTATGGCTGCAACACACCTGTTCTGTTTCCTCTTCTCCAGGGGCTTGTGGAGTAGACTGTATAAAATATTATTCCTGTTGGGTTGGCTCTCCTTTACCAGGGACAGTAAGGTGCTCAGCAATTGTAGTGTTGAACAGCGAGGGAGCAATTCAAGAGGGCAGCTCAGGGCTGGCATGCCTGCTTTCAAGGCAGGCACAGTCAGCCCTGATGGGCACAATGTGGCCTCCGGGGTACTGCCAAGGTGTGTTGGAGATTATCTGGGGCAGATGGACCATCCAGTGGGGCAGCAGCTGTGCTCCTGCAGCCCAGGCTACAGATGTGTGCTCACATGAAGCAGCTCTGCACTGGGCCAGCACCAATGGCAAAGATGACCTGCGGCACAAGGTTCTGGGAGCAGGTGGTATGTCACTTACAGGAGACAAGTACAGGGTGTGCCACACCAGAACAAAGATTCCTAGCTGCAGGCATGGTGCTGGATTTACAGACAACTGGCTTCTGTTGTTTGGAGGAGCTGGTAGAAACTACCTTGTATTCAGGTCTTTTTCAAATCATAGAATCATAGAATTGATTGGGTTGGAAAAGACCTCAGAGATCATAAAGTCCAATCCTTCAAATCAGACTAGCTTCTCCTGCATTCTAAGTATCTTGATGGACCCTGACAGATACATAAGGTTAATAAGGTCATCAGGAATGATAATTTTTGGAAGTGTATGTTCATTTATGAATGTTGGTAGAAATCTGAAACTAGAAAGGTATGTACACCATACACTTGAGAAATAGAAATGGAAGTGAAAATACTCCCCCAGAGACTTAATAAGTCTCTTACTCTACAAACATTTCAGGCTACATCAGACTGGCCCATGTAAGAGGGTTGTTATAGAACTGTAGAATCATAGAATATGCTGAGTGGGAAGGGATTCATCAGGATCACCAAGTCCAACTCCTGGCCCTGCACAGGACCATACCCGAGAATCACACCATGTGCCTGAGAGCATTGTCCAAACATTTCTTGAACTCAGACAGGCTTGGTGGTGACAGCTTCCCTGAGGAGTTTCAATGCTCAACCACCTTCTGGTAACAAACTTTTTCCTGTATCTAACCTAAACCTCCCCTGGTTCAACTTCATGTGTGAGCCTTGCTAAGAAGGACCTGCATTTTAGGTGATCATTTCTGTCACAGAAGCAACAAAGATGAAGATAGTGATCCGCAGCACAGCCTGACCATTTGATCACACGCTTTTCCATATGAAAAATCAGCATCTGTTTTCCAGTGGCAGGCCTTGCATTATTACTCAACAACTGTCTTGATTATTTGGCAATGTTATAATGCATCCCTAATAGTTGGCCACAAACCTGGCATTTGGACTCCCTTTCTTCCTCCATACTGTTCTAGACAAGAAAGCTTTTATTCCAGAGCCTGGACTCATTTCTCTGTAGAGATGTCCAAAATTTCCACTAGCAGCCCTTATACAGTCTCAGTCTAACGGTTCAGCAAAGAAATGTGTTTTAGAGGTTATTAGATAAAAATGAAGCCTCTTGGAATGATGTAAATTCTTCTTCAGTAGGAGGACAATTCTTTAAATATGGAGTAGGATTCCTCCAAATCTCTACTTTCTTCTTCCCTAATAAAGGTTTAAGAACTTAAAAAAAAAAATAAATTAGCACCTCATAAAAAAATTCATCATCTATCAGAACGCACTCTGAAACAGTAAATGAAGTTAGAAAGGACCAACATTTTTGTTATTGACTTATATCGGATGTTACAGTGACGGACAGCAGTGAATTAAGTGTTGCTTGGTCTTCAGTGGCATCTGTGCCTTTTTTCAGTTGCATTACATTGTTTGAACTTGGTAGTAGCTGTCCAGAAACATTCTCAGCTTCTTGGGAAGATACTTGGTAATTTCTGTTTTTTTTCCTCCTGCAGTGCGATGTCTGTGCCATCTTATTCCACTACCTATTTTGGAGTGTTACTCCATATGAGGACCAGTCAGGCAAATGCTTCCCACACAAATCCATTTCTACACTAGCTGGTTCTGTAGCTCATATATAAATGTCTACTGGAGCTCTCAGGAATCTTTTGAATTGCAAGTAATGTACAAACTGAGTTATTCGGTAGTTGAAGTGTGACTAATACTTGTTTTACATAGTTCAAGTTGATGAATACAAACTTTGAAGCTTGGTTGGAGAGAATTTAGTACCTAATACTCTGCAGAGCTTGTTTTCATTTTACATTTAATCAATTGATTTTTCCTTTAATGGATTCTCTTTGAAATTTTATGTTTGTACCAAGGCGTAGACTTCGCTATTGCTATGTTGCATTACCAAGGGCAATAGGAGTTTAAATCACTTTATGATAAAACTTTGTGTAATCTGCTCATACAAACTAATTAAATGTCAGGTCATTGTAATACAGAGCTCATAATATCACCATGGGTCACTAGAAACAGCAATTAGTAATTCATGTGTAATCCAGTTAAATTCAAATTAAGAAAAAAGAATGTCAAGTCAGAGTTTTGTTCCTAATTTCTTGTTTTTATAATTTTGTACAGGTTGATGAGGGCACTTAAAAACACAGCTTCAGAATTGGTTTGTAATTTAATTTGACTTATACTGCTCAAGCATTGCTCTTAGGTTGTTCTAACCAATGGTCATATGAGTGCTTGTACTTAGGAATTAATTAACTTTGCATATTTAACTTTTGCATATTTTGAATATGTTAATCCTTCACTAACTACACTGTTATTTTACTGATGGATATTTAATGGCCTGAAGGACCTCTGCATTCAGCTTTCGCAAGCAGAAATAAAAGAAGTGGCTGATTTTTAGGTGACCTATGGAACTCATACGTCGTAAGCCTTAAAAAAAAAGGAAGAATACAACAGTAAGAAGGCATGGAGGTTGCTGCCCCCTGCCTTGTGCTAGGCAAAGGCAGATGAGAAAGCAGGAGACTGCTTGCCAGTTTTGTCCCCATGGGCAAGGGCTCTGTGCAGGGGAAGCACTGGCTGGTGCTCTGTCATGCAGGAGTGTCCAGCTCATCCTCTGCTTTGGATCTGGCACCTGAGGGGAACATGTACTGCAGGGTGCATTGTCTTACCCCTGCCACGTGCAATCCTGTCTCTGCAGCCAAGGACTTCCCAGCTGTGGGCAGTGTGTCCTCACCATAGCACTCGGTCTTGCTGTAAATTTAGTGCAGCCAGAGCAAAACTCTGCTGCTCCAGTCCTCCTGCTATGCCTTTGTGGGTCAGAGCTCAATATGAAGTGCATGCTCAGTGTTAGGTACCATTAGCTTGCTCTCTATATAGTTTTTATAGGATTTTTTCTTTAATTTTCCTAGCTATATTTGAATTCAGATTTCTTAACATTTGCCTTTCTATGGTTAAAACTCATTAGGTTCCTATCATATTTCAAACTAAATAGACTATCCTGACTGAAATGTCAGTGACATTCTTATAATGGCTGCATCTGAAAGAAGCTAAAATACTAGTCGTAATTTATTTATATAGCGTGCAAAGGTCGTAGGTGATTTAGAGAGAAGTCTAAAGACAAACAATCATTCTCATCGTGCAATGGTATATTCTCAGGTTATTTTAGCTTCATCAGAATACTTTTGATTAGTGTGAGCAGTGTCAGAGCTGGATTAAGTCACAGCATGAAGATACCCACCATTCCCAGCCTTGTCTTCAGTACTGCTCAGATCTGTACAAAACGAGTCACTGGTTTCACTGGATGTCATACGAGACCTGTTGTGCATTTCTTTCTCAGTAGGAGACTTTATTGAGATCTCTTTGAAATCCATTAAAGATGAAAGGAGCAGCACATTCCAGGGCACTTTGATTTTGATGAGACTCATATTTAAGTATCTAACTTGAGTTGAGAGGTTTGAAAGATTTAGCCTTCTTTTTTTTTTTTTTTGTTTCCTTAACAAAGTTAAAATTTGAATTCTAAATCACAATCAGCAAAGCCCATCACTGCCAAATTAGGGATGACAAGTATACCCTGCTGTGCATAGTTCCAGAGAGATGTTTTCAGATATGAATTTAGCTTTTAAGAAAGGCATGATCTCTTTGTAACTTTCCTGTCACATTCACTTTGTAATGCAGGCATCACAGAGTATTCACAATAAGTGGTTACCCCAAAATATTTTTTGCACTCAGTTTATTAGTCTGTGCAGTACAGCTGTGTGCTGGTAACCCATAATACTGCAAAATACTGAAAACTTGACCAGCAGAATCAGATAAACATAGAGATTAATCGAGTGCTGTGCTAATCAATTTTTCATATTTAAAGAAAGTGTTTTGCTTTGGAAAGTTGCTGTGAGAGCTGCAGAATTTCCATTCCCATCCCAGCAAATTGATACTGAACCTAATGAACTTCTTTGCATGGTACACAGGGCTGGTGGGTGTCAGAGGGAGCCAGGCAGATGCCACAACTGAGTGTGGAGCAGGGAGAAGGCTGTGATGCACTTATGCTTCATCTTGTCTGGACTGATGATTTAATAAATTTCACAAAAGGCTGCATCGTTTTATATCAGCTGAGATCCTGGCCTTGTATTTTGGAGAAAGGAGTAAGGAGTGTTTTAGAGGAGAGATGGAGTTATGAAGGATGTGGAGATGGGAAGTTGGCAAGCTACCAAAGTAGCCTTTCCTTTAGTGGAGCTGTTTTTAAGTACTGCTGCGCTCTTTGCCATTGTTACACAAAGGCAATTAAGCTGAGTTCATTAAGACAACATCAAAGACAGAGAGCTCCCACCATCTATTGTATAAGTGCTACAGCAAATAATGCTGTTCATGCATATAGAGAAATGGTACTGGGTATTTTGTTTATATAAACAAGCCAACAAGAAATTTGAAGAACATTTCTGAAAATAAGCTTGCTTTAGAGCAAATCCCTTTGTGTCTTTAAAGGTTATTTTGAACAATAAAGTTTACAGAATACCAAACAGGAGACTTTGCTGTCTTTATGTACATCAACCCCCTTCCCACAGAGGTTGACAGAAAACTGTCTGGTTTTGAAACTCTGATTTGTCTTGTAAATTTAGTCTTAGCTTGAGCTTGCCCTGCAGCAGCAGCAGGAGCTCCTGTCTAGCTCTCCTTGTGTTAGCCTAGGTACAGCAGCAGTGATGCTGCAGCCGTGTGCACCTTGGCCTAGGCAGCGAAAATGTAGGTTGCTCTTCTGAGAAAAGCCAGCCACAGCAATCAGGCATCATGTGGCTGTTCCCTTCCCCTCAAACTACCACAATGCTGTTTAATTTTAAGATAGATATGTTTTATATTTGCTTGTGACTTTTAATCTTTTGGCTTTCTACTCGTAAGAGCTTAAAATTTAGCTTTTACTTTTTAAAAAAAAGGTGTGGTTTTTTTTTTTTTCATGCTATTGCATGCTGCTGGAGTATGAAGGTTTTTTAAGACAAGAGATCAAATGTTAAAATAAGTAGGTTGAAGTGATCACAATCCAAATTGGGCATCAACTGAAAGAAAACATGTTTTCTCATGGGGCATTTAAATGTTTGGAGGTGTTTGTGAAAGGTTTTGTCAAAGGAAGTGTATTGAGGTGACCTGGTGTACATGGGAATGTGAAAGGGAAAGTTGACAAATTTAAAATGTAATTAGCTGTGAAACTAGGCTGCTTTCATCACTGGTAATAGATGAGTCAAAATAAAGCACGAATATACTTAAAATCTGATAGGTTAGCTTTGGCTTGACCTGTAAGTGTAGCAGTGCAGAAGCAGCCTGGCCTCACTCATGTTGCATGAGCTAATAGAAATGCCAGGATTAATTGCCTGTGCACCCATATGATGACATGAAGCTGCTCATATACATTTAGCAAATAAAAGTGGCACAGATGTTTCTTCCACAAAAGCAGTGCATATCATTGTACCAACTTATACAGTGACAAGAAGGACAAGGCCACTGATACTGGTTTCTGGAGATGCTACAACAGCCACAATACCAGTGAACTCCCTCAGTGTCCTCCACAATGTGATATTTGCAAAAGCTGTATGCCATATGTTGTGGTCTATGTGGATGCATTTAGAAAGCAAGCACTTGCAACCATGCAAAAACAAAGCCCAAATTGGTGTTTTCTGAGTATGTGTCCCTAAGAATTTAGCACTACTGACAGAACTAGTATGCTGCTATTTCAACTGGATTTTTGGGGAAGATTGGTAGCTATATATGGAGATATTACTGAATACTAGTGTAATAATACTAATTGATAGAAATATCCATTGCTTCTTGTGGGTAGCCAGAGGAGTTAGGGTTACTAACTAGTTAGAACTACCTCTGTGCCCATGGAAACAGCAACCATTGAAAGCAAAACTGCAAAATTCTTGTCCACATTATCAGGAGCATAGAGGGAATGAGATGGTGGTTGTAATAAATTCCTTACCTTTTTACATTCCTTCCCTCCTCTTTGGTAACCGCAGAACTGAGAACTCTGCATTCAGCTTAATTCTACATCTGTTCACTTCTTTCTGCCTCTGTATCTGAGGCATTGGGCTCCAATGTTTCTAAGGGCTCCTATCAGGAAACTGCATTTCCAAATGTCCTTTGTGCAAGCTTTCTTTGTAACCCCAAAATCCTAGATGTGGACTTTGGCAACATAGACTTCTCCAGCATTGGAAACACCAGGCTGCCTAGGTCTGAGAGGCCATGTCACATGCAAAAAAAGATATTGAAAATGTTTCTTTTCATGGCAAAACAGCATCACTGCTTGTTTGCTCCTTGAAAAGTAGTTCATTTAAGCTACCCTGCTTTGTTTTCATAAATGTAATCTATGGAAGTAATGATGAGCCAAGGAAGCTCTAAGGGTCCTGGCACCATCAGACTCTTTAGGAGTCACTGTAGCAGGGGAGAACATCTGCAGTCTGAAGCTTTAGGAGTTTGGAATGAAAGACTATCCTCTGTGTTTAACTGGCAATGAACTATTTTTAAATAAATGCCTCTCTTATTTGTTAACACTGAGCAACAACAATAGAAAGGAAAACTTGGTCTCATATAGCTTTAGAAGGGACTAGGCTGTTTCTCAAAATCCTGTGGCTTTTCCCCTCCTCCCTAAGTGTGTCTTGATGACTATGACACTTCTCGCACTCTGGATATGTATTGCACTGAAGTCCACAGTCCTGGATGTGAGCTGAAATAGTCTGAGATTCAGAGAAGCTCATCATCCTGCTGTCTGCCTTAAGTAGTATGTGGTCGTGGGCAACCTTTCATTACATGTTCCACCAGGGGAAAAATCACATGTCCCCTCCCAATGACTGACAAGAGGCAGTGAAATCTCATTGCTTTCTGCTCTCCATCACCCTGCCTGCTAACTGACAGATGCTACATGGTCCTGATGTGTAGGTACTGGGAGATTAAAGAGCAACTCTCCAACAAAATAAGACCATAGGACACAAGTAGCTTTCCAAATTGCCTCAGGAGACATGTCAGTCAGTGCACAGTATGGGACTTTGTCAGGTAGGAATTGCGTTTGTGGATTGTGTGTGTTGTTTAAACTATAAAAGGCTCTGCTGCCAATTGTTTGCCAAACAGTTTCTTCCCCAGATGAAGGAGGGAGCTGGAGCTAGGGCTCCCTGTGTTCATAAACAGATTATAGGTCTGTATCTACAGTTATCGCTCCATTTACCTCTGTTGGCTGAATGTCTGTTTTTAAAAATTACACTGGCTAACTTTGTGTAAAGGGGAGCAGAATTCTCCTGTGATGAGGATTATAACACACACTGTGCACATTTCTTATTTCTGGGGGACAATGACTTAAAAAGTTGTTGAAGCAAAGAGAAGCACATGGATTCTGGAATAGTTTAATGGCAAAGCACATTTTTCAGAAGTGCAGGTAAGGGAGCTCTGCTCCAAGCAATTTCTGTAACAAATAATGGAACAAAATTTGACCCTGAACTCTGTGTATTCTGATATCAGTGTGGGAGTTTTGCTTGCAGGAGAGTGGTGGGATCAGCCCTTTAATACGAAGGGCTTTGCCGTGGTCTGTCTTTCGTGCCCTTCCTCCCCACCCAAGGAGGAGAATTTTAGCCTAGGATTATTTTTTTTTTTTCCTGTGGAGATGAGCAGGTTGGGTTTAGTGATCCTTCCAAAACGTGAAGCAGAAGCCCTCAGTAGCTCAGCAGTGAATTGTGCCGTGGTGAGGCACTGAGCTGGTGTGTGTGCAGTTTGCTGGTGTGCAGGAAAGTAGCCAAGTGTTCCGTGGGGGCAGATTTTTTAGCAACCATCACATCTAGTAACTTGTCTCTTAATTTGAGGATGGCTGGTTTGTTGTGCCACTCAAGTTTATAGATATTTTGGCTGAACGCTCTTTCACAGGACAGTTGTTTCTTTGTTCTTTACATGAAAAGTCACATGTGACACCATGGTTCTATGTGAGATACAGACCTCAAGCAAGAGTTGTTTGACTACATCCAGTGCTGGCAAGGCAGGGAGAAAAGAGTTGAAATCAATGTACTCACAGGTGAACTCTTGGGTATTCACAGGATATTGCAAGAAGCTGATCTTGTGTGCTTGGCTTAAAACCAAATAAGCACTTTGATTGCTCTGAAGTGATTTACTTTCAAGAAGAAAACTTGACTAGTTTTTTGACTGTCAAAGGTAGTAAAGACGCCTTCATAGTTTTACATTTAAAATTTGTCCTTTTTTTGTCTATTCAGTTACATAAATATGCAGAGACTGTGTAGCACAAGGCAGTTTTGAATGGTAAGAGAAAGAGGAAAAGGACTTTTGCAGCATCCAGAGCCACTGAAGAAGTGGGCTTCTCTTTAGCTGCAGCAAGAAAAGCTGGAGAAACTCTCCTGGGGAAATTAAAAATCAGCCTCACCCAGTGTTTAGGTCTTGATCCTTCAGTCAAAGCAGCCAGTGTTCTGGTGTCAGATGTATAAAGAACCACTGAATCACTTTGAGGAGACCCCCAGCTCCTCTGAGAGTCATGGGAGGCAACTGATTGCCCCTCAGGTCACTTGGTGAGAGAGGCCATGCCTGGGCTGAACAAAGCTCATTTGCAGCCTCCAAGCCCTTCTTGCTGTGTCGCGGTTACTCTGGATAAGAGAGGAGAGGAGGTGTTGGAACAGGGATACGCTTGTGCTGCAGCTGGATTGTGGTCTCTCTCCTGTGCAGGAACCAAGCCCTTGACTTTGGTCTAAGCAACACAGGCAAATTTATAAGCAACTGAAAGCACTCTGGAAAGGAAATATGTGATTTCATTTACCGTGACATGCTGTAGAGGGTTGAATTATGAAAACACATGAGAGTTTCTCTTTTAAGCCAAGTCAGGAGCTGTGGCTTCTCTCATATGAGGCCTGGCAGCCACTCAGTTTTTTGCTTTCAGTGTACAGTGAGTATAAGGTGTCACTCCGCACACTTTCCCTTGTTTTTGTGAGATGAAGATTTGCCAGATGCCTCCTCTTTGTGACTGCCTCTGAGTGCTGTGGTCATGCAGACTGCAGCCTGAGACGACTCTGCGTGGCTCAGTGGGAGTGGTGCCCAGTGGCTGCTCATCCTGGAAAAGTAGTTGGAAAGTGAGCTCAAGGGATTTGCTTTGCAGTTCTTAGGCATGGGAAAACAGACTGAAATGTCTGCTCTTTCCCAGACTGTGATGGCTACTGGTGAGGAGCAAATAATGCTGAAGATAACCAATGAAGAGGCCATGATCAGTATTGCAGAGTAGAAGGTACCTTATGGTATCCTTCAGGCTTTACAATTGTGTCAAACCACAGTTGTGACTTCAGCTAGATCAAGACCAGATCTCCTCCCCTAGGAAAAGGCTTGAGGAAGCTGCTCAGTGAGGAAGGTGCATTTCTTGGGGTTTTCATCAGTTTCCTCTTACTAAGCAAGTGCTCTCTTGCTGAGCGGATGGGTGTTGGGTTCCAGTGGAGCCATTAGAAAACGAACAAAAACCATAGGAGGGCCAGGATCCACTGGTATGAAGGGCTTGTGCTCCTGACAGGCTCAGGTCTTTTTTCCTTATGTACATACCCTGTTCCATCTTAGTACTCCTCATCCCTACTTTCTGGCAGTAAAAGTCCATAAAGTTATGCTGGTAAACAAGACATCCTTGAGTATTGCCTTGTCAAAGGTACCATGACCATGTGGCCACCATGTGAAAACCCATCATTTCAAAGAACTGCAAGTGGAATACTTTCACTGCAGCTGGAGGATTGACAGTTTACTGGAGAGCCTCACACACAGCTCCTGTACACTTGTTTGAGAAATGCCGCCCCAGGCACTTCTCATCTGGCTCTAAATTTCCTCCTTGGGAGACAAGGTGTATGTGCGTGTGAGAGAAGAGGCCCCGACAGCCTGTTTAAAACTTCAGCTTAATCACGAGGTGGGTGAAGCTTTTGGCAGGTTGCCGTAGAGCGCGTGTAGGGAAGGAGTATGAAGCACACACAAGGGCACGTGTACCCTTGGTGGGCAGAGCAGCCTCCAAGACCTGGCGGTCCTGCAAAGCTTCCAGAGGCAGGAGGAGCCTGCCCAGCCCTCGGCACTGCAGTGTGAAGCCTGCCTAGGTGGCTCTGGGAAGCTGAGGCAGGTCATGACTCCGTGCATAACTTACTCTGTGTATGGAAATGCCCTTCCCTCAAAAATTAGGTGTGTGCCCTCATGCAGTGTGGGGAACCAGCAGGGCTTCTGTCTTTGTGTTTTATTTCTGGGACATAGAAAAATAATTAGAAAGAGGGAGGTTTTAAAACCTTTTATTTTGTATTGAGGATTTTGGAACAAAACAGAAGCCTTTCCTGTCGCATTGTTGTGTTCCCAGAAGTGGTGATTAGCAACCAAGATAAGTAGCGAAGGCTTTTCTGCAGAGATAGTGTTCTTGGATGCAAATGGCAGTGATTCCCACAGCTGTGCTGCCTGCTCAGTCTCTGCTGCCCAGTGCTGGAGCTGACACACCATTTCCTTTGCATCCTTCCTAGAAAAAGAGAAATAGGAAGCTGGATGCCTTTATTCCATAACCTGTACATAAGAAGTAACTTCTTCCTTCTGGCATTAAGGTATTTGTCTTTATTCAGCATAAAGCACTTCAGTGGGTTGCTGAATTACTATTAGTTCCCAATGGAGAGTACATGAAGTAGATTCTTTGTGAAGCAAAGTTGTAACATGCTGTAATTTCCAAAGCACTGATGCAATATTTATGTTGTTCCACATTCTACTGGCAGATTTAAGCATAATATTGTAGACTGGCAAGAGGCTGTTATGATCTAAACTCCATGATTATGTCAGTGTTTAATTTTAAGTTCTGTTGCACATGGCAATGTATCCAGTTACATTTTTGCGTACGATTCTCCTTCTAGGAAGCAGAGCCATCAGTGGTGTAGTGACCTAGACCCAAAAGCAGAATTTTTTTCTTACTCAGAGCAAACCATGCATGGTTTGGGCTCTACAATCTCAGTCATCTCTCCAAAAGATGCATTTTTCAGTGCAGTAACAGGTGGCATCTCTCTCATGGGTGCTATGTTATCTGTACGTCCTACACTGAAGTCCCGTTATTGCATTTAATTTGGAAGCATGTGGAAGTGCTCTAAGGAGGATGCAAACGTAAAAGACCTTTCCTCACAGTGCCTTCAGTTTTATGCGAGGCTCATTTCTGACTTGCATTACTCCGGCAGAACAGATTAGCTGCTTCCCGCCAGTTCCCTGGTCTTCCCCTTGAGAAAGGTTCATCAGAGCTAATGTGTTAGTCCTCTTTCCTAATAATTAATTTTTTCATTTCTGCATTTAGTGCCGGGTGAGCTCCACTTGGCTTCCTCAGCCCACAGTGTTAAGAGAATGCTGTAAGCTTTTTGGGTGATCAGCACCTATGAAACCGTTAATTTTTGCGAAGGACTCAGCTTCCACTTAAGCAAGAAAACATCTTTGAGTTTAGAAGTTGCATAGCTACCATACTTAGCAATTAGGTGGAGTTTCATGTGTAGTTTTAGCTTCAAAACTGAGTTTCTTGAGGCTTGCTGCTCTGAGTCTTTAGGTGCTACAGAAAATCTCGGTGTGAGCAGTTGTCTGTTCCTGTTGATGGTAGTTGTCAGGCTGGTGGTTGTTTTGTGTGTCTGGAGGTTATTTGTCTGGTATCTAAAAAGAGAGCATCCCAGATGGTTGTCCTCATCCCATGAACGGGTGAATTCCTGTAGAAGATAACTTTTCTTGGTTCCATCAGTACAGATTGCATGTAAGAGAAGTGGCACACCTTTATCCATTGCATGTGATGCTCAAATAGGTAGTGTAACTCCAGCTTCAGTCAAAAAGTGAACTTCAGTTTTTGATTTTAAGGCCAAATAGAAATTTTTACTTCAGTTCTTTATGCTAAGAACATCCTTGAAAACTTAATTGTATTTGTGATAATGTAAGCCCACTCCATAAAAAGTGTTGTATAATTTTATTTCACAATAAGCACAAATATTTTCTTGGTATTTAAATACTGAGGCTGAAATTTATCCTGTCTGAGGAACTGTAGCTTCCTTGTGTGGCCTACGAGGAGAAGTCTACCTAGTCATGTCTTATGTAGGGTACTGCACCTTTGCAAGCATCTCTCTCCACTGTTTGCATCAGCTATTCTGCCTTAAGTACTTTGATCCTTAAAGTTAAGGATGAATATAGGCCTGAGGAAGGTTCCATTTTTTGTTGACAAACAGATGTAAAATGCTTATAGTTCAGGGAAATGTTTTTCATTCCGTTATTGGTTGCTGTGGCTGTCTGTGAATGTCTCTCTTCCTTTCTATTAATGAATACAGATGTGCAACTGCCTGCACCCATCTGGCTTTGTTCAATAAATGTGTAGGCACAGACGTTTAAATCAAATATTGATAAATACAGCTTTTAATATGTAAATTTTTCTTGTGAACAAAACTGTCGGGCTGCTTTTCTTTCACGGAAAGGCATTTCTGCCACGGTGGTACTTCTTTCTGATTGCCATTGTATTCTGGCTACAGAGGCGCGTGCTTTGATGCTTGAGAGTTACAGGGGTAGGAACAGTTTCAGAAATAGATTTGGGAAGACAAATAAAAACAGGTAGAAAGAATTCTTTGGATTATTCTGTTTTGATTGCAATGTCTTCCTCACCCAAATGCCGTTTCAGCAATCAGAGACATGATGTGCGAGGCACATTAGAAAACTCTTAAATGCTCCCAAGTAGCATCTGCAGGAGTGCCGGACAGGACAGTGTTAAAATGTAGACCTATGTGTGTACATGCTGCAAAGAGGGAGAAATAGTAACTCTTAGCTTTCAAAATTTGTAACACTCTGAAATTAGGGAACTAAGGCCCTGCTAATATGTTTGACAGCTGCCTTTTCATTCATTCACGAGTCCTTCGAGCCTGCGCAGTGGATTTTTTAGGTGAGGCGCAGCGTGCGCGGAACTGGCCCCACCCTTTAGTCCTAAGGTTCATCTGCCAGGGCCTAGCAAGCTTGGACGGTGGCAGCGAAGTCCTCAGGATGTAGGTTTAGTTAGAGTGTCCTTCTCTTAGATGGATGGCCTTACAGGGCTAAGCGAGCTCCATCTGCCCGGGTTTGGATTTAGAGTTGTCCTTCTCCTAGGATGGTTGCCGGGAGGCTGGTGAGCCCATCCTGCCCATGGACACACTTTGTCTGACCCTTCAGCTGAGATCTGACTAGCATGGGAGACCCTACCGGAGGCACAACCACTGCCAGCATAGCTCACAGCCTCATAAGGGCACGCAAGCTTCTCCCCCGCGACAAGGGGGCGTCCGTGGAGAAGTGACAGCTGCCTAGAGGGGTGATAAAAGGCCATGCGGTGAGTGGCAGCAGGGGAAAGCCTAGCCAAAGGTTGTGAGCAGTCATTTCTCTGGGTAATTTGTGATCAATGATCACACTCATTGTTGATTCAAAGAACTTAAGGACTTGTGTTTTCAAGGGATTTTTTTTTTTTTTTTTTTGAAATTTACCCCATTTTTTTTGACACGAAGTTGTTAACCTGGAAAAGTTTATTGGAAAAGCAGGAAGGAGTCAGCATTGATATTTTCACAAGAGAAAGTTGCAACTACATGTGGCTTTAAAGAGGCAACACTTGTATGGGTGTTCAAGGAGCACATGGTGAACCCACTGCATGGCTGTGCATATCTTTCTCCCTCTTTTTTTTTTTTTAAAGTTTTGGCCTTTTCAGAAAATGATCTCACAGCAGAGAAGTGTGCGAATTAAGGCATATAATGTTTTTCCACAAGTTCATAAACATACTTTTGTTTGCACTTTTTGATTTTCTTTGATTTGAAAAGTTTATCCTGATCTGAACTGCTCAGAATGGAAAGAACTCTTTGTTATCTTGAAATATGGGGTATTTGACTTCCCCTTCCCCACTTTACTTGTTTGTTTTTTTTTTTTTTTTTTTTTTTCCCTTGGAAGCTGGATGTAGTGAATTATCTAGTCTGAAACTTGCCTCCAGATCACATGATACCTCATGCTACATAGGAAAGAGTTGTCCATCTAGTCTTCTTTACCAGATGATTGAAATTGCAGCTTTTGTGGGACATCAGGTTGAAGATTTTAGGCACGGGAAGAGAACAAGAAGACATTGTTATTTTAAAACGTATGTTACAGTCTCAGCATAATTTATGTAGGGGCAAAAGAAGTAGAAGTAGCTTCTGTGTGCTCTAGCACCTCCCACCCCATGACTTGCTGCCTGCTTTGCTGTAAAAGTAATGTCATGTGGGAAGTCGCCCTCTAAAATGGAAGAGGTGAGTCCGCAGGAACCATGACTGATGGGTTTCTGTCAGGGCTCTCAGGATCTGCCCCACCACAGTAGATATATAGCATTTATTATGCTGCTAAGGAGAGTTTTAAGAGGAATTAAGGTAGAGATGTAAAACCGTTGGGTATGTATCATTAGTCAGTGTCATAAAATGCAAACTCAAGCTATTCAGTCTGTTAAAATGCTTGAGTTTCCTTGTCTGACCTCAGAACTTTCTATGGAGAATACTTGCATGTCACTTATGGCTATTTTAGCATCTCCAGAAATGTCAGAAATTCTATTAGTTTTTTCCAGAGACTCATATGCAGTAATAGATGGCGTTATTTCAGTGGTTTGGGGAAAGATTACTGAATTAAACTATCTCTTTGTCTAGACAGACTCCAGAAGCTGCACTGCAGTACAGAAGTAAAATCGGAAATGTATTAAAAAATCAACATTTTATTTAACTCTGTAAATTGTACTTCAGAGCCATTTAGATGATATTGCCATTATGTATGCAAATGCAAAGAGCAATGTCAATAAGTTAGAAGCTCTGTGGGTTGTATTTTATGCTTTGTACTGCGGTAAAGGAATGCATCAAAGAAACCTTTCAAATATACACATATGTTGTAAAAAGTAACACTATAAAACATCAGGATTTGAAATGCTTGCAGTAAGTGCTCTGTGGGATTACGCTGCCTTCATAAAAAGTTGTCAGCACAAAGAGACTAATTCCAGTCTTAAATTAACCAGCTCAGGGGAGCATGTTTTGGTACCTAGTGGCAGGGCTTGTGAATCATTCCTGGAGCATTTGCCCAGCGGATGAAGAAAGAACATGGTCCATAAAGTTCACAATGGGTCTGAAAAGCAGAAATGTGTGTTGGAATCCTATTGTGCTCATTGGCTAAATTCAGCAGTGGGGAGCCTGCGCTTCATCAGCTCTGCCTTGGTCTAGCTAAAAAATAGAAAATAGAAAATCCCAAGAAACAATGCACGGGGAACTTCCTCTCATCCTGAGCTCTCTTTTATTCTATTTTCTCATAGGTTTTATTGTTGTCTTGGGCAGAGTCTTAAGTTTTGAATTTTGCATAAGTGTTTTCTAAAGTGCAGTGTCCAGACAGAACAGGATGGGGAACATGTTTCAGCCCTCAGGTTCAATGTATTCCAGGTGCCAGAGCTTGCACCCATCACTCTGCAGGCTCCCAGTACATCCAGGTGCAAATGGCATCTCCTGCCTTCCTCCTTCTTTCCTCCCTGTGTATATTATGGCTTGGTTAAAGTATTCTGGAGTCATTCAGGTCCTTCTCTGAGAAAGAACAGCTCTTGTGAAGACCTGATGCTCCCACTGGCACTTCCCAAAGCGCACCATAGTAAATAACCAGAAATGTGAAACTTTCTCCCAAAATACATCAGAGTTTTTTATTTAATTCCTGTAAAAGTTGGATCATTCTTGTATGAATCAGAGAACAGTGTTTGATCAATGTTATTTTGTTTCAATAAAACTCCAAGAAGACAAGAGATTGTCCTGGAAAGCATTCTCCACTTTGTCCTGGGAAATAAACACCTACATTTACTGTGCTGTTTTAACACCGCTTTTTAACAACTTTTGCACACGCAAATACATCTTAAGCAATCTCACGTCTATTAACTAGGTGTTTGTGAGCTGTGATAGATTACTTTTAATGGCTGGCATTTACCTACTCCATCAAACCTTCTTTCATAGGCTGGTGCTACTGGAGAATGGAGCTGAACTTGTGGGCATGGAAAGTCCAGTGTTTGAGGAGTTGGAGATTTCGGACTCTGTTGGTGCTTTCCATCTCTATCTGACTGGCCTATTGCCATTTTCATGCCAGTCTCCATGGTAACTTCTTTCAGGATGAAATAACAGAAATGTGAGTTAGCTCATTGCCCACAGGAAAGCTGCCATGGTCCCAATGCCAGAGACACTGCCCCAGCACGTGTTCCATCAGGGTTAGGGAGGTTACAACAGCTGCTTCCAGCTAAAGGTGAAATTTCCCCTTTGCCCCTAGCCTGGCCAGGCAATGTCTCCTCAGCCCTTTCCCTCCCATGTTTGGAAACATCCCTGTGTAATTCTTCCGCGGATCACTTTTCCCCTCCTGTTTGCAGGTTTGCATGATTCATTTTACATTTTAAATGGCTTTGCCAATAAAAGCTTCAGTTTTCAAATGAAACATTAGCTGGTAACTGGGGAAATGTTACAGGAAAATGTTTACTAACAGTTGTTAGTAAATTAATGAGTTTTCTGTGCCACAGTGTAAGTAGGAAATGGCAATATAAAAAATTATTTAGAGAGCCAGGCAGTTTATTAGGAATAAAGCACCTGAGTTCTGTCCTTCCCTTGGCTGTTTGAGTTGTTGTATGTCCTTGTACAAAGTCGCTGTCAAGTCTTATGCTTCTCCTTCCCTAAATATGAAAAAAGCAAATGGTTATCCACGTTCTTAAATTATTTTGAAGATTGCAGGTGAACTGCTGTCTAAGTGGGAGCCACACTGCCACACCACTTGGGGTTCTCAGAAAAGGATGTTAATTTTTTTAGTGCTATGTTAGGAAATGACCTGTGACTGAGTCCCCACATACTCTAGAGGTAGATGCTCTAGATGTTTACAATACCTTTTTTCCCCAAAGTCTTGTAGACTTCTTGCAAGTGTATTGCTTGCATTACCCTTTTGTCACAAGCAGTGTCAGCAGGAATCACAACCCTGTTGATCCAAGCTCCTTCTCAGACCTCGAGAGAGACTTCCATGAACCACTTGCTTTAATTAGACAAGACAGAAGCACATTGGAAATGTTATTACCCCATGCTGGAATGGCCTGCATGCCACACATGAAGTCTGATAGACCTGGGAAGGTGACTTTTAGGCTCTTGAAACCTTGCAACTGAAATACAACCCCCCCCTTTTTGGGATGGTGGAACTTCTGGGGGCCAAAAGGTTCTCATTTAGTTTCATATGAAATCTATATCTTTAAAATACCAGGTTTTCTTTTTGCATTTAAAGCTGGAATTCTTCTCCAAGAGCTACCCTTACCTCTACCTCCAGCATGAACTGAAGTTACACAGTTCACATATAATTCAGTAGCTAGTTTGAAATTGTTAACCTTGAGAAATTTTAGTTGTAGTACATGGAAACAATTCACAAGCTGAAGGATCTAAATACCTCTTTTGCAAATTTCTCTAAGTGTCATATGGAAAAGAAGGCAGGGCTTGAAGTTTGCATGTCCTTGGCTGGGTGCTGTAATCCTTGCACAACCTGGGTGTGGAGCCTTGGCATGTGCCACATCTGGCACTGGATGAGAGGGCAGGTAACAGGTTATCATAATTCCATTTCTCGGCCCCAGTGCCTTTTGCAGCAGCTCTTAGTGAAATGAGGAGAAGAGGCAGTGAAGTGGTCCTTCACGGTCCCTCTTGTACGCCTTCTTTCCCACAAGGTAGGAAGCAAAGCCTCTGAAGTGATCCTGACAAATGGGAGCATGCGCAAGCTCCTGTAGGGAACTTAAGCAGCCTTTCTGCCAGCTGCTGTCTTCTTTTTTCATGGAATGCCTTCTAAATCTCATGAGAACAGGTAAGTATTTCCAGTAGGGACGGTGTAATAAATCTGGTGGTTTAGCAGATGCTGGTCTTACACACTCTTCCCACGTGTGTTGAGTGGTGGGCATTTATTTGAGATGCTGTTTAGGCGTATGGTATTATTTCATCTCAGTGAAATAATACATGGTATCATTAATTGTGGGTTGTTGACAAGATTTTTGTGGAAGCAGTGAAGAGATACATTCTGCTATGTGGAAAAATTTAATGTATAAATAGAAAGCTGAGAAAGTGGAGGCTTTCATTTTGACACTCATGCAAACAGGTGGAAACAGATTTTGAGTGCAAATTTGTACAAAAATAAGGTGTTTTGAATGAATAACTTAGCTTCCAGTGGGAGTGTATGAAATTGATAATTTGCTCAGCATCCCCAGTTTGGAAATTGAACTGTGTTGTATCAGCTTGACGACAATGTTGCCTGCTCCTCTTATATAGGTATAAAGAGGCACTTGTTGGTCAGAGATCATTAATATTCACATCTGCAGACAAAAATGTAGTATTTGCTTTTTGAATTGGCTTCTTCATGGGAACTCTGTCAAGATTATCTACTAGGAGTGAACTGTGCAGGAGGGAGCTGTGGCAGGGGTATCTCTTCATTCCCCACGTTGCCTATTAGGACAGCAGAAAGCTGGACTCCCTCCCACAGCTCCTGCAGAGGGAGTCTCCTACCGTCACTCTGGTCCCTGGTTGTGACAGCTTAATTTTTCTTCCAAGAGAACCCTTTTCTTTGAGCTGTACCATGTAAATGTGGCGTGGCTCTATTCTGGCAGGTCTCTATGGTGCCCAAGCAAATGAATACAGTCTCTGGGCTTTGCCTTTCATGGCTTAGTCCTCACTGTAGTGTATCCGGACCACCAGACCGCTGAGTCTTGATGAGATCTGTTAGTTACTGACAGACAAGTCCTAATGACATTGTTGTAAACACAGCTGTCTCCTCACCCCCTGGTGGGAGTCCCTTTCTTGCGGATTTCTGAAACAGGGTGATTATTTGTTAATTTAAAAATATAAACAAAAGGGATACTGCTATCAGCAAGGGTGATAAGAAAATAAATAAAAAAGCCTGCAAAAGCTAAACTCCATGCTATTGTCCTTGGTATTAGGGACAGTTGGCCTCTTACAAACACAGAGCAGGGGTTTATTGTTCCTTTGCTTATTTCATACAGAAATAAATCCAAATTTTTTACATCTGTGCTGGAAGTACTAAAGGGCTGTTTCTCAGGATATTTGCATTTGATCGAGTGTTCGTGTTAGACAAATTTCTTGATAAGCTGAGTGTTTGAGGCAGTGTTATGGTTCCTCTCTGAGCATTTTGTACGTTCCTCTTGTACATCCTCTTTTTACCAGCGAGAAGTGCTCTGCCGCCATCATGTTCTGCTTCTGCGAGTATTCTCCTTGGAGGTACCCTCTTGTGTCACCTTGCCTGTAATTAATGGTGCACAATACAGTTTGCAAAATAAAAGGACTCTGAGTTCACCTTAGCAGTTAGTTATTGCCACCTAGTTGCTTTACTTCGTTGTCTTTTTTTTGTCAAGTAATGTCTGTGCGTGTGATCAAGTGAAAAAACCTACTTGTCACGTTTTTACGGTTGGTGTGGAATTCCTGTGTGTAATGGTCACCTGTCCTTGTTCTTCAGCTTATAAATATGTTACTGGACACAGGAGAAAAATGGGTATGGCCTGTTGGGATGTCATCCCTGAGAGAATCATGGAATCATTTAGGTTGGAAAAGACCTTCAAGATCATCAGTCCAACCTTTGCCTAATCTCCACCTTGTCAACTAGACCATGGCATGAAGTGCCACATACAGTCATTTCTTGAACACCTGCAGGGATGGTGACTCTGACACCACCCTGGGCAGCCTGTTCCAATGCTTGACAACCCTTTTCATGAAGAAATTTTTCCTGATGCCCAACCTGAACCTTCCCTCGTGCATACTGAGGCTCTGTCCCTTGTACTTGTTGCTATTTGCTTGACCCCCACCTTGCTACAAACTCCTTTCAGGAGCCAGTTGGTGACTGATGCTGAAACTTTCTGCTACACACTGCTAATTCAGCCTCCATTTATGGTTTCCTGCTGCTGGTATTTCTGCCACTAGGGGAGACGTTGGTACTTTCTGCTTCTTTGTACTTCAGAGCCTGCCTTACTGTCTTGGGACCACTCAAGGATACTCAGCAGCCCCCTGCAGGCAAGTAAGTAAATAAAAGGAAGAAAACATTCCTTTCTTCCATGAGATGGAACTGTTTTGTTAAAATAGCAGCATGTGACACCACTCTCCTCCATAATTCCCAAAGTGATCGAAGGATCTGGTGAGAAGATATTGCTAAAGGGCAGGGCCACCATTAACAACTCACTGAAATTAAGTGATGAGGAGATTCAGTAAAAGTCTTCCAAGATCTAAGAGGCCAATGCCAACACCACTACATCCTGTATTTAAGTGACCATATGTTATCTGGTTTGTGTGTTTGTCTTCACCCTAAAAAGTAAGGCATTGGGAAGCGCTGTAGTCTGAGCTTAGATTTAGGGCCTCGGGGAGTTGAAGACTAGATTCTGTCCTAACTCAGGGTCACACAGTTCCATAACAAGTTGTTCAAACTTTCTCTGCCCCTCTTTGCCCACTGAGAAATGAGGATGGTTGGGCAAAATGCGGCTCAAGTTCATCAGGTCTTCTAAAACTACAAAGTGTATTGACTGAAAGTAAGGATTTCTGTTTGTTATTCCCATTATGGATTTTCTTATTGCATATCCGGTACTCAATATTTTGAAAACAATTTCAAATAGCTCTAAATGAAAGAGGATTTGCACACATCTCTCAAATGAAATCTCTATTGCAAATTACAGAATATGGGATCTTCGAAATTAGAGGTTTCATCCCTGATTCAGTACAACACCTTGACAATGAGGAATATTTGCCTGCAAAACCAGTTTGCAGGGGATGTTTTGCCCAGACTGTAGTCATTCAGTTTGCCAATCTTGTTTAATGCTTCTGCACAATCTTGATTCTGATTTTAACCCAGATGCCTTCTGTTGAGAAGATTTTGCAGTGGCACTATTTACAGCCAACACAACTTGAGTAGTTTCATAAGATTTCATAAAGTGATTTGACAAATGTGGCCCTAGAATTAAAATATTTTATGTCTGCTGAGTTCCTGTCAGCCCATTCTGGAGGCGAGGGGTGAGGGGGAAAGATCTGTAAGAGTAACTGTTGTTCTCTTCCTCAGTGATACAGCTGGTTACTTTCCTTCACAGTTTTAGGGTGATGTTCTTCCCCTTTTCTGACTGTTCTTGCTTTGTTTTATAAAGAAATTACTTTAGTTGTGGAAGTGTGTGTTTCATAAATATCATCTGATTAATTGTAGTTTGCTTTGCTTTGTTCCTTTCATGTATCCTCATGGTTTTATAACCTGAAAAATCTTTGATGCATGTTTAAAACTCATTCACTCCACTTGACTTTAATTGAAGTCTATGCTCTAAAGGCTTTGCTGTGGCAAGATGTCAGTCACCAACGACTAGAGAGATTCATTAGTTAAGTTCTTTAAATACCATAAATTGCATGTCAGAAAGCTTATCCATAATATGTGGTTTGGCTAGAAGGTTTTTATTTCAGTTTGAGGGGATTTTTTTTCCTTCTCTTTACTCCTTTGAAAATGCTTAGTATTTCTAAATGGAGCACAGTCCTAAAAATTCCACTGTCCTTGAAAGGAATTTTCTGAATTTCCTTGTGTTTCCATAGTATAGACGCCCCTTTTATTGATGGTTAGGTGGCACTTCAAAGCTTTGGTTTGTGAAATTGCTGGTTGGAAGTCACACAAGAATTTTTGTTTTAAGTTAATAGAAATCAGAATCAGATTTGGATTTTGTCAGATTTTAAAATTGAAAAACCTCACACCAGCAAGACCACAAGCACTTGTTTCATGCCAGCCTGTTTTATGGTGGTGTTTCATCTCTTAGGAGTGGGGATATGATCTGCCACTCCATAAGCAGCTACCACAATAAAATGCAAGAAACCAGTGTTTCCTCTCTTCAATGCTCTGCTCTTGCTTTCATCCCCACTCACAGCACTAACTTCAATAGGAGTTTTAATGTGACAAAAGATTCGTGATTTGACTCACTGACATTTAGTAATATTGTTTGAAATAACAGTATTGAATTCTCTCCCAGTCAGTGTTGTCCTGTACTTTTTATGATAAAGCATAAACTTCTGTGAACCATTTATGTAAAATTCCTGTTGTGGTAGATCTACCTTACTCTGAAAAAAACCCCCAAACTATGCACTTGAATGGCTTTGTGGTCAACAGCATTAGAAAAAGAGGTTGTCTTGGAAAAATACATTTGCCAGTGTTACACATTGGAATGTGGTTTTTCCATCCTACCACTCATATTCCAGCACTGATGAAAATTACAGCTATTAAGTTAGTCTGCTTTGTCTCAGCCCAACTAGAATTTTCCTGCTAGTTTGTCGCTGGATCAGGATGAAAACTGCTGCTCTCCCTTTTTTTTTTTTTTTTCCCCCAAGAAAAAATTACAAATAGAACCTATTGATGTTCTGCTGTAACAACAAGCAAGGATGCTTTTCCTTTAGAAGTGATATTTGCATGGTGCTCTACAGTCAACCATGGTTTCTTCAAGAACGACCATATTTTGGAGGCCAGAGATGGGTTTTTTTCTATCTCCTTGCATTGTCTGGAGAAATCACCATTGTTGCCAGTGGGATAGAGAAGCCATTGTAGCCAGAAAGTGAATTAGTCTTTATTTGGAGGAAAGGGTGTTAAGAAATGTTAGATTTCCCAGGTTTGCATGATATAAACAAGACAAAGCATGTGAAAGCAAAAGAACTGTAAGAATGTTAATATCACCCCAATTGCTGAAACATACTGAGCCAGTCATTGGCACAGCCTCTACACAACTGGGAAAGGAAATTAACATTTCTCTCTGAAAAATATGGGATATTTCCCTTCCTACAGTTTGTCTAATTTTTGTGGCGTTTCTCTTGTATAAAAGCAGGGATATTTTCAAGAGCAAGGTAAGCTATTTTGCCTTCAATATTAATTTCTGGTCTTGTTTTTAGTGCATTAAAAATAGAAGAATTATGTGCAAAGAAAGAAAAATATGAAGAGGACTTGGTATGCTGTTGAGCACATTCTCTAACATCGACATATTCTTGGTGATCCTACCATGGCACACACTGAGGACGGAACTCCTCATAGTTTTCCAAAAAACATGCTGATATCTTGAAGGTGGTACACTGACAAATGGAAAGTTAAAATTACATTTGGGTTGTGATGTGTCTTTGATATTTAAAGCAGATCTGTATTTCAGTTCATTGAGGTGACAGGTCACTTTTAAAAAAAAAAGGACTTTAAAAAAATAAAATCTAAAAGCTTTTGATCTTAAGAATCCTGTAATATTAAGGAAAACTGTATGGTAACTTAAAAAATAACTGTACTCCAAAGAAATGACTGCTGGATTTGTACTCTCAGGTGAACTTTCATCATTCTATCTCCTTAAGTCCCCCTTTTCTGATTTTAGAATTTTTCCAAGTTGAAACAAGAGGGCTTTTTAACCCTGTGCCACCTGTAAATTTTTAAAGGAGACTTTTTGGTGGTTTCTTTTCTGTTTCTAAAGACTATTTTCTAAAACTCTACTTAGTTTTTATTGCTGTTGTTATTATTGATTTATTTATTGTCATTATTCCTTAATGGATCAAAAAATATATGTCCAGATTTGTGCCTAGAGACTTAACCATACATAGAGCTGTTTACGGGAATATTACCATGTGTAAGCCCCAGCAGGTTAAGGATTTTTCTTTTTTGTAAATATCATTAATATTTCTTGAAACCTCTGCCTTCAATTGACAAGCTCGCTTTGTTTCTAACAAAGCAGGTCAGCCCTGTTGTGACTGACAACAACACTGAAAATAGTACTTAAACTACTTTGTGTAAAATGATGAAAGAGAATCTGTATATGGTATATCTTCTTTCTTTTGTTGTGTTTGTTTTGCCACTGTGTCAAAGGGGGAAATTAAGGTGAGGGTAGAGGATGAGTTTCATTTTTTAGTAATTTAGATTAAATTTCTTTTAAAAATCTATTTTAATATAGGCTGCATATTCCTTCTAGTTATTTAAAATTACTGACTGAAGATGCAATGCGTTTAGGGAAGCAGCAGGCATAATTGAGTGCTCACCTTATATTGCAGCTCCTGTACACACAGCAACTCAGTGGGCAGCTTCTTTTATGAACTCTGCAGTATCTTCATTGGTTTGACTGGAACATTTCCAGATTTGAAGCAGTTCAGGAGAAAATTGCCACTGGGTTCAGTTACATGGAGTGTAAGAACTGGTTGGATGTTCTTTTCTTTTTTTTTTTTCTTCCCCTGGGTGGAAAGTGCCAGTTTTGTCAAAACTGAAGTGTTTATAGGAACATAACCTTTTTTGATGAAATTCTGCTGGGAAAGAACTAGGTAGAATTTCTTTTCAAAATACGGTGCTGTTGCATATATAAACCTGAATACATATTGAATGTATAAAGCACTAGTAGAGAGCAGCCCTGCTGTGCTACTTACTTCCCCAGTTCCTGGCAATAAATGACTTAATGGCTCTGAGATCAAGGTTGCATTCAGGTTATTTGCCTTCACAGTGACCACTGGATCTTCTCGCGGACACTCCCTTGTCGTGGGGGAGAAGCTTGCATGCCCTTATGAGGTTGCAAGCACTGCTGGCGGTGGTTGTGCCTCCAGTAGGGTCTCTCATGCTAGTCAGGTCTCAGCTGAAGGGTCAGACAAAGTGTG
>VWZG01004791.1:839760-878860 GCA_013396735.1 Grallaria varia | reverse complement strand
GCGCTTGCAGCAAGCGTGGGTAGAGCCCTTCCCAAATCTTTGTTCGCGAAGCCTAGCCATGTGTGTGTGACCACTGGATCACCCTGTGATCTGTTTTGAAGCTGTTCATGCTTCTGGCTACTAAAGCATCTGGTGGCTGTGAGTTGCACGGCTTAGCTGGGCATTTCCTGAAAAACCTTTCTTCTGTGGGCTTCTTTGGGCAACCCGTCTTTGTGTTCCTTGCCACTTCTCCGCATCACTCGTGTTTTCTTTAAGACCTTTATTGCCATGTTTTCTGGGTGTTGTCTCTTTCCCAGAATGGAAGCTGTTTCACACCTCTAATAGCTCTTGTTGCCTCCTCCTGTAACTTCTCAAGTTCATGCACATGGTTATTGTGAGATGAGGTATCTGGACAGCACTACTTCAGATGCAGTTGCAGCAGAGCATAACAGGGCCCTTTGTGCTTGTTGAATGTTCATTCTTCAATGGTTTGTGAAGTTCTGTCACTCCGAAGGCCATCTCTCTTTATAGTCCAGAGCTCAGTCCCTCCACCCTGTGGCCCATGTGCCACTGTGCTTGAAAGGATGGTCCCAAGGCACTGCTCTTTGCCAGTGACAGAATTCTAGTTTGGCATGGAATAACCACCCCCTTTCCCGTAGTGGAGCTCATTAAAAACTGTAGATTTGCAATCTCATGTTCCTCACTTTTTATGTATCTCTTTCTCTTAACTCTGATAATCTGAGCCCTAATGAAGACTGAAGTGTTGCTGATACCAACTTGTTTATTTCTTCCCAAAAACCAGACTTCTCAACAGCACTGTGTTTTATAATGACATATAAGAAGGGAAGCAATTCTGCCTAAAATGTCAGTTGGTTTAGAAAAGTAGGCTTGGGTTTGGGGATTGTGGTTCTTTTTTTCATTTTGTTTTCTTTAAACATGGATGATCCCAACTACTGAGGTATGAGGAGCACAGCTGTGTCTTGCCTCCACTTCTGCACTCTTACTAACAAAGTGTCTGATTTTCCTGTGGAGAGATAACAGCTCCACTTATCCAAATTGTTTTATCAGTCAAAGTGAAAATTAGAGTCAAACTTGTTGGCTTCTTCAGAATGTCTCTGCATTTTACAGCATGTTAACATAAATTACAGTAACTTTTTTTTTCTGAAGAGTCCTGTCATTGCTCTATGATGCTAAGATTTGACTAATTATAATTCCAGACAATTTTTCTGCCTTTAACAAAAGTTTTTCCTTTAATCTTGTTCTATAGTTGCATTTGGTCTCTTGGCAAAGTACAGTGCTGAGGAAGTGTTTTCATTCTATAAAATGATTACTAAAAGTGAAACATTTATTTCCACAAAAGATTTTCAGGAAGTATGTGCAATTTTATTGAAGGAAACTCCAGAAATTAATTTGAAAATACAGCCCTTTAATATTACTTGGTTGTTCCACAAATAATGGCAGGGAAATAAATGGAGGTAAAAAATTGAAAAGAACCTAACCTCTAAATTGCTGTTTAAATTCAAATTCTTAGCTGGAGTAAATCAAAACTGCTGTGCTGAAGTGATATGATATATTTTCACTGAAAACTATTCTAAGTCAGTGGAAGTATGCTATTTGCACAAACTGGCTACTGGGATATTACAAAGATTGTCCTAAGGAAAACAGCTGCCTTTTTGATTCAATAATGTGGCTTCAATACTTGAAAACTAAAATTATGCAAATAGTTGATGTTCTAGTTGCTGAGTTTATTCCTGCTTGCTGTGAAGAATGACATACAGGAATATGACCAGCAAAATCTGGATCCAGACTTCTAAATTCTGGTATTTTTGGTCCAGAACTCTGGGTTGGAATGATGAGTAGTTTCCTTTCTGTTGAAAGCATGTTGCAGCTGTTTCCTGCAAAAGGAGAAGGACGATGGAACCTCTGAAGTTCTTTTGCAAGTGGCATCTGACCTTAAGGTGGGAACTTCAGTGGGTTGGTTGTCAGTACAGGTTAAGAGGGGCTTTCCAATCTGCTGTAAATAAACAACAAAGCTTCAAAGGACACAAGTTACAGCAATACAAATTACATGCCCTATACCTCTTGTATTGATTAAATCATTCTCTAAACCTGTGGACATTTGACACCTCAATCAGCTTTTCCAAGTAGTACATCAATTTTTTTTTTTTTGTCACAACAGCTCGACTTCTAGCATAGATACATTACAAATATAGAAAGATGCCTCAGCAAAAATACTAGGAAGGCTTTACAATTTACTTTTGGGACAAGGGTCACTAACTCCTTTGATATTTTCTTTTCCTCTCTCTGCATGGTTCATTAAATTCCCTGAAAGGATGGTGTGTGTTGTGCACATAAATGAACTAGCAATAACAAGGTCCCATCACTTAGGTCTAGTAACTAGTTTAAGAAAACACAAACAACCTCCAAACTCCTCTGCTATTGAATGGGGCTATTTTCTTGCCAATTAATTTAGTAATAATTGGTATGTAACATAGATCGCATTGTTAGGTATTGATATATCTAGATTTTAGTCTCATCATTGTGCTCATTGCACAAAGTGAACTGCAAGCCAGGAATTTTTCTGCTCTTAAGGGACAGTTGCTGCATCTGGCGAGAGAAGGTGTTGAGGAGTAACCTTTTGAATTCGGCAGCTGTGACCCAGAGATTATACTGAGACTACTAATTACTATACACTTTTTTTGACAAATTATGAATTTGCATTATCTGTCTGCATCTTCACTAATGTAAAAATACTACATCACGAAACATTACAGTATTTTCTGATTTGTATGCTGCAACATGGTTTTTTTCCCCTCTCTTCTGCAGAATTTTTCATATTTTTTTACTCCAAGGACTCTCATAATGACATTATTGTTACTATTAATAAAAGTATTGAAAAGATAATTTTTTTAATAAATAATTAAAAATGGATTTTTTTTCTTTGTCAACATGTTCCTGCAAAAATCCATTTTCAGAAAGAAGGCTGGTTTGTAAATAATTTTTTTTTGGTGAGAATTTGTCACATGAACTATTAGTGGTGTAGTTAATGGTGTACTTTAGCTATTAAAATAGTTAGGCAAGCGCAATATGACTTTAAAAATTGTAAAGCAAGCCTTTGCCATGTCTCCTTATCTTGTTTCTCAGGCCTTAAAGGAAGTAGGACTAACCCATGAAGTTTTGCAAGGTCACTAAATCTGAATTTAGGAAGGATCAGAGCCAGTGTAATCTGTGTTTATTCCTTCCCTTAAGGATTACAGATGCTCCTTGCACAGCTGGAGTTCATAGGAAAGGGGATCTGATAGAGATGGGAAAGACAGAACAACTGAGCAATTTTTGCTGCAGTAACAGAACCCCAGTAAAATCCTTAATGATATCAGTGGGCTTTAAAACTAACTTTTCTCACTGCCCAATGAGATCCTTACGTAATATTATCAGAGAGCACACCAGCCACTTGCTGTCTAGAAATCACAGGGTGAGTCAGCACATGCATCAGGAAAAAACACTGAGTCTTGTTCTTCTCTCCAGTCTTATGTGGTGATCTCTGAAATATGACCTTGCAATTCATCTGGGTGTAAATAAAATGAAACTGGACTAGCAATGCTAGTAATGCAAGTCTATTTTAGTTCAATTTTCTGCCGTGAAAAAGGGCTTTGAAGTCTGCTGCCTTGAAAAACACTTCAAGATGAACTAGATGATCTAGTGAAAATGCTTGACTCCAGGAAATAGTAAGAAAGGGGAGGAACTATCTAATTTAGTAGGGAAAATTTTTTTCTTGTTTCCCATTCCTGCCATCCAAACTTATTTTTATTCTTTGCCTCTTTCTGTGTCTTCCAACCAGATTTCTCTCCCTTCTCTATGCTAATTGTGCTTTCTTTATTTGATTATTGATAGCTAAAACATGACATGAGTTCAGCTGGACGAGGAATAAAAAGATAAGTGTGTGTAAGAGGGCTGAAGGAAGAAAGGCCTTCCAGCAATATTGCTGATAAATATTCATTTTTATTAGTATTGCATTCAGAATAAAGGAAAAAGAAGAACTAGAGAATGCTGTATTTGATGTTTGCCAAGAAAAAAGTGTGCTCTGAGGCATTTCTTCCTGTTAATGAGTGCTTAGTTTTCTGTCTTCTTGCGTATTGATAATATTTATTAAAACAATAACTTTTCCTCCTTGTCCCTCCCATCCAAATAGTGTTTTGCCCAGATGGTTAATGTAGGTGTTGAACTGGTTGCTTTGGAAATCAGTGAAGTTACCTGCTAGTTTATTTACTGTGATATTCATGTATGAATCCCTTAGTTCACACAGATTTTATTTCAGTAATGATAAATGAGGCTGGTTTTCACTGGCTGCCTACAGTGGTGTCTGTAGCTTTGAGGTGAGCTCTCTGTGCACACAGATGTCTTCTGTACCCAGACGTGACCCCGTGTCAGGGAGTTGCTCTCATGTGTAACTTCCCTTGAGTGTTTCCATTAAATTACTTTCCACCTGGAATCTCATGAAATGTAGAATTGGTAGTCAGAAATGCTCTAGATAATGTTGGTTCCACAAGCCAAGCATAATCTAATGAGTTTATTAATTAGCAGTATTTGACCATCTCCACCATTGAGGTGAATTGAATAAAATGGATAAGCTCTCTGAAATATTTGCCTTTGGAGCTAAAAAAGGCACCTACCTTGTTCCCATAAGGTTTTTTTCAGGGAATTTTCAGATTTGAGTTTCAAGCAATGTAGAGCTTGTAACAAACACTCACAAGCATCTGTACCTGAAAGAGAAGGACAGTGAGATACAAGCTTGTTTGGTTTACTCCAGTAAATGTTTCCATACCTATTTCTTCCTGAATCATGGAGCTTCTTTCTCCATGACAGGTTGTTTCTGACGAACCCAATGGCAGCAGTTGGAGACCAGAAGTAGTAACATCCAAATGTGCAGCCCTGGGCTTTGGCAGAGCAGAGTTGGCAGAAGGGTACTGAGGCCGGAGGTTTTAGCCACCCTGGTGATGTGTGATTCAGAAAAACCCCATTGCAGCAGAGTTAGCTGGGGTGTCAGGCAGCTTTCACAAATAATCAATGGACGTGTGGGTTTTTGCTGCCTTGGGTTTCTCGTTATGGTTAGGTTTTGGTCTTGAGATTTGAGCAAGAAAACAAGATCTGTTCCTGTTACGGCTGTGCAAGAATCCTGCTTTGGATCACGCAGATAAGATGACCTGTGATTATATGCTGGAGAAGAGTCAAAGAGAGAAGGTCCTTACACTTTTTATTCAGTCAGACTGTCTTAATACAAGAGCTAAGGCAGAAGGGATAGGCTAGTTATGTTGTGTAGGTTCTTGGGTAGGAAATGCAGCATGGAAAATTGGCAAATCTGGCTGCTTATGAACATGAACTCTGACAGGCCACATTTACCTGAAAAACAGGTACAACACAATGTGGAACTTTTTAAGGCACTGAATGAAGGCTGCATTTGATTATAAGAAAGAAAGATTAAAAGGATTTTTCTTTTCTTGGTATAAGCATGGATAGCGATGCCCTGAAACCCATGAGACTCAAAGATACTTAGAAGAGAGCTGAGTGTGTAGAATGAACAGATGAAGTGACCAAAGATATGCTTGCTTTATAATGCCTTTTTTTTTTTTTTTTTGGGTAGGCTCTCTAATAAAGAGCTGTTTCAGTTGAGGAAGGAATAGTGAGAACTGTAGAATTCCTTGAAAGAAATTAAGACAAACTGAAATTTTTTTGTGTTAAGAATATATATAAAAAAAAAAAGCATAGTTTTTGGCCTTTTTCTTTATAGCTAATATAAAATAAAGATTATTCACCATTTAAAAATTATATAATATGTAGTGCTCACCAAATATTTGGAATTGCATATGCCTGTGGAATGAAGCCAGGTTAGACCAAGCAATCTGGTGATAGTGGTAAGAGCAGAGTTCGTTTGCTAAGACTTCTGCTAATATTTGATTATTTAGAATAATATTAGTCTGTATGATTGACTTCTGAAATACTTTTTTCTTTCTCAGAAGTATATTCGTATTGTTTTTCATAAGGAATTATGCAATTTTCCCCAATTCAAGCACTAATGGAGTATACGAATTGTTCAGTATTCTGGCAGCCTTCAGAAGACTTTGCTAGAACTGTCTGATACAGGGCGTGTGCCGTTTACACGTTACTAGCAGGATTTTGATGCATACATTTTGAATTGCAACTCTTTCAGTAATCTACAGAATTTCTGGAGAAACTAAAACAAGTGGGTTTATTGTAGTAGGAGCCACTAGGATGAATCTTCTTTGCATGACCTGAACATTTGTGTGTTTGTGTACAGTCACACATCTTGTATGATGCAAGATACATCTAAAACAAATCTTCTGGCCTTACCTGTGATGATCTTGATTATTTTTTTCCAGGATTCCCAGTTTTTAGATTATTTTTTTTTTCTTTGCACCTCAGGTGGCCTCTATTAATCTGTTTGGGCTGTGAGGCTTACAGGCATTTTCTGCTCAGAAAACTCACCTTTAACAATGTTGTCTGGTACTTCCTCCAAGTTTGCTCTTTGCTCCACATTAGCTGGTGGAGAAGTGAGAATCTTTTACAGTTGACCTCTTTAATGTATTCATTATTCTAATTAGTTGAAATCCTTCTATATTAATTGCTCTTGAGGTTATCATATAAGTACTTCCAAAAAGGGTACATGATACATGAAATGGTCCATGTCCACAAATGAATGTTCAGTGGGAAACAGTGGAATGTTTCACAGTCCTTAGCATGACTTCATTCTCTTTATTGCCCAGGGCAAGCCGATGTCTATTCATTGGCTCTGGTGGGAACACAGCCTCACTAGATTAAACTCTGCTTTTGTAAACACCCCCTGAGCAGTACAGAGCGCTTTCATTAAATCAATCAGAATCAGTCAGTTGTTCATTGACAATGTTCTTAAACATTTGTGAGTCAGCTTTCTCCTGTGTCTCTTAATGGAGTTCTTCCACTCCTATTTCAAGAAGAGAAGTTTAGCCATTGCCTGTGAAGTGATTGTGCTACTTTGGCACCTTGGAGCAGGGTGCAAAGCTCATTTGTCAGGAGGTGTTTTGGGGATGGAATAGGAATCATCTCTAGTGAGGGTTTCCCAGCTGAAAGCGTGAGCCCATGTCGCTGCTAGATATGGAGGCAGAATTGTAGTGCCTGAGAGCCAGAATTTGAGGGAAATAGCTAAAAATTCTGGTGCCTTGCCCAGCTATGGCACTTTTAATTGCCGCTTTTCCTAATTTTTGGGGTTTTTTTAATATCAGCAGTTCTCTTATTAAAATCAGTCAGCAGCAGTTTTTCTCCTCCTTCCCCTGCTTCCCGCTGCTTTGTGAAGCAATGTGTGACTCTTAGGGTTTGCAGGGAGCTGCTAAGAGCACAGTCAAGAAAATTCTTTATATTTTAAAGAATTGGGATGGTGGCTCTTTTGCCCCAAGGTAAAACTCAATTTGAGCAGCAGGGGGCATAGAGAGTGTTTGTGAGCATAACTGCGGGCAGTCTACTCCCTTCTACACCTTGTTCTGAAGGGCCAGAAGGGAGTTGGAAAGTCAGCCTCAAGTGGGCTGGATTGTTCTTTTCTACATCTCCTAGCTCTTGGGGGTCTGATTTTTCAGTGAGAAGTGGGCAGTGCTAGGATGAAATGTCTGCCTTTTTGTGACTTACAAAGTCCCATGTTTTAAAAGAATGATTCCTATAATGACACTTATATCCAGATGTTATTCAGACACTTTAGCTCAGTAGCCTGGAGTTCTGCATGCAGAATGCCTGTGGTCTCGGGGGAGGCCAGTGCCTTTAGGAGGAGGACTTGCATCCTCCCTTACTCTCCCACTCTCTCCTCCAGCATTCTTTTGTACTCCTAATATTTTTGAATTGCTGTTACCCCAAACAGAGACTTCTAAGAAAGGGTTTGAGCCAAGAGCCTTCTGGCAGATTATGTTCTCCTTTGCTTGCCCCAAAGGATGGGATCCCTTAATCTCCCAGCTCATTTGGAGCCAGCCTCCCTGCTGCTGAGGGAGGCGTGTGAAGGTTCTCTGCCATCATCCCTTTCAGACACACTGCTGGAACGTGCCACTAATCACTAGGAAGAATTTCCCTTTCCTGCTTGCTGTTGCTCAATGCTCTTTGGTTTGCCCTGGGTTGTGCCTGTGTCCGGTATCACGGAGGCCTTCAGTTTGGAGCTGTTCCTTCATTTCTTTTTCTGGGGACAGTTTTGGAAATAACCCTGTTCTGCATTGCCTCTGTTATCTCAGTAAGGCTGGTGGCATGGCCTGTAGTCTGTCACCACATTGTCTGCATCCAGAGCTGGTCCTTCCCTTTTTTTTAAAAGCACCTGAACCACATGTTGCAGAATGGGTGAGCACTGGAAGGTTCTATACCTTCCTCTGCTTCGCTGTTGGACCCTGATGTATCTTCATCATCTGTGGGTTGATAAAGATGTGAATCCCTAACCTTGGGACAGTACTTTTTGTATTTGTTCTCACTTCCTTTTTCTAGCCAAGATCTGGGTTCCCAAGTTTACTCTCTAGCTATAGGAAGACACCAAAGTTGTTGGAGACATGCAACTGCAGTCACAAATATGGTGTGTGTCCCTCTGGGCTTGTGTCACGAACACAAGAGGAGAAATAACTCCGGATTTCTCATAGAGGGCTGACACACTGCAGGCAGCTCCCTGATTTGTACTATTTTGTGCCCTTATCCTTGGAAGAAGTGGCACCTTCTGTCCTTGACAGCTGGCCCTAGGAAACCTAGCTTGGGACTGACTGGAAGCTCTTTTCCTGAAGACCAGTGTGATGAGCAAGACAAAGTGATCAAATCAGTTCTGGGCTTTCTTTTAGAGACAAATTAATCTGAAATGTTGGTCTGCCAACGCCCGCACTGCCCTGTACCATCACTCAGGCATGAATGGTGCACTTGGTAGCTGGCAGAGATGTGACTCCTCCCCCTCTCTCCATTGAATCTGGTCACTGAGGAGGAGAAACTCCATCCGAGCGTCTGGCTAGACTACGGATTTTTTACCCAGAATGATCCTAGGGATTATTACAAATATGTGCTAGCAATTTCACAATGGCTGCAGCAGTAAAACCAATTTTTGTCTAAATAAGTCCTTTTATATGTAATGTTACATGTGAATGTTATTAGGTAAGCAGCTGTGTTAATGTCAGTCAAGTTCACATTGATTGGTCTTCTTGAACATACCATGTGTAGTGTTCTAGAGAGGTGGAATGGGAAGATTGGGTATTTAAAACTGCACAGCAACATCACAGCTGCTTACAGTACCAAAGGGTGAATATTCCCAGGATGATCGTGAATTTTCAGTTATTCCTTGTTGCTTGTAAGTGGTGAAACTAAACAGTAATCTGAGGTTTTTCTTCTCTCATTTTATTTCAAGGAATAGGATCATTTCAATTGCAATAGAATTTGCTTACTGAGTAGTATTGAATGCAGCTAACAATTACATCATTTACTCCATGCTGTACAAATCTTTTGATATGGTTTCATTACTGCCTCATAATCAGTAAGACTTGCTATTTACTTGAGCGTGGGAACAAGTTTCCTTCTGTTTGGTAGATTTTATTAAAATCTCAGGACTATCAGGACCATAATAAATGAAAGGTGTATGCAGGGAATTTGTAGAAAGATACATAAACCTACATGTTATTAACTACTAATAAAACTTAATTAGTAACTTAATTAGCTACTAATATAACTTTTGGATCTCCAAGCTGTGATTTGTCAGTTGTGGTCAGTTTGCACGGGGCTTCAGGGTGCAGCTATGGTGAGGATTTTCAGTGAGGAATGTGAAGATATGGCGCATTATGGAAAGCCTTGAAATTGTCTCGCCTTTCCTGAACTGACCAGGTGTTTTGTGACAGCCTTCAGTGGAGCACAGATTATGTATTATACAGCCTTACTGAGAAATGGAATTCAGTGTTTTAACATCTGCTTATAGCATTGTGTAACATTTACTGGTGTACCATTCTGTTAAATGTTTGGTATAAGTTGGTCAGTGATCAGTGCAAAGACTGTCAGCAGACCACTGGCCCAAAGGTTTGGGACTTAGTGATCTGAAAGGCACCGTGAAAAACACATTCTTGTTCTGAATAAATATCAGAAGTGCAGGTTGCAGTGAGGGAACAGAAGATGTTACCTAGAATATCATGTAACTCTTCAGAATTTTTCTTTACTTATTTATCCCGTGAATGTACACTTCAATTCCTCTCCATTGTTAAGAATAAAAATTGTGTGAGGGAATTCTTGAGTGCAATTTTATTTCTCAGCTTTTGAATTTCTGGAGCCTGTATATTTAAATAAGAAACTGTGTTTCAGAAAAGTATATGGTTACTATACATAGGAAAACTACATATGATTTCCTGTCAGTGCTTGGCTTGATTTTTGTGCGCTGAACCTGCACGTCTTCCTATTTTAGTATCCATTCAGAAAGAAAACTCTTTGAATTGAAAATTTCCAGTCTTTCATGGGAGCCCAAGAGACTTACGTACAAGTCTTTGTTGATGGCGTTTTCTGGGATTTGCAGACAGAAGTCTGTTTAACTTCACTCAAATTTAAACAAGTTCTTCCCGACAGATTTCTAGCAAGAAGTGTTGGACTGTTATATCACAACAGCTGTCAGATGCTCAGTAAAGGTAATTACCCCCAAGTACTTTGTTGACCCTTTAAATTTGGATACACCTTTGAAATGTAATTGGCCACACAATAGTTAACTGTTTCTCCAGTAAAATGTTATTTTTTTGCCAGGTGTGAGGCAGGGGAGGAAGCAATAAGGGGGGTAGTGGGGAGAATGGCGTTGATTATAACTGGTATAAATTTCAGATGATGTAAAGCATCAGCTCTTTGCACGGGAAACCAGTGATTAAAGACCTGGATAGTTCTACACAATTGACTTATACTCTAGAGTAGTGTTCTCCAAATTACAAAACCAATCAACCACCCTAATTGCCTTCATTCAAAACCAGTCACCAATTTGATTCTTTTACCAGCCAAATAGGACAGCATAAATCAGGCAACGTGCGTGTCGGGGAATGCACGTTTGGGACCCAGCCAGACCTTATGTAAACCTAACAACAGTGTATTAAATCCATGGCCAGGGGAGACTGGCGATTCTCACTTTGCTACAGCATCTCCTTTTGGCTTTCTGTGATGTGGGAAGTGTAGGACTGAAATGCTGCAGCTCTGAATGCGGACCCCAGCCACGATGGTGTGACTTTACAATGGCTGTGGTGTAGCCTAGGGCTGAGCAGGGCCTTTACTTTGTAGTGTCTGCTTTTATTAGGGTTTTTTTGTAAAAGGCTCTAATGGGATTTACTTTGCTCCTATTGAATCAAACTGTTACTGACATTAGTGAGAGCAAGTTCAGACCCTAGTCAGCCTTTCATTGTTGTTGTAAGAGCATTTATTGGTTTCTTTTAGTGGAGTGGAGCTAATTCATTTTCGTCTTCGGCATGCATTCTCTTTGTCTGCTTTTGTGTCCATGTTCTATTTTTGGGGGAAAAAAATAATTTCCTTATTCGAAAATCCGACCCTATTTCAGCATGTCTGTCGCCCAATAGTATAAATGGGAAATGAAGTTGTATGGCAGCTTTTGGATCTTGGACACACTGAATGACTATGGAAACAATTAAAGGTTGCTCTGTGCCTGAGGAGTCTTTCCTTGGAAAGGGGGCCAAACTGCTCCCTAGCTATCAGCAGTAGAGAATGCCCATTAAAAAAATCTCCAAGCCCAATTTGACTGTCAGTTTAGGAGGTGCAGTCACAGATAGGCAGTGAAAGATCTTGTTGGGCAAACACCAGTAGTTAAAAGCAAATAGATTAAATAGATGCTTGAAGTAGAAGAATAAAGGATACATTTGCCACTGATGGGGCCATGTAAGAAGTCTGGTAACAAATTTTGAGCACTATGCACAGGAATCGGATATGAAGCATAAAAATTTAATTGTCTAATATGAAAAAAAGATGAGGAAATTTTCAAGAAGTTAGAAAATTTCCATTTCTTTCAAATGTGAACAAAAGTATAGAAAACTAGGAAAATGACAGAATAAACCTAGAAAGAAGGTGCAGAACATTTCATGGATACATGAAAACTAGGAGTACCATGCTGAAGTCTTGACTTGTCCCTCTTTCTAATTCTGCCAGTAATAAAAAAAAAAAACCAAACCCCAAACACCATGGATGGCTAATTTCTGATATAAAAGCATTCCATAAAAACAAAGTAATACTTTATGCAGAAAATGCCGAACATGTGATAATTCTATGGGCGCATACTGTGTGTGGCCACATTGTTATTATGAGTGCCTTCTGCCTTTACAAAGATTTAAATACAAAAATAATTAATTCCTGGGTTTCAATATATAAATGTATCCACTGCTGATGAATGGCATTGCCCAGATTAACAGATGTGTAATACTTTTTGTTTTATGAGTTGTTTAATAGACTACCTCTAAACTGGTGAACAGGATGCCAGATTATAAAACAATGGCAAAGATTTACTGTAAATGTCTGAAAAAATGTATTTCCTGTTGCTGAATGTTTTCTGAAATAGCTGAAAGGCACACTCTGACTTTCGCTGGCTGTTAAGCAAAGGTAAAATGTGTCATTCTAACTCAGTAAAGAGTTAAAGATACAAGGACACTTGCAGGCAATTTCTAGTAAGAGGACATTGTCATAACCTGTCAATTTGGGTTAATTTGATGAAATTGCTGTATCACTGACGGCTTCACATCTGGAGGGGTATCATTTATCAACTTGGACAAGGGAGAGAAACAGAGGCATGCCTGTGTTGGACACAACTGCGTATGCAGGACCTGATCCAGGAGGAAGGAAACTGGCTACAAAGAAGAGGCTATGCGTGATTGCATAGAGGAGTCAAAGGAAGGCCAATAAGGACTCTTTTAAGAAGGTCTGACCTAAGCATAGACAACACTTTAGACTGTAAAACTATGACAATTTCTTGTCTGTCGCTTCTGAAGCTTGTGGGCCTGTCTGTTGGCCACCAAGGAGATAAACTGCGTATAGGGAAAATTAAAACTATGAAGAGGAGATATCCTCACAGTATTAGAGGATGAGCAGGAGAGAAGTTGGCCCACCAGCAGTTTGTGGTGATTGGAGAATTTAGACAGTGAGGTGCTACTTCTGTAAAGAAATATAGAGCTGCTGGAAAGCAAGGAAGGAAACTCCCAAGGGTATGGTGAGTGCCTGCTCAGAAAACCCCTAGGGCTGGATTTGGCTCTGCTCAAGTGCGAGTATCCCATTCACTCCTGCAAGTTTCTCATCCCAAGCCAAAATGCGCTTAGTGATCTAACGGAAGAACCTGGAAAAGAACAGAGGAGCCTGATGAGGATGAAGAAGGCCTTCTCTCTCCCGCCCTCCCCCTTTGTATGCCGAGGGGAGTGTGGAGAATTTCTTCTGAGAAGTGGTATTGTAAGCTGGACAGAGGAAGGAACTGAGTGCTTCCCTGCATGGAATCTAATTGAATAGTAAATACTTTTTCCTTCTCTTTTCACTTATCCCTTTTCTGTTATTTTCTCTTCCCATATCCTGATTATCATTCCTTCGTCTCTCACTTCTCCTCCGTTGATTTTATCTGTCATTTCGTTGTCCTGTCTTCTTTTTGCTCAGATTTTGGTATTGCATCTAAATAATTTTGCTGAGTACACCAGTGCTCTAGTCTCTGTGCCTTTCTCCTCTAAATGACTGGTCTGGACCCTGCATTCCACTACCTGGCCCACATACCCCATACCCCACTGCGCAGCGGTGACTCCTTCCCTCCCCAGACCTGTGGAGCTCTGCACTCTGTTATGGGGAATTTGTATAAAAAAGCCAGAGGTGTTTATATCCATTTCCTTCCTGCAGCAAGCAGCTATTTCTGTGGAAGCAACATTAACATGAATAAGATTGTGTCCTGCCAAACCCTGAGACGATCTCAGCTACTCCTCTTTTAGAAGAACAAATGTGTGCAAAACACTGATCTTCCATACCCCTCAGAAAAATCCCTGCGTTTTTATGGTGACTGGCCTGAAAGATTTGGTTTTGCAGGATGCAAACAAAGAATCCCAGATTTCAGTCTGCAGGCAGATGGACCTTTAAACAAAACTCCCTGCACAGCAGGGACATCTGTTACAACTTGTGATCCACAAACTTTAAGGATACTCAAAATTCAGCTATGGGGCTCAATCCTTAGCTAGAATCAGCAAGAGAAGTAAAAGTCTGTGTGCTGTGAGATCTGCTAGGAGCTGAAACAGTTCCTGCCGCAAACTGGAACTATGTGATTTTAACCTTGTGTTAGCCAGAGCATGGTTTGGACATCTCTTCTTCCACCGCTTTATCCTAGAAGACCTGACTAAGGAGCTGGGGACAGTGGCAAGCAGCTTGGTGGAGCTGTTAGAGGGGTATGGTACATTAGGGTGATATTTTTAGAAATAAAGCCTTCCTGAAACTGTGCCAAGGCCAGTTTTTCATTCACCCTGTGGAAACAGGAGCCAGTACAGTTATTTACATTTAGTACCTTCTGTGTCTTCTGCTAGGAGTTAAAGGGTACCAAATAATTTCTGTCAGTAGAGTCCAGTGCTGGAGACCATAGAACTGTTTCTGCCCTATTTTAAAACAGGCTCATTAGCCTGAATCATCTGTATTTAGGAAAAACCCATATTTTTCTACTAAGTACCAGGAAATTATTTATTTAATGCATCTCTTCTTTAGTAATTTTCAGGGTTTTCTGGAAAAATGATATGGTACTTTTCATAGCAGTGGTCACTTCTGGTGGCAGTGCTAGCCTTTGTACAGACATTACCCAACATTTTAAAATGTTAATTACTGGTTTGGATCTTTTTTTCCATGAATGGTTAGTAATAAGGGTCATTTAAGACAGGACTGAAGTACTTTGCCTTATTTGTCAGTCATTAAAAGTGCATGCTTTCTTTTCATCAACTTAATGCTTTTGGCAAATACTCCTTCATCTGCATTCCTTGCAAACATTAGGCGGGGGTTTCAAGGAGCTCTGCTTAGATGCTCACAGCGTGTTTTGCTTGGGCAGACAGGGCAAACAAAACTCGTAGGACTGCGTGGCTGGCACACCACATGCTGTATTTTAAAAGAACTCCAGCCTTCCTGTTCCTAATGCTTTTAGATGTGAATTAGTATTATGTTTATTGAAGTTCTGAACTAGTATCTGTGAATATTTTAAAAAAATAAAAATCCAGAAAGTGCAAACTTACAGGCAAGCAGAGCCAAAGCAATTTCTATTTCTTCTTTTCATGCATATTTAGGAGAAATATTTAGATATTTTAAGTTCTGCTTGACAAGTTTCCCTTAATATCTCAGAGTCTGCTATCCCTAATTGCTGGTGTCACAGCTTTTCCACAGTAGCACTCTTGCCAGCGATGGTTGGAAAAGCCGTCTGTAATTTGAAACTTTATTTTGAAATTCTCTTCACAGGGTATACCTGGCAAGAAGTCAAAGTGCTTCATTGTGTGATCTTTTGCCTTTCCCCACTACACAAGGTGGCTGTAGCTCTCCCAGCTGTCCTTTCAGTGGTGTGCTCCACCCCTTCCCCATCAGGTCTGTCTCCACATGAGCTGACCTTTCTCATTCTGGGGTAGAAATGTGGAACTACACTGAGAATATTAATTTATCAGCTGAACTGTGTTCTCCAGCTACAACCTTCTCTCTTAAATACAATAGGCAAAAAGAAATGATTTAGCATCTGCTGGTGCCAGACTCCTTAGGAAGAAAAAGTGAAAAAGTAGGTCTTCTAATTAGCTCTTCCTGTCTCTCCCTAGTTTGGGGTAAGATTAAAAGAAAGAAATTTGTCTATTGTTGATAGCACACTGAGTGACTTTGCCCTTTTCTGACCTTTAGGGAATACTCAATAGAAGAAACTTAGTGTTTTTCACAGTTACGTATAGTGTTTTTATCTATTGAATAGTTAATGTTCGGGGGAGTGTGCCATGATTGGGCAGCTCTCAGTGTTGCTTAGTGTTATTTGTAGATATCATTTTGGTAGAATAGTGTTTCTCTCTCTTTAACTGCATGGAAGAGTTCCTGGCTGGTTTTCTGCTGTTTTCAAAATTTCACCCAGGTTAAGTCATCTGTGGACTTTTTTTTTTTTTTTTTAATTATCTCCTTTTTCTTTACTGATACCTGAAAAAAATAGTGACAGACACATGTTGCTCTTTGTAGATTTTAAATTGTACTGGTAAGAGGGAAAACCCTAGATTGTGCATAAATCAGGGAAGTTAGCAATTACTAACTGGAAAGAAGGTTACCCCTGGGTGTTTCTATTTACCAGATTGCCATAAGAGATCTTTTGCTAAGGAAATACTAAACTCATGTAAGATGCTAATAGACTGTGCTTACAAAAACGTGTTTGAGAGTCAGTATCAGCGTGTCTGGCCTTTGTTGTGATGATGAAGAATGTGATGGTGTATTGCAGATGGCTTCCTCTTTGAAACCTTTTTTATGTTGCTGCTGCTCAGTTTGGGATTTCAGCATGAATTGTTTCCTGGCTAACTTCCCCCATCCTTCCATTTGGGACATTCTTGTGACCATTTTGCTTTAATTTTAATGTTAATAATATTTTATGACAATAATTTATTATTATTAAGATGCAAAGTTTACTTTAGGGAAACTACTCTGCAACCTATATATTCAAGTTTTAGTAGCTATAAAAAATTCACTATCTTTCTTAAAAATGTTATAAATTAATGGATGTCTATCTAAGCATAATCAGTGAAACCTGAAGAGTGAAACAAAAAGATAAGTAAAAAACAGCAAAGTTCATATCAACCCTTAAAATCAGTGGAGATGTCTGTGCTTCTACTTGGGAGCAGTTGATAATAGTGGGTTCTTTCATGCCGGGCACTTGGGTACTGCAGCTTTGTTGGCCATTATAAACCTCAAACACTTCTATTACCCATTGAATCTTGTACTTTAAGTCGCAGTTTGTTTCCTGTGAGTCAAATTATGAATGTACAAATTTTCAGGTGGGGATTATCTGTATATTGACCTGACCTGTGAGCACTATCTAAATAAGGAGCAGTGAAAAAATTTCATAAGAAATGTGTGGAAATAAGCAAAGAAAGGAATGGAAGAGTCATGGGTACACTGAGCTGGATATCCAAGGTTTTAAGGAATATGCTGAAGTTGGTCACAATTGTAAATCTACATGCAAATTGCCTACTTACACCTACTTTGCAAATTCTTGGACTTTTAAAGTCAAGTGTGTTTGAGGAGAGATTACACAACCAGTTCTTTTCTGTTCTGTCATCCTTTTTCATGAAAAAAATGTGGATTTTTTTTTTAAAAGGTACAGTGGATGACTCATCTTTTGAACAATTTAACCCTAATAGAAAGTGAGTAGAAGTAAGACAAATACTTGTATAGAATACTGATGGTAAAAGCAAGACACTGAAATACTTGAATTGCTTCTTCTTGTTGTTGTATCTTCTGTTTCCAGACCTCAGCTGCACCAATATTTCCTCCAGGAAGTAAGAGACATAATGAATGTGTGTGTTTTTTTCCAAAAATGAGTTTATTAAAAGAAAAAGGTCAATAAGTCTCCTCACAAATTGCCACCCCGGTATCCACATTCTGCCAAGCACTTACAAACACTATTGATTTCCCTTAAATTCAGAAATTTTTATGATAGCTCTATTGATTGATATATTTATATTTAAGTAACGAAATACACAAGGGAGAGAACTGAATAATCTGAGACTCTGTTTTAGAGATTAGCATAGTGGAATTCTCCTGTAAAGATCAAATAGGGCCATATGCACCCTCTGCTTTTGATTGTTGGATCACAGTGATCAATGCAGCAAGGCAGTGCAAGACCATTAAACATCTCTTGTTCTGTGAGCCATTGCTAAATGCTTCAGAACAAAGTGCAAGATGTCCTATGAATAATAAAAGTAGAATATGCTGCCCAGAAAGCATTAATCTTCCTCGCCTTCTTGTATAGCCTGCATCATGAAGATTTATATCCTTTTAAAATAAACAACAAAATCCCTCCTTTCTTATCTGAGTCTCCATCTTTTTGTTCTTGCAGAGAAATAAAGTTTTTATCTCCAGCACAGGATCAATTCCGTTAGATAGTTATGTCTTTCAAGTGAAACCCTTTCCTGTGATGCAGGTACTGTACCAAACCCTCTGGGCTTCAGTGGCTTCCTCCCGCTCTTGCCGCTGTGCATGCGCTCCAGGTTCTTGGTGCACTGGGATCTTGTGCACCTAGAACAGGACTGACCTCCAGGGCCTGCAGGGCGTTTCCCAGAGTTATCACATTTTTGCAGATGAATGTTTAGCAGAATCTTGTTAAACTATGTGATTGTGATGTTAATTAAACACTATACCTGCCACTTTATCTAACAAGTTCCCTATTGTTTGATTGGCTAGATGCGATCCATGAAATGAAATAATTTCTTAAAATGTCTTATCATATCTGAATTCTATTCTTTTTGTAGCAACTATATTCCTGCATATTTTTTTTAATTTGAGAGTATAAGGCAGTATTTATTTTTTAATTAAATGTTCTGCTTCTTAAAAATATTTTTTTAGTAAGACATAGTTTTGCTTATGCTGATTAAATTGTTTTGAATTAATTAATATTTTCTCTAGAGATTTGTTGTGANTAGCCTCAAATCATGGTGTCACTAGCATCTATTCAGTGTTCATCTAATATTTTTTATTTTGTTAACAGGTTGATAATGCCATCAAATATTTTAACAGTTTATGTCTAACCATTCTGTTGTGCATTAGTATCTGCAAACAATTTCAATATAATAGTAGTCTACAGCAGATACCCATAAGATTAGAGGATTTAGGGACGTAAATACATTTGGATTTTAGAATAAACAATACATTTTTTTCCTTAGTGTTTAAGCTGTAGACCATCATCTTTTTTCCTGTGCCTTTCTTCGTTCATGTTATATAAAATCTTAGCAGCAGTTAAAATAATTAAAATTACCTTTTTCTCCTAAATAAATTTTTCAAGATACTTTTTAAAATATATAATATAAAAAGAAAGTTCAAAAAGTTGTAACATTGTGGTTTTAATCTCTATGAATTAATAATAGCTTCACAATATTTCCCTCATGTAATATGGACATAGATGTATAAATGTAAATATAAACAGATAAATATAGATTGAATATAGATTAAGCAAAGCCCTACTATTATGATTCAGCTCCTCAAATGTACTTTCTCCATCTTTGTGTTTTTGTGACTTTACCTTTCTTAGAGCCACCTAATTCATGGTTCTGCTCTTAGCTTCTTAAAAAAATTAGTCTGCCATTATATTTAAACAAAATTAAAAATATCCTCTGTGTTGTTCTGCCTGGGTTGATATTTGTTCCACTTATACTTACATATATGTATGTAAATTACTAGAAGCTTCTCTCTGTCTTTTGTTGTGTTTATTCCCAATCATACAAGCTTTCAAACTCATTGTATACATGAAAATTTACCAAAAACTTGATTAATATATTAGGTGATTGATGATTGCTTTGGGGATTTGGGACATTGCTGTTAAATCTGAATGGATGAAAGAATTACACACCCTGCCAAAAGGCATAAAAGAGGAAGCAGTAAAATCTCTGTTGTAGAGAACAGGAAAGAATTGTGAAATGTTTGTCACATAAGAAGCCTGGTTCAGAGGTAATGATGATTTTTGATCTTCCAAATATTAGTTTTCCTCTTCAGGTGAAAACCCATCCTTTTTTTTCCAAGCATCTTCTTTTCTTTTACATCTATAGCCATTACAGTTCACTAAACACTAAAAGTTGTACTTAAATAATCATGGAGCTACTTACAGGCGATTGGAGTTTTTAAAATATATTTTAAGCTGAATAAAAAATGTAAATCCAAAACTACCCTTGACAATCTTTAAAGATCTTCCCACTAGTCATTCTGAACTGTTTGGTAGAATAGGATAACTAATGCTGTAATCTTCTATCCAAATCTTGTTAATGTTAGTGTTTTTTCCTGTTTCTGCTGTAAGGTTATGACATCCATACATGTCAGGAAATACAGTGTATGACTGAATATGCTACATGGAAAATTTTCCTGATAGGGATATTCTAGGCACAGACCTGTAGACACTATCTACTGACACAGAAACACGAAGTTCAAAATATGCCTTTTATAGGAATTTCTATGGTAATAACATTAACTTGATGTTAAAATTCTCTAGCATTTTTATACCGGTGTCTTTCGAGCATGGTAAGGAATTCTACCCTTCCTCAGGCTTTGGAAATACAGTCATCAGCTCTAGAAAGGATTTGACTTGAGAAGCAGAGGTTTTAAACCAACTGGGAACAATGTGACAGAAATCTCCATCTGCATTCATTGTGTTTAGTTTTTTGAGATATAGGCTCAAAACCACAAATCAGAAAATAGAGATGAGACAGGGTAATGTCTGTTTATTCTCTAAGCCTTTTGCTATGGGTTCTGGTCCTCTTCTCTCTTGTTCTCAGTCCCTGTTCCTCATCTCTTACCTGGTTCTTGCAGCCTGGACATGACTGCTGTACTTACATGTTAAAATTGGGATTTTAACATTTTGACAAACATTTGGGGATATGAAAGGGGGCTCTGGTTAAAGCAGACCTTTCATTCCCCCCGTTTGCCTGTCAAGTTTATGATGACGGCATTTAATAGGAAGGATCTGAATCTTCTTTATGCCATTGGACACTGGGGTAAAAAATCCCTTAGGCTGAGCTGCACGCACTGAATGATTCCCTTGCTATCAGCGTTTCCTAAGTGAAGAAGGACAGCTCCTCATGCCAGGCCCTGAGGAGCTTCAGCTAGATTACCTCTCTTGAGGGTCAATGACTTCTCTTATTTGAGCACCCTCCAACAGGATTCAAGAGATCTTTGCTTCCCACTTTGAGCCCCTTACCGTGTAGTGTGTTTGGGTTATTTTTTACCAGCAGTGTAATTTCATGAAAACTGAAGCTATTTTCAGACCTGTGGGAGTCTTCATTACTGCAGTAACCTTTCTAAAATCTTAATTTTCCCATTTTGTTGTTGTTTTGGTTTGTTTACCGATTCACAGAGCATAAAATGCCAATCTGAAACACTTGTGGCTTGGCCAAAATGCAAGTCAGCCCATAAACTCCTGATCTGTAGCTGGTAAGAATAAAAGAAGTGGTTTATAGTTTGAAGGAAAAGGACTATTAGGAGAAAGTTGCTTGTTTTCATTCACATGAGTACTTGAAAGTAAAAATGTTTTCGTATACTTACAAACATTTGTTTGATATTATCAGAAGGCAAGTTTTCTTTTATGACCTGGCTACACATTAGCACTTTCTGTGCAGTATACAATGACACACGAGAGAACTGGGTTTAACTCAAGGGATAGTTTCTACAAGGCTTTGTCAGGGATCTGTTTGCTTATACTCCTGGTTTGCTTCAGGGTCATGAGTAGTCCCATTATTTTAAATGCTGTGCTGACCACAGCCAGAGAAGCTTTGCATGGTCAGACGTTCAGCATGTGCACCTTGCGCTGCTTGATTGCTTCAGTTAAGTCCTTCATCAACTTATTAGTACTTATGTTTGTTGATGCCTGTGTCTCCTTCACACTAGTTTAGACTACAGGATTATCAATAATCTGCAGAATTATTTGGATTTTAATAGCATTTCATTGCCTTATTTTTTTCTAGGGGAATAAAAGCAAATCATAGCAAAATCTCATAAGCTCTGGTACCTTAGCACTCTATTTCTTAGGTATTACTGTTGTCTTTTATATTGGGAAATATAATGTCATTTTTTAAATTGAGATTTACTTATGTTTTAATGAAATTTGTAACCTTGTATTGATGTATCCTAGAAAACCAGTCCTTGCTACACTGAATTCAAATAGCTTATAGTCAACTTCCCAGTTATAATTTGCTCATCCCTTCTAATAAAATAATCATCTCTCTCTCTTCTCCAAAATGAGTGCCCAAAACTTAAGGGAAGAAAAAGCAGCTTTTCTAGATAACTCTGTATCTGTGTGCATGTTCCTCAGTTCTGTATTTGATACTTGACAGATATCTGAGGCAGTCGAAATTGATTTTGAGTACCCTGAGAGCTGGTCTTGAAAACGTCTTACTTCTTATTTTCTTCTTCTCTTTGTAGTTCATTCTGCCTTCTCTATTATTTTTCATCTGTCCTACTGAAGTCATGGAATTGTTAGACTGACTATTACATTTCTAATGGATCAGTTGAGTACTGGAAAAGCCAGAGGATATTAGCCTTTTCACATTCAAATGTGTAATATACAATATATGTGGTTCTATGAATAATTAATTTGAGTGAAAGGCCTGAGTACAATTTCACTGGATAAGAAATCACTTTTCATTTCTGCATTTTCTGGCTATCCACTTTGCCTCCTTGTTTTTTAAAATGTTCATTGAACATTTTCAGCCCAGCTGAAGCCTTTGGCAAATCCTGATTCCAGAAACAAAATTCATATTGTGTTTTTATTTTAATTAAAAAAGGTAATTTTGTCTGTTCAATTTATCTGACATCATCCTCCTGCATTCCCTTGGTTGCATCTTTAGGGGCTATATTGTCTGTAATGTCCCTCAAGTGATCAAACAAGTTGGCACTTAACAGATAATGAGAGTTCAGGCATGATACTGAAAAGTGAGCTATAATTTTCTCTACATTAGTTAATTCCAAAAGAAATGGTGTGGAGCTTCAGATTTTTGTGCTGGAAATTATAACTCCATGGTCAGGGAAAGCAAGCTGTTTTATTGTCAAGGGAGCAGGAGCCTGCTCCCCAATCAGCAGTAAAACAATTTATGGGAGGAGTATTTGTTTCTCCAGCAGAAAATAAAAACTGTTTGCAGGGTGTTGTAGCTAATGACAGGATGGATAAATCATGCACCTGCAGAACTCCTCGTATACAATAGATATAACATTGCAGGACAGAAATCATAGCTTTGATAAATGTCCTAATCCCACAGTGATGTTTACGAAAGCCTGCAAGCCCATCCACAGGAGCTAGCTGGAGAGTGGTACATTGGTGAGCTTTGTAGGATTTATAGAATTCTTCCCAGTGGCCAAATGCATTTCATAACTGCACTGCGTTCAGTAAAGTAAGCATTCTGCGCACATGAAGGCTTGTAGTATGCATGTGATGCTGGAGTCAACACTTTCTCTAGTGCAGCTGAGGAAAGAAATTTGGCTTTTTATCATTTGCTATAATGGTAGAAGTGATGTTGTGGCACAGACATTTTTCAGTTGTTCATAAGCATCCCTGTTTCCTGGTATCTGAGTCTGGACTGCACTTATTGGTTAATGTTGCAGACTTGCTTAAATTGTCATCCAGCTGTTACTCTTGAGATTGTCTAAAAAAAGTTGTATATTGCAGATCTAGTATGAGGAATTCATTTTGTATCCAAGACACTGGTTGATTTATTGTTCAGGGAGTAATTCAATATACATGTAGTAAACAGATTCTTCAGAAAAAAACCCTAAAGATACTGCAGAACACAGTGAAACATGCCTTTGGGTACTGTAAAAGGGGAAGGAATTCAAGTGTTAATGAAATAATTAATTTTCTTCCCAAACTATCAAAAGATAATGAATTTCACAAAAGATGTAAAATGTCTGTAAAAAAAGTTCCAGTTTAGCACACGAGTAAATTCTAAAATCAGTCATTAATCAGTAAAGTTCTTGCACTTGTGTTTCAGTCAGTGATACCTAGGTCCACAATGAAAAAAATAAGATGTATATAAGGTATAAGTGGTTTGTTGGCTTACCACAAAATTAATACCTGAGCCTTCTGTACCTGGGAATGGGATCCTAACAAATGCACTTATAATGATAATTTTTTTTCCCCAGTTTTTTGCATTATCCCTTTGTGTCCTCTGTTTTATCAAGGTAATTCTGTAAGTCCCTAAAATTGCTGTGTACTTTGCAGAAAAATCCCTTAAGAGTGGCAACTGTCATATAGGGGTGGGATTCTTAGACCTCATAAAAATACTATTTTTGAGAGATGCCAAGGTCAGATACCTAATAACATATGCTTTTTATGTAATCACCAACTTTCCTAAAGAATAGCGTTTACCATTAGAAGTCTAGAACAAATTCTCCCCTTGAAGTTCTCTGCCTCTGTGACTCTTGTGCTTAACAGCCCTTGGTGGAAGAACATCCTTCTCTCCCGTCACTTTGTTACAAATGAGCTGTACGTGCATAGGAGTAGCACATAAAGTGCTTTATTTTATGTGGGTGACCTCAGAAATCACAAGTTTACAGGTCATCTGTAGCTGGGTCTTAACCAGCACCATCTTAGCAGAATTTGCTGGGAACGCTCAGATCATGCTAATCTTGGGTTAACATAATGGTTCACTACTTTTAAAATTGTAACCATGGTGGTGTAAAATTTTAGAAGTAAATTTAACAGATGCCAGTGTGTTTTATTTTCAGAAAATAATTACTTAATGACCTACCATTAAAAGGTCATATTCAATGTCCTTCTGAGGTGGTTCTGACTTAAATTTCTCACAATAGATTGACTAAATAATATTCTGGATAGAAGAAACTTTGACATGGCCTTACTTGGAGTCAAGATAGTCACTGTGTTCAAACGTAAATTAAAAGGTCTATACTAGACCAAAAATAATGCCTTTTAATAACATACATTTTAATCACAGTTTACTTTTTATGAAGAATGTAACAAAAACAAACAAAAAAATATCCTTTTTTAAGTCTCCTTATGCTTTCCTTTCTGTGGAAGGAAGACAAACAAATGAGCAGTCCAGAAGCGTGAGCGTCCCCATTCCCTATGGCTGGGTACAACATGAGTAACAAAACCAATACAAGTGTCTCTTAGGGATGCAAAATTTCTTATTCTGGAGGGATCAGCTTGAAGTACCAGGAGCATTTCTGGAGACTTTTACTGGGCCTCTGCACTGAGTTTGCCTGCTGAGATACCTGTGATGGTAATGATTTTGGGGAGGTGTGTGTGAGCAGAAGGTGCCTGAAACCCAGCGCTCTCTTGCCTAGAGAGCCATCGGGTGACAGTGATTTTGGATTACACGCCGGTATCCTGCCCAGGTTACTGAGGGTCCTTAAGGCTTTAATGTGGATTACCACCGGTCTATCTTTTGTTACTAATTCTTTGCTCCTTGACACTGATGTGCATGATACGACGGCAGAAACCCTGTCTTGTTGTGGCCTCTTCCCCAAACTGTGAAGGCCTTTGTTTTCTCAGCTCCCCTGCTCACTCTCCTGTGCCCACAGGAGCAATGTTTCATACTTTGCTCAGGAAAAAAAATACTCTTAGGATTCTAGTAACAGTTAAAAGTACAACATGAATTACGTGTTGAGTCACTGGAAATGACAGCAATTCTAACCAGAAAAGTGTGAAACCCATATATATTTTGTTTTCAAGGCATAACTCTGGGGAAAAATAACAAAGAATGACAAACTCTTTTTCTGAAATACATTCCTTGAGAGTTATTCGAGCCCTATCCTAAAAAGTCTGTCAATTTAGCATTCCTACTGGGCCCCAGCTCTCAGTATTCCAGCTGTGTGCGCCTGGGTCCCCTTCACCTCCTTGGCGGGGAGCTCGTCTGCCGAGCATGGCGATGCCATGGAGAGCATTCCTCTCTCCCCTACTGGGAGGGGGCAGATGGGCTGCACACCCTGAGTCTTGGCATGGTGTGGGCTGGCTCTCAGTGCGCTTGGATCCGCTGGGTGAGCTGTCACCTTGCACGTATGCTGAGATATGAAATACAGCCTCATCATTTCTCTGTGGTTTCAGCAGAATGCTATTCCTTTCGGTGGATCCTGTTTTTCCAGGTAGAGCATATGGAGTTTCAATCTTATGTCTGGAAAAACGTTTCTCTCAAATTTGGTCGTGTCTCTGAAATTTTTTTGTGAAGGTTATGAGACAAACTTGATAAACTTGAAAACTGCAGTGGCCAAATATTAGAAGCTCAGTTCTTACTGAAACAGATGGAATCTTGTTCTAGACTGTAAAAGATCTGCATGCTATAGTGAGTGATTATGTTGGGAAAAGCAGCAGCACAAAATTCCTTTCTCTTGTTATTAAAAATAAAAAATAAAAAAAATCTACAATGTTTTTCATGTTTAGTTTTCGTAACAACCCCAAAAGAAAAAACACTCTTCGATTCTTAAATAACACAATCTTTAGGGTCTCTCAGGTGGATTTTGTGATGAACTAACTTCGGATTTGGTTTGCCAGTTTCATATTTTCTCTGATCATGAAAACAAATGCAATGTTTCAGTTCATGCAATAATGTTCCAGGGCAGCTATTTTAATTTCTTACTTTTACAGGTTATAGAAAACCTTTGATTTCTATGGGAACGGTGGTATTTTGTAAGGCATCCAAACTTTTAAGAGCATAGGACTGTGCTTTGCATCATGCTCTGATCCAAATACAGGCGTATAGAGTTCCTGCAAACAGTGTCTCCAGAATGGCAGTTTGTCTCCTTGGCTTTTCCCATGTCCTGTAATCATTTTAGCATCCAATACAAGGAATGTCAAATCCCTTGAAGGGATAGGGGGAACAAGAGGGTGGATATTCTTTCGATCACAATTCCTTTCAGAAAAAAAAAAAAAAAAAAGCAGAAGATACAGCTGAAGACAGAATCATTCTATAATCAAAATCCAGGGGACTGGAAACAACTCAAATTGTGTGGGCTAAGAAAATGACATCATAGCTCTGCGAAGTTGCTTTTAAAGGATGAGGTAGTGGGAGGCTGAATTCAAATGTTATTTACACCTCTTTAATCTCATTTCTCTCTGTGGTTTTTTTTTTTTTTTTTCTTAAAGTCAATGTTAGTGGAGAGGTAACCTAGAGGAGGATATTTGAGCCTCTCTCTTTTGGAGTGCCAAAGCCAACAATAGTCACAGCATCTTGGAATAGCTGGCAGAAGGGTGCCTAATGGATATAGTAAATCTTGCATTTGATGTGAGGTAGGATTTCAGAATCCTACATCCCGTATTTTTCCTGTTGGTTTGCTGCATGGTGATGCTGTAATGCAAAAGAGTGGAGGGCACAGGTGTGGTGTCATGAGGGCTGTGTCAGAACTTTTACTGTTGCCTTATGTCCTAGCCAAGGGGTGTGCTTTATTCAGGTACGAATAGAAAGGAGCGGCTGCTATTTCTTACACACACTATAAATGTCTTTAAAAGCTGGAAATGTTGCACCAGTCAAAAATATTGCCACCATTTAAAATTTGCACAGTGCTTTAATGATAAAAATTGTTCCACAAATACTATGTTCTATTTTTCCACCTTTAGGCTTCACACATCAGCTGTTGCAAGAACTAAGAACTGAAAGCAGTTCAACTCAAGAAATAGTAGTAACACTAATAACACTTCGCACTTCACTCATGCTTGTGTCCAAAAATGTTCAAAACTTTTACAAACATGAAGAAAAGGTTAGTCTAGCAGTTTTTGAGTAAGATTATCCACGCTATTAAACCAGAGAAATTAAGGCATAGGAAAAAAAGGATTATAAAATATGCTTAGACATTTAAATTTTATTGGTCTCAATTTTAGATTGCATCAGACCTTTAGGGTATAAAGGTACTGGACTGACTAAAGGAAAAGAAAATTCTTACCTTGTTCTGTAATATTTTTTTGTTTCTGTCAAAACATAGCAAGGAGAGCAATGGGCTTTTGGGGGGAGGTTTTTTTGGTTGGTTGGAGTGTTTTTGTAATTCAATAATTTTCTGCAGAAGTTTTCTTATAAAAGTTAACCAGGTTGTCCTGGAAGTGGCAGTGGTGGTCTGCCATTGATAACCTAAGGGGTATATATAAGACAGGATTATGGGGAGAAGTGATACCTTTTCTTGATGGTATCAATAGCTGAGGAGAAACAGATACACTTCTAAATCCTGAGAAAAAGCTTGTGTATCACAAGACCTGATCACTCGCCTTTGCTGGCTGCCGGACACCCACCCAGAGGCTCTTTCACTCCCTTCCCTCAATATAACAGGGGTGGAAAATAAAGTGAAAAAGTTTGTTGGTCAAGATAAAGACAGGGAAATCATTTAGCATTACCTTCACAGGCAAAACCAGACTCAGTGTCTGAAAATTAATTTCTTGTCAGTTACAAGAATTTTGGATAGTGAGAAGGAAGGGAAAATTATGAGAATAGCCACCCCTTCTCCCTCCTGCCTTTTCCCCAGGCTCAGCCTCATTCTGTTCCCAGTCCTGAGCCTGCTTCTCACTGCTGCTGGCACAGGAGGTGTGGGGAATAGGAGCTCCCCTCTCCTGCTCCCTGGACACCAGTGCTCCCTCCCAGTGTTCCCAGTTGGTCCAACGTCTTTCCCACAGTTGCCTCTGCACTGTGCTGGAAAGGTTTCAGAGATGTGCAGTGTTTTGTTGATCAGAGGACACCTTGAATTCCGAAAGTCAGCTTTTGGGGTCCCTGATCTCATGTCCTAGCTCCCCAGTCGCCCAAGGGGACTGGGCTGTCCCAGGACTTAGTGGCTGGCGGTGCAGATATCTGTCTTCTCTGGCTGACCATCTGGGTATCTTCAACATTTCAAAGCCAATTATCCTGGGAATGTGTTGGTGTATTGACTTTTGTTTTGTTTTTGCTTTGTGGTTTGTTTTCTTTTCTGGCCGTAATCCAACAGAAAGAGAGCAGCTTTCCTCGGGTCAGACATGGTAGCCCCCCACCAAAGCCGTTCAGAGCAGAGGGTTGTCCTCTCGGGGACCTCCCTCCCATGGCTCCCAGCTGTCCCGAGGGGAAGCGAGGTCTTGCTTCCCGAGTGACCTGCTCAGCAGGACACCCAGCACATCCTTGGTGGTCTGAATGGCTCGCTGTTCCTAATGCACCCCATGTGAGGTAGGATGTGGGTGGTGGAATAGAAAGGAGGCAAAGGGGCTCTTCTCTGTGCCTGTGTTTAACTCCGGGGCTGAACCCTGCCTCCAGCATGGTGGCAGATCCAGGAAGGTGTCTTGTGTAGCACGCAAGCATGAAACAACGCTCAGTCAACAGAGAGAAGGCTGGTCAGCAACTAAGATGGGCTGTCTGAAAAACAAGCTCATTTTTGTTCCTGTTTGGTAATGCAGGACCAGGTACTGTGCATGTCTGTGTAGTGCCAATAGCACTGCTCTCCTTGCTGTGGTGGAGTTCCCTGCCATGGTGGAAATAACTGATTATCACAGGTGACAACGTATCTTTACATCCCACCAGCCACAGGTATTTGCCACGGGCCCATACAATGCAAACCGATCAGGGATAATAGGAAGGAGCGAAGCTATTGTTAGGATGGAGCAGTTCAATATTCACAGAATATTCGATGGGGGATGAACTTCTCAAGAGGAGGTAATAAGCAGCCACACTTGAATGCCTGATGTTTATAAAAGGGAGAAATTTATACGGGGAAGTACATTACGGCTAAAAACCTATTTGATCTGTCCGAAACAAAACCTAGCCTTCATCTCTCGTGTAGAAGCAAGTCTGCCAGGGCTCAGAAAGAGAGATTTGTCTTTGAGGAGTGATCTGAAAGATAAGTAATACGTCAAAGGAAAGAAAATGCAGTTTCTACTCCTTGGGGAAAGAGGGTAAAAGGGGAAAGGAAAAAAAGAAAAAAACGCATTAAAACTCCTCAGTTGCTTTTTTTGTTGGTTGTTTTTTTTTTTTTTCCCCCCTTGCTGTAGCCATAGCCTCTTTCCTTTGATTTGTCACGATTTAAATTCATACAAAAAGATTTATTTCAAATAAGCCCCTTTAACTGTAGGGGCAGTTTCTTTTTTTTTCCTAAAGCCTTTTTGAAGAACAAAGTAACCACTTGTCACACGCAGTGACTAATGAGAGTTTAGTGTGGGTTTTAGTGTTCATTCATATGCTTTGTGTTCGGCTGGTCGTAAGTTAAATCTTTAGAAATGCCACCGCAGGAACCCTTCTCTTACGGATGGGGGCGGGAGGCGAATCTGTCGAGATATTGAGAGCTGGTGAGCGGAAACTGCTCTTTTCAGGCTTCCTAATCGCAGCACAGGAAATAAACACATGCAGGAAGTCGTTTGGCCTTTTCTTGAACTTCAAGTTTATACAGCAATTGATAGCTGAGACAAACCTTGTGTACATAAACTTTTGAAAATTAAATGAAATAAAGAGGGCATGTTCCGCCCATGCCAGCGTGGCCTGCAGTTTCTGCAACGAGCTCATCTGAATACAGTATTAAAAACTGGAAAGATTATGCAGGGTATATATTTTTATAGCTGGAATGTGTCCTCGAAACATGTTTGCATGTCTTCTCTCTGTCTTCTTTTCCTTCCATTTCTCTAATTCTCTCCCAATGAAATGGCTGAAGCACTGAAATGAAACTGAAAATCATGTTTATGAAGCTGTTTTCTGTGCTTCTGCACCAGACTCTGCTCTTTCATACTTTCCTTGACCTTCTCATTTATCTGGCAAGGACTTCAGGGTGAGGATGGTCTCGGACTGTGTGAAACACCTTGTTTGATGGTGGCCCATATTGATATTTGGTTAATGCTACGTATGTGGTGGATAAAAATTGTCTTTGAAAGGAGGGTAAAAATAAATGAAGTGTCATTCTTGAGTATAGCTTTTGAAATTGATAGCATCAATTTACAAACAGGGACATTTATAAGCATTTCAAAGAAATATTATTTGTGTTCATATTTCTCAAGCTTTCACTGTATTAACAAGGTCACTGTAAATTTAATGCTTTAAAATGAACAGGTTTGGTTTTATAATAATTACAATTAGTTGGGGTAAATTTGCATAGGAAATTTAGAACACCTCTGCCAATAAAATGAAAGCAAGCAAAACCTGAATGCAGAGCTGAATATGGAGTAAAAAGTACATTTGCATGTCTTTGAAGACCAGCCTAAATACCTGTTAAAAATGCATCCACTCCTATACATCTTCTAATCTTTTTAAAAATTGATATTTTTTGCTGCCCTAATAAATCACCCATAAAAGTGCAAGTGTTTATTAGGAATATTTTTTATAAAAAAAAAGGTCTAGAAGCAAAAAGCTGCAGTTAAAATAAAATGAGAGAAAGACAGAACAAATGCATGTGAATTACATATCTGTAGTCTGGGTTGCTTGCAGATGAAGCTATTGAATTAATTTAAAAAAAAAGAAATAATTTAAGATTTTGGAATGTTTTACTGCTTTTTAAGTAATTAAATCATGTCATGAAATTCCATAGTCTGCTTAGAAGGTTACATTTTTGAAATGTAGCTTTGTGATGGTTTGACCTTACCTAGCCACTAGATGGGATTTCAAGACTTCAAGAAATACATCTAAACATCGGCTCCAAACTGCCATTTACTGTAAAATGGACATAGCTGATCAGGAGTTCAATAAATGTCAATATAATAAAAAAAATATGGCAGTTCCTACTATTAATCTTAGGATTACACCTTCTACACATTTTCACAACATCCCTTTACTTCTATCACTTATCGATCATCCATTTGATTTATAACCCAGCTTGACATCTAACAGTCATCACTCTTCCTTTTGGGCATTACAGTGACATAGCTCTTCAGCTGATAGCTTTGAAGGAATCCATTTTTCCTTTTGCCATTTCCTTACAGGAAACGCTCAAGTTTGTTCCAGGCTATGTGTCATTATATATATATGCACAATGATGTTATGTAGCTGCATTATTTGTATTCTATCCTAAAAGCTATTTTTACGTTGCATTTCTTTCTTTTTTGATAGTCCAGCTCCACAGTGAGAACGTACCAAAACAGTAAATCAAGAGTGACCATGAGCCCTGGCTTTAGCTCCCAGTGGAATAGCAGCCAACCTGCTTGGAATACATACACCTTTCCAAGAGCGAGCTTGCACTACCAGTCCCATGCTAGCTACACCTACTGTGCTGGACATCCTGCTGTAAGTAATGAAAACCTTTTCTGCAGTTACCTGAATGTGCTCTGTGATTCCCTGGCAGGTGGAGGCGCGCAGGGGCTGATGGTTCAGCAACCTTCTCCTCTGTGTCCCACGGCAGCCAGGGCAGCTCATGTGCACTAAACCTAACAATAGAAAATATTAGAATGAGTCTTAGACATCAGCAAATGTGAAAGTTTCATGGCTCAGTAAAAATACATATATTTTTGTATCTTTTGTAATCCTTCTCCTTCCATGATATTATTGTTTTGTGCCTGGGTTTTGGTGTCAGAGATGCGGTCTGGAAAGCATTGTTATAGATGGCCTCTCTTCTGTTTCTAGTGAGCCCGTTAGATGAATGAATTATTCTTTCAGAGATTTTAAATTCTGTGGATGAGTCAGTGAAGGAGAGCATTTCTTCTCATCATTAGATTTGTTTATACTCACTACTTTATCATTAATGTGATCAGTGCTGAACATGCAGTCTTGTTGCTAAGCAAAGACTACTGGTCTTCTGTAGTTTGCATGAACTGGTGGCCAAAAAGAATGGGGAGAGGGCACTCACTCTTGTTGTGTGTTTTAATTTGACAGCCATGAAAGGGTAGCAACTGCAGGTGGTTCCTGCCACATCGATATAGTGGACTGCTTATAGCAGAGCCTTTAATTCTTTTAATTTCTGCTTTTGAAAGACCCTGAGAGAGTTAATGGGGGAAGATCTCTTTAGTGTAAGCAATCTTCCTTCTTTCCCCACTCCTCACTTCGTTGTTTGTTTCAGTGTTTGGATTTGAACTTGGCTTTGGACATTTGGACATAGAACTTTTTAAAGGACGTAGTATCTTAACTTCTTGCCATGTGCACGTGATCATTTTGCCATCTTGTAGTGAATTCCAAAACAGGAAAACGGGGAAGTGCAGCTTTTGCTGCAGAGTGGAAATTGTGCTACACAGTCTTATTGCAAGATCTTTGTGATTTGATTTAGATTTGCTGTCTTACCTGCCAACAGACTTCTGGAGAGAAGTTTGAGTTACGAATTGTCTCAAATACGAACATGGTAATTGAAATAAAGGAGAGGAATAAATTTGTAAAGTCTTATCTCTTTTCTGAGGTGATGAGTTCTCAGAATGAATTAAACTTCCCTATGGATTCTGCTGTTTGCTCAGACCCATTATGGTGCCATTGAAAATCATAGAAACTGTTGTGAAGAAATAAAATGTATCTAGCATCAAAAGGGAGCAGACATTTTCCTCTTTTAGAATGATGGCTCAAAAAGAGTCCTTTTACAGCTTAATTTAACTTAAACTGTGGGTATTCAAGTCATTAACTGCTCCTTTACTTTGATCATTTAGAATAAACACTACCCACTCGGTTAGTCAAGCTTTGACTCTGCTAAGCAAAAGAGCATACAAGAGGAATGTTATCTTTCCTGGAAGAATTTGAATTGAAATGTCAATCTTTTTCAAGCTACTTCCACACTTTCTCTTTCCTTTATTTAGACTGAAGTTGATGGTAGCTGAACTGGAATTGTAGTACAATGTTTGTATATTGTGCATATATAGCCTGTACCATATTTGTTTTCATGGAGCACTGTAGGAGTAGTCTTTGGAAATGATACTTCAGTCCGGAATTTGTTTTATCTGACTGGTGAAAAGGAGAGATTTCAGAATGTGCAGATTTGCGTAAACCTTTGTGCAGATCGTTCAATTAGTCTGGCCCTCAGCGTCCCTGGGTTCAGCTCTTTACTGAACTTGGCCCATTCCTTGGCTCCTGCTTATCTGAGGACTCTGTTGCAGAGCTGCTTGTACTGATTTCCAGGGCTGCTGGTAAAATCTCTACCAGATTAGCTGATGTCACAGTGCCGACCACTGGGATCACACACTTTTTCTGTACCTTCCCTGCTTCTGTGTTCTCTGAGGATTAAGCCTTAAGCAGGGCCTGGGCAAGGCACTTGGGCAAGCTCAGCTCCTCCCTTCTGCAGCATCAGATGAAGTTCAAATTTCCAAGAAAAAACAGTGCCTTAATATTTGCTGGAATATCTGTTTCATTCTACACAACAAAATTATAATTACTCCGGTTCTTGCTTCTAAATTAGATTTTTTTTAATCTGGGCTTAACCCAACCTTTCTATGGCAAAGGACAGCAATAAAAGCTGGATACGGAGGAGCTCCTTTGTTCGTGAATCTTCCCAGTATTACATGCTCAACTGGATGCCTATTTTCCTTCAGAGGATTTTATTTGCCCTCATCTGACACAAGTTCACCAGAACAAGCTGTAGGTTGTAGTGCTGTATGAAGCTGTTTCTGCAAAACCTCCCACATGGAATATGTCTAAAGATCATTGCAGTTCCTTGACACTTTGGAGGCTAACAAACTTACGAGCACGCTGCAAGTTCAAGGCAGACAAATGTCAGGGAGTTGGATCCGGCCTTGAAGTACTTAAAGATATTAGTCCCTGAAGACAGTGCCAAGGGAAAAGCTTTGGATTTCTCTACTGTTTGGAGAAAAGCTGAAGGAGACAAAAAAGATTAATTTTAATTGGACCAAATGTAGCTAAAATTTTTTTTAAAAAAATCCTCTAATTCTTGGTTTGTTTTTTTTTTTTTTTCCATCTAAATGAAAGAAAAAAATATCTTACAAAGTGCAGTGTTAAGACACCCCTATGATTCTGGCTGGTCCTGAGAAATATGTTGGAGCCAAAGGTGCGGGTTTTATTTTATCAGAGATCACGCTTGGCATCTCTCTTCCATAGTGCCGCAATCCTTGATTAAAAGCAGTCTTTCCACCCTAGGAAAGAAAAGAACAGGAAGCCTGTTTAAACAGAGTGATTTTTCAGCTCTAAGAGTTATCTAAGAGGAAAAAAAAAGACCTCATATCATCCCAGTCAACAGTGAAAAGCAGGTTTTGAACAAACAAGAAGGTGCTAACTTCTAGCTATGCTGGGAGGCAGGATACCCCATAGGATCTGTATATACGAATATGAATGATGATGTGGTAGACGGCCCTTGCAATGTAAATGATTTTTGATATTAGAAGCTAGAAATTCTTCTGGCATTATCATTCAGAGGCTTTCAGACAGAAAAGTACAGCTTGTAGTGCTCAGAATAGAAGACACCTAGTCATCTAACGTGCTTTTCTCTTGAACTTTCTTCACCAGAAAGATAAGAAATAGGCAAAGAAGTCTGATTATCCCTGTTGGGCAAGATAGGAATAGCCTTTTGAGAAATTTCCTATCTGTGCAGGCTTCCTACCCAGGCTTTTTCAAAAGTCTTACAGAATCACGTCATTTACCTTTCTCCACAATTGGCTGGAAGAGCAATAGAATTTCACAGATCTTCAGAAATATTGCCCATTGAATTAACTCTAACAAATGACTACTTAGACTGTGCTGTCATTTTAAAGAAGTACACGTGTAAAGTGGGCAAACAAAACACAGACCTCATCAGCTTTAGATTATTTCAGCATACACTGTATGTACGAACTCATGTTGCTTGAATATTCATGTTGTGGTCACAGATAGCTGCCATGGTCACTTCTGTAGCAGTGAGTCCTTACTTATGAAGGAGTTTGGTGATGTGTTGGTCTTCGGTGAAGCACACAATACGGTCACAGACTCTGTTACCCCGCAGGGTTTGAGACCTTTGGTGTATCCCCATGGGACCATGAATTTAGTTGCATGTATTAATTTCGCCATGTGCATATATCTCTGTAGCATGCACGATGTCTTTGAAATCCTTATCTAGAGATGCAACTCAGCGTGTAAGACTTAGCTAGAATCTATTCTGCACTCTAACAGGATTCAGTCATGCTCCACTAGATCAGTGACAGCATTCAAAGAGTGATTGGTTAAATCTGTAAAGTTATTATTTGGCGCTCTAGACATAATGTTTACAAGCTGTTACATCTGGGATGTCATATATGGATCAGAAAATCAGTTTCCTTAGCAGTCCCCATTCCTACAGTCTCTCCCCAGACTTCTTTCTGCTAACTTCTTCGGATGTGTGATTGCTTCTGAAATTATGCTGTTAGCTGGAATGTGCAAAGCAGGATTGAAAAAAAAAGTGATGCAGAGCTCTATAAGACATAACTGGCATTCTTCCACTCACTTCTCCAAGCCCTACTAGGATTTCAAACCTTTAATCTTAGGAATCTTAAGACCCAGTAGAAGGAGCTATAGCTCCTTTTATATGTTTCCGCTGACAGTCCTTGGACAGAAAGGCAGAAAAGGAGCAAGGCTGTCACTGTGGACAACACTAATGGAAGGTCTTACTCACTGTCAGCATGACTATGCAGAGTCCATCGGAAAAATTTCCAGTGACAGGTAGGTAAGCCTCATTGCTGATGACAGAACTGCTGGACTGCAGTATTGCACAGCTGTAATGCTTTATGTAAACTGACTGTTCTGATTATTGCCACACACAAGTTGGATTAGCATCTGTACTGAGAGCTCACTGATTGACTGGTTTAACAACTTATTTTGTATATATTTATAAAATTAGAAAACCTGCCATTTTGATGTGATTAGATGATACAATGTTTAGGGATAATGTGGAGATGTGAGACACATTTATCAATTTGTATGTATACATAGAGACATATCTAATGGCTAAATTATTAATATAGAGTGTATATATATATATATATATATATATACAACACAAATCAAGCTTTTGGCTAACATCTTTGGAGAATGATGTAGAAAGGTTCTCAGTGAAGGGCTGGTGTTGGATGTCCATCCCTAGTCCTCTGATGTGATCCTGTTCTCTGAAATGTAAACCTGGTTAGCGAACACATTCTTATAAGGGTAATATCCTACTCAAAGTCATTCTATAGCACCAAAATAAGACTGACAGAAGCAATATGCTGATACGTGCCAAATTCGTAAGATAGACCATAAATGATGCGACCATATGCTGTAATGCAAAGATAATTTTTTAAGAAGCATCTTCCCTTAAATCCAGGGAGCATTCAATATATATAGCATGGGTGTCCTATTCTAAACAGGCCTTTATTTCTCTAGAAATATAAGTAGTACAGATCAGCACTCCAATTTGTCTTTATTATTATTTTTTATTACTAAGATCTTTTCAGTGGATAATTCTGTTGCATCTCTCCTTAGAGAAAGAAACAGTGCTAGGAGTGAAATGCTTATGCAGTATAATACTGTCATCACTAATTTCCAAGGTATCTGTTTAAACACAAGCTGTCACTTTCTGATCTGTCTTGAGCCTCCTGTCTGATTCATTCTGTAATGTCACGAGCAGTGGATTGTGGATTCATGGAGTAGAGCTGGGCTGATTAGAGATGAAGAAACTTCCTTTTACACATGCACATCCTCATAATCAGCAATGATGGGAAAGGAAATAAATACTACAGTAGGCATAAATTGAAAGTGTCTCTCTAAGAACCTCTCAATTTCACTTGAAGTTCTGAAATCTTGGTTTTCTCTGTCCTTAGTATTAACCCTTTCTTGCCTTCAAGGGCCTTTTATGTCATTTTTTTATATCATAGTATATAAAATGTAAGGGATATATTTTGATCCTCTAAAGGTGGTGATAGCCTCAGAGTCAGAAGCCCATTAGTTATTCCAGGGAAAGCTCAAGTGAGAGTTGGAAAGAAGTGGGAAAGAAAGTTCACAATCAGAAGGAAATGAACAGTTTATCACCAGACATTATTTTTTTGTAATTGCTGATATGTTCCTTATGAAATACTACAAGTGAGAGAGCAAATGAAGGGACAGTGATCAAAGTGAGAAGTATGACATCTCCATTGCTGGTTATCCATTGTGGTATGAGGGGAAAGCTGTGCCAGTTAGGAGGAAAGTAAATGAAAGATTGCGGAGAAAGAAATATTTTTAATTGACAAGATGTTGTAGCTATCAGGTGAAATGGGTAGCTTAGTGATCAGCTGCAAATCCATAAGCTAACTGCTGACATAAATTATTTATACTGTTTATCTATTACTTCCATCTACAGGAACAGAGCCTCAAAAACATGAACTAGTTACTAGGCTGCAAACGTGAAACACATTTTCACTGTGGCTTGGCTTCTTTGGAGAAGAGAGGGTGGAAATTTCAAACCCCCAAACAAATATGTCTCTTAATTAACTTTTCTCACCATCTGTGCTTACTTATAGCTGAGGCAAGCGGTACCAGTGACTTGTGAGATTGCTTTCAATGCTGCCTCTTTAGGCCAGCTTTTCAAAGCAGCAATCACATGCAGTTAATTCCGATCAGATCAGCTTATCAGCTCAGCTCATTGTAGCGCTTTCATAATCATTCGTGTGTGACAGCCCATTAAAACTTGGCCAGGTCTTTAAAAAAAAAGTCACAAAATCCACCAATGTGTTTTACATCCAGCCTTTGAGGTATTCAGCATATTTGTTTTGTGTATTAAGCTTTGAAATTGAACTTTTGTGAAGGGTTGTAGGGAAAAGCCACCAGCAATATAGGACTCTAGCCAAAGTAGTTTACTGTATTTTAACTCAAAGTAGTTTTATTCAGAAATGTATACATGATGCTGTAATAATTGTATGAAATGCTGTCTGTGGCTCTGCCTGGCTCCTGCAAAGGTGCGAGTGCTGCCTGTCCGATCCCAGGGGGATAATGTGGAGTGTGTGAAAGGCCACTGCCCAGAGGTGGCTCAGGCTGACCAAGTGAGCTTTTCCTTTCCTGAGGACTTTTGGTGGCTGGCAGTCTCAGTTGGAAGGTGAATGCCCTGCTCTGGAAGGGCAGTGCCTCTCACAGGGGAGAACAGTGATAACACCAAGTGCTGCAACTGACTTGCAAGAAGTATTTTTCAAAAAGTCTGGGAAAATGGAAAGTCCTGCCTAAATCTGAATTTGGACAGCTTTGGTTTCAGAATTCTGATTTTTGTGTGAATGTTGTTTTAATGTTTTGGGTTTTTTCTTTTTTTTTTTTTTTCCTCCTATATCCACTACTCATTTACACATCACACGTTATGTCTTCTTATAGTTTTTCAACAGATTAAGATTGCGGATTGATAGTTGTCGATGTCTTCCATAGATTTGTTTCTAGTATGTAATTTAATAGAAAAAAATTCAAATTTTCCACAAAAGCTGCAGGGGAAAAAATGTTTGGGGTTTTTTTTCTGAATAATTAATATCAACAAGGTTGGGAAAAGTCCTCTCTGTATAACTACTGCCCTTATTTTCAAGAAGAAAGATTCCTCTGTGGAAAATATAGTCAGAATCTTTGAAATTACTAAAAAATACTTCTACATATATTGTATTGGTAAAATAAGTACTCACCAC
>VWZG01004791.1:815907-839714 GCA_013396735.1 Grallaria varia | reverse complement strand
ACAAACCAGATGCTGCCTTTTTCTTTCTTCTTTTTTCTTTATTTTTTTTGAAAGAAGAGAAGAAAATTCCCTAATTTTAAACTGTAAAATAGGCTTGTAGGAGGCAGTAAATACAGATCCTAGTAAATGTCTATAATTTACAGCTACACAGATTTACCTATACATATCCTTATGCATTTATGTCTGTATTCATAAACGTGTGTGTCTATATATATGCATATACATGCTTCCAATGTTTATTTTTGTTTTGGTTTTCTGCTTTAATTTAGCAAATAAGAAGTCTGTGGTTCTAATTTAGCTTCTCCATCTCATTTTCAGTAAGTCAGACAGTTTGTCTTTTGGATTTGTTAGTAAAGGTGATGAGTTCCTTCAGGCTCCAGAGAAAATCCTGGTCTTAGGGCTTGACAGTAAATGCTACAAACTGCCAACCTGTCACATGTTTTGAAGACACATGACACTTTTTGAAAGATTGATTATTTCACCCAGCAACTGTGTTGCTCTCATGTTAAATAATTAACATACAGACAACTTCCTTGTTGTATTGCAGCCTCCAAGGGTGAAGAGTTTTGGACTAGTCTGAACAAATACTGCTCCAAGTAATTTTGCTGATGGACTCTTTCCCTTGTCTCCTAATTTTAATTGGGGTTATTGATTTAGTATAAACCCACCCAATTCAGGGAAGGCATAGGGCATGAAATTTTCCTTTTGCACTTAGACCTACTTCTTCGCTTCAAGGTTTTATTTACACTGGGGACAGTATAGAACAGCACTGTCAACAGCGACTGCTGTTTACAAAGGGAGATGGAAGAAATGCATGTCTGTGGAAAATATTAATTTGTCAAAATTGAAATGTTCTTTTGATGGCATTTCAGGTTTTTTACCCTTGACAAATTTCGAATGTTGCTTTACTGTAAATCCAAATGCTGACCAAAGATGATTTGTCCCTTGCTGATTCCTGGCATACGTTCCACCAGTGCTTTAAAGACTCTGTTGAGAGCACATGATGTAAAAAAATCAAAATCCTGGAGATCCTTGCATGACCATGCTTAATTTGCTAAGTAATCTAAATTTTTATTTTTGTCACCTTTGTTGAAGTGTTTCTGTTGCTTTTATTAACTGGGTTTCCTTTAAAAGAAACACCTTGAGAGACAGTATGGTCTGTGTGTCTGTCTTGGGCAAGTTTTTCAGTCGTTTCTTGCCTTTTGGACAGCTTCAAGATGAAGGTTACTGTGTGAGAGCTTAACTTAGGTTGGGGAGATTGAGAGCGTTTTGTGAAAGGTGTTTCCGCATGACACACGAAGGAGGGAGCTGGAGTTTTTGAGAGGGAAAACAGAGATCCACAATGTAATAGGCTTTATTTATTTGTGATATTCGGCAAACAACTCACCACAGTGCTGTGTTGACTCTTTCCTTGATAAGGACTCTATTGATCACGTATTTGTAACAAAAATACTGTAAAAGAAGGTCTCTATACCAAAGCATGCAGAGAGATGGGACAGAAAGTAGGGGCTCTAAAAGAAGGGATCCTTCCCAAGGTGGTGCAGCTGTTGGAGGAAAGGAGTGGCAGCAAGCTTTGGTTCTCATTAATTCCATGTTGGTGCCTTATCTGTCAAACCAGACTGGGTTTCTGTATTTTTTCCAAATATATAACTAGGCATTGTTTACTTTTGCTCTAAAACCTGTAACTCTAAGGTGATGGAGGAATTTTACCTAAGACCAAAACTTCTATGTGAAAGCAGGTATGGTTTGTTGTTTTCTTTGCTTTCAACTTGTGTCTCTCTTCTATACTCTATCAGGTTCTCATTAAGGATGTTAAATACAGATATTTGTCCTTTTGGGAAAAGAGACTTGCTTTCTGCAATGGCATCTCCCCACAAGGCGCTGCTCCTTTGTTTCCTTTGTTTCTCCTTTTATTTTATTTGGGGGCTGTCAATATTTTCGTATAGTTTTCCATGGCATTCTCCTTTTTAACTGTCAGTGGACTGCCTGGATTTTGCCAAATAGACTACCTTTAGGTTTCACAAGGAGCAGAATGTTTTTCCTTTTGATCTATTAGTGTACAAATACCTATCTTTCCTGGGTACACAGTCAGCTTTCATGCAAGAGGAAAAAGATTGAAAGGGCCTGGAAATGTTGCAAAGGTCTTTACAGAGATTCACTGCAGTATTTTCACCTTTCACGCTTTTTTTTCTAGTCTTTTTAAGCATTAGCCCTCTGGCATGGTCAGGTGCTAGGAATTTCCTGGCACCAAAGGCAAATGCTGTGTTGAGGCTCTGTCCTTCTGCCCTGGTGACCTGTCCTTGGGTGCCTGCCAGCGTGGCTTGCTCTGCTGAAACCAGAGCCACTGCGGATCTCTCTGCCAAGTGCTTGCAGTCAGTGAGAGCAAAACTCAGCCCTTATGTTCAGCATGGTCGCAAACTCTCGACAGCTGGACTTAGTCTTAAAGGTCTTTCCTAACCTAAATGATTCTAGGAGCCTATGACACAGTGTGAATGTTGTCAGGAAGCTCCAGGTTGCAGTCTCTTCCAGAATATTCACTTCTTCTCTGTGCTGGGTTTTACTGCTGCATCTCTGTGTTGTCTTGGAAAAGCCATGTGGTTTTATTTGTTCCTCCACCTTACTTTATTTCTTTGTTTGTATCATGTAAATTAGACTATTTGCCCACAAACACTTAAATGTGTGGGGTTTTGCTGTTTGATCTGGAGTTTTTTTTGTTTGTTTGTTTGGTGTTTTGTTTTTGTTTGTTTGGGGGTTTTTTTGTGTCCATCATTTGTTTTAAAAAGATCTTTTAAACGTCTAGAAAGCACCTCAATTTTTGTTTTCTTTTGAGGGTAGTCTCTCTTTGAAGACTTCCTTTTTTTCTAGTAGAAATCCTTATACTGTATACGGCAGGGTGAAAGATTGGATTTAGTTGTTTTTCTGCCAAACTATAAAGTGATTTTCTTTTTAAATCTTTCTTTCCATTCGGCTGCTGCTTAGTGTCTTTTGTCTGCTTAAGGAAGACAGGTGCAATTATTCACCTCTGAGTCCTGGGAAAGAAATAGGAATTCAGCATGGTCTCTTAGAAAGGAATGAATTTCACTGCCCCACATACAGTACGTCATGCAAGTCAAACAGAGCTGTGAAAGCTGCAGCGTCATCAAGGAGAGCGTACGATGAACAATGCTTGGTAAAAGTCAGGCTGTTTTTCTTAATATTTTATTTGGGAGTAGGAAAGTGAAAGAAAGCTTGAAAGAATTGTCTTTTCAGTCTTTTGAGGACAAAATCTCTTGGCTCTGCTATATGAGAAAAATGATGTGTGAACCTTCTCCAACTAGTTCATTAGGATGTGAATTTTAAAGCAGTGATAGTAGATTCCTCATTACTTGGATAATTTAGTATTTTTTTCCTTTGTCATGATGAAAATGGGGACCAAGATTTCAAAAATGTAGCTCAGAATGTGTTTCTGAAGAGTGAAGGTTCTCACCCTTTCCTTTTAATGCAACCCTGCTCACCACTAGTTAAGATACTCAGGCTACACAGAGGTTTCAGCCCAGGCGAATATAATCAATAGATATTTAATAAGTTAACGATGGAGGAGAACTGCTTACAGAACAAAATTCTGCACTGGGTAAACAGAGTTTCTATCTGTGGTCACTGAGAACTGCAGAGCAGCTTTGTGCCATCATACTTGTTGCTTGAGAATTGCACAAAATGAACAGATATAATTTAAAGATATTTAGTTCCAGTTTCACAACCTTTTTTTCTCATTTGGGAGGAAAAAAAGTCAGGTGTCTGCCTGTGTGTATCATGCTTAATTCTTTTCATTTCAGTCCCTATTTTTGCTTGCTGATAAGTTTATGGCACTTGCACCTTTCCAGAGAAACCTGTGAGGTCTGGTCTGATGCTAAAGGGTTGTCACAGAATTTTGAATAGTCCTTTTTGCTGTTTCATAATCAAATCACATTTCCCACCCTTTTTTGAAATAAATAATTTAATCATCAAATCTTTTCCTTCCACTAAGAGCAAGACAGTGATTTATAGAATAGATACCAGTCTCTTCAGGCAGTTAAGCATTTGTGCTTCCTGACTCCCCCCCCCCCATGATCAGTTATTTCAGCAGCAGAGAGATAAACTTCATGCTTTCCAGTAGGGGGTGTCTGAAGCAGAAGCTTGGTCATTTTGACTTTTCTAAAACTCAAAATGGAGTAATTTTGTGATTCTCTGCCATAGTGGTTTTTTGGGGGTTTTTTGGGGGGGTTTGTTTTGGTTTGTTTTTTGGAAGAGGAGTTAATTTGAGGTAAAGGGTCAATAGGTAAATGACAAAACTTTCAATTTGTTGTTCTTACCGCCAAGTGTCATACAGTAGACAAACTGACTATGGAAATTATATCTACTTACTGTAAGATGTATAATTCCCTTCAGAGAAAATACAGGCTTCTGTGTAGATCTTAAAAAATGCTCAGAATCTGAGAATAAACAGCTGTGCTGCTGTTCCAGAACTAAGTGTACCACATGACAATCACTTTGTTTCTCTTGAAATGTTAGTGAAGCAGAAATTTTTTTCACATAACATTAATAAAAGAAAGCCAAGCATGTTAGTGCTTTTGTGATGGCTCAGTTGCTGATTTCATGAATAAGTACTTTTTAAAGGGCAACCAGCATTGGAATCTTGTTAACTGACTAAAAATAAATTAATTGATTTGAATGACATCTAATTTTGATATGTTATTCTAAGATGTTCCATGTGAATAAACACCCTTTTCCAGTCTTAGTAACATCATTAGGGGTCTCTGTGTTGGTGGGGGTCTCTCTGGATAGAACAATTGCCACAACTGAAAGTATTTTTCATTCTTTAAGACCAAAAATGGAAGGGGAAGAGTAAAGAATTTTTCTCTTCTGAAAAAGAAATCATAAACCCACCCAGAAAGAAAAGTTCCAATCAAATTATGTTTTCAGGAAACAGCCAAACTGTGTATAAATAAGATGTCAAATATAAAGAAGGAGGGGGAAAGCCCTAAATATAATCTCTTTCAGCAAAAGTGAACTTAGTCTGTTATCTATAGCATTCTTAAGGAATTTTCCTTTCACCTTATTTTCTTAAAAGACCAATACCCTGCCCCTCACCCAACAAAAATCCTCAGATAAACCCAAGGCCCAACAGAGATGTCATTCCCACTTAGGGAATGCTTTTTAAATTGACCCTATAAATTTTTAGAAGTCACACCTGAAGGAATAATAACATCTAATTTTTCTACATCCAAAATGAAAATACTTTGTTCTGTTTTAGACTACAGTGAATAAAATGTAATTGAAAAGTAGATATAAATAGGCTAGTGACCACAAAGGGATGAGTTGCTGGTCCAGATAGAGACCTGGAGGAGAAACGTGCAAGTCATCCCATGAAAATGACATAGCTTTAAGGAGAAGCTGTTTTCTTGCTTTGCACAATTCTTAAGTTTTGTGAAGAGGGAAGGTTTCTTTGATGAAGTGCTTCACTACGCCGATGTTCAGTGATGGCCGTGGTATGAGCAAATCTGCAGCTGCACATGAGACTCCTTGCTGATGTATTGGCTATTTATAATGCAGATTCCAGTCTGAAGAGGTGATGGTCTGTATCACTGTGCTGACTGCCTCCCACAGATATTTCACTTTTGCTTTTCCCTCTATAAAAACCCCAAAGTACACTTGCTCTTTCTGTGTAGAGAATACAATTAGCCAAGCTCTCAGATGATCAGGGGTGATGAAGTTCCACTGGCCACAACCAAGACATTCCTGTTTGTATTCACTGATGATCAAAAGATGGAAGGTGTGTTTGATGCCATTGGACTTACATGTCTTTGTGTTTTTATTATCTATTGTATCAGTACGCTGAAACAAACCTGGTTCTGGTGGTTCTAAAAAGAGGCAAATTTGCTCCGAGTTTTACCCTGACCACGCTTTGATCACATATATACATACTGTTTTGTTCTGTCCCCATCTGGCTTTTCTGAGATCATGGGAGAAAGGAAAATACCTTTTTCACATGAGACAGATTTTTTTTCTTTGTTTTGTTTTGGTTTTTCTTTTTTTCCACAGGTGAAAGAATCTCTTGCCTACCTGTGGGGATTTTAAGAAAATAATCTTTTAATATTGAAGTGTTTATGTTCTCATTAAGGGGTGACCATAACATTGATTTCCTCTACCCTCACCCAAAATCTAATTGCAAACTGTAGTTACTGGAGATAAGTCTGCCCACCAGGTTTAATGGTGCTTTGCTAGTTTAATTAGGCTTTGAGTTTAAGGTGTTTCATGAGAAGGAAAGGGCTTCTCAAGAGTTGGGTTAGAAAAGCAGAGAGAAACAACAGCTGTAAGGGCACTTTCCCATGTACTTGAGCATGATTAAATGTAGCAGGGGGTTCTTCCTTCGCTGAGTAAATTACCTCCGTCCCACGTGTATATTGATATAAACTTTAAACATTTGCCTTTGCAATATATCTCAGGCTGCTTCTCTTGCTGCTTGGGGTCAAGAGAGAAATTCACAAATGCTGCTCTTTCTAAGCGTAAGGAATCGGTGTGCAGTCTCTCAGATATACAGAAGATTAAAATTGTCAAATTCTTGGTGTGTTTACTTTTAAACAATGCACACAGCAAATAAAGGAAACTTTTCACCAGATTTATGTTAGTGATTCAGATGCTACATCATTTCTCTGGTGTCATACATACAAAATCCCTTGAAAAATCTGCTTCCCTGTGCAGGTTGTTTAAGCCCGGCACAGTGATACAGAAAAAAAATGTTTGTTTGGGTTATTTGTTACTATTTAGAAACCAAAATATATGAGTCTTCAAGAAAGTCTGCCTAACTTTGCCAGATGCTACCCAAGTCATAGCTGCATTGAGGTGCTACAGGGTTTTAATAGGAAGTGCGCATTTTTTTTGCAGTGTAGAAATAGGAGAGCAGTTCATAAACTTTTCATTTTCTCTCCTAGTCTCCCATCTCTATCCATCTTAAAATATTTTTCTTCTCTCTAGCATTATGACAGATTTATGACCAAAGCTGAAACATAAGGCATAAATAAATACATGATCTTCTTAATCCAAATGTAATTTGTTAAAATCTGTTCAAAATGTTGTCTAATAGGCTAACCTGTATATGAAAATTCTCCAAATCTTATCCCTTGTATCTAGAATTACTTTAAACCACTTGGGACTGATAAATGTGGGAGAATCATTAAATAGAGTATCAATATATTTATATTTTTGCATTTTAATTTACTAATATTGAAACAAATACAGTTTCCTTGAAGTTAGTATTAAGATAGCATGAACTTGTGATGTGCTTTTTAGACAAGCTGAAGATATTCTGTTGGATCTTGTTTTCAGAAAAACATTACTAACAGTTATGAAGAAAATGAAATGGCTCAAACCAGGGTGCATAAATTTTTAGATACTAAAATGAGACCAACCAACTCTCACAAAACACTGATGTATTCACTGAGTCTATGCCTTAATAATTGTGCTTCCCATAAACGTATTCCTTCTGCTTGTGGGGGGGGTCAGGTTGGAAGGGACCACAGTGGGTCATCAGGTCCAACTGCCCTGCTCAGGCAGGGTCATCCCAGAGCACATGGCACAGGGCTGTGTGCATATCTCCAGTGAGGGAGACTACACAACCTCTGTGGGCTTCTCTGTGGAAGCAAGACCAAGGTGGCATCTGGGCTCATGAGGGTGTGCCATCTAGTGACAATTCACCCCACAGAAGTCACCAGCTACCACTGACTTTTACAATGGCTCTCATGCCACCACCAGTCTACACTGGCTCCTGAAATATCTCAAATAATAGTTGCTCAACAGAAAGCTTTTTATCTCAGTTTCTAACTAAGAAGTCCTTTAATGAATATCCTTGTTCATTAACTGAATAGTGGTTTTAAACATTTGTTCTGTTTTAGCCACTCTTTAAGCATTCTGTTTCTAGCTCGTGCTTTGAATGCGCTGTTTAGTAATGATGGTGGGCAGAATAACTTTAGTCTTATCACCAGTAATGATCTTAACCCGTCTGTTGTGCAGCTGGACAGATGAAGTTAATGCAGAAAGTGGAGGGGTTTGGAAACAGTTTCCCTATTGGAAAAACGTAAGACTAAAGTACATTGATCTAGATTTGGGGGGGAAAAAAAACCAAATTGCAGATCTGAAGAGAAGTATATGCCAGTCAGAATAAATATTGGCCTCAATGAGAGTTATTTTGGTTGGAGAAAAGGATCTAATATTCAGGAGACACTTGAGCTGTGGTAGTTGCTGAGTATTGCTTATTTAGGCAGTAGAATTGTTGGGCTGAAGCAGGGAAAGTTTATTAGCCCTGCCTTGGGCATCGAACTATTAGATTTCATGTAATTTAAGCAAGTTTCTAGAAAATATTTTATACCTTCATGAGTAAATGTGAAATTTTGGGCATTGGGAAACTACATGAGCATTGTACTTTTTATACCATTTTCCAAATAGTGCTTGGTTCTTTGAGACTGTATTTTTATTATAATAACTGTTATTTGTCCTCTGTACTGTTGGTGCTCATTTTCTTTTTAAGGAGAATATAAGAATGAGTGCTGATATAAGGTACAGCATAACTATGTTAAAAATAAAGGTGGGAGGGGAGGTAGTGGTGGAGAGCTGCCTCAGACGGATGAAAAATGCCAGTATGTCAAGGAAAATATATTCCCCAGTGTCATTTCATGCTCCACAGGGGTCTGTTTTCTTGAGTCCAGTGCAAATGCATACTCTCAAGAAAGCCATTTTCTGCTTAATGTGGAAAAGAAGAATAAAGCATTTTTTTATTCTACTTTTATACAATCTTGTCAGGAAAGAGAGGTGGATGAAGAATTACAATCTTAAGGGATGCCATCAAAACTCCCTAAACACAAACCTTATCAACCCCAGTCTGAAATCATGTCAAATTTCACAAATTAAGCAAGACTGGATTGTGCTTTGGACACCTCCAAGGAAAACCCATGATACAATAGGAACTAGCAAGAATAACTCCTTAAGCAGATCTCTTTTTCCTGCTAGTAAACAGTGATGAGATGAATATGGAGAAAGTATGCAAGCCCTTCCTTCCATTCCCTGAAAGAGATTCTCTGCCACCCCTTTCAGCCCACCAAAATTAACGCTTGCTCTGACCTCTTTTCACCTTCTGTATTCCCTGTGCTGTGTGCTGGAGAGCAGGCACAGAGCAGCACAGAGAGTTCATGCACCCGCCTGCAAAGAGAGGCAATACAATGCAAGAACAAGCCAGGACAGGAGAATTGATCTCTTCAATATCCTGGTGGCAAGCATGTAGTGTACAGTTCTGAAATTATCTAAAAAAACAGTTGTCCGTGCCCTTCAAAATGTCATAGGGGTTATCCTTCCTTGTCTGCAGCTCCTGCTCTGGAGGACCACAGATCTCCTGTAGGTTTTGTGTGATACCTGCCAGGTCTCTGTGGTTGCCGGAGGTACTCTGGGGCATCTCAAATGGCACTAGGCAGCTATAATTAGGCAACTTAATCAAGCCCTTAGTTCCTAGGACTGCTTTGCCAAGTATCTAATTTTAGCGGTCAGTGATGCAACGAGTGGACATTTCAGATGCTGCAGAAAATGAGGATTGTCACCATATGACTCACCAGATCTGCCAACCCAAATGAAGTGTTCAGCAAGTGGTGAAAAATTCCAAGGCCATCACCTGTAAATGGGAGTGTACCCTCACAAATTAACTTATTTCTGGCTAGTCACTTTGCTCCCATTGGATTCTATGCGTTGGAGGGGAGAGTGCTGTGTAGTAGTAAAAGCAAATGAACACAAGGAGACAAAAAAACCCACAACAAAAAGGAGATTAATTGCTGTACACGTTAACACCACTGAATATTTTGATGAATCCTTAAAGGCCCCTCAGATCTCACTAAAAGAAATCCTACAAAGGATTCAATTTTATTATAGGTCAATCTAATCTTAAAAGCTTGGAGAAAAATTTCTTTAGCTTGGTAGTATTTTACTAAATAAAGTGTATAAATAAAATTTTAACATAGCAATAATTTTCCTGGAGTACTGCAGGATAATCAACTAACTTTCCAGGATGGGTGGGGAGAGAGGTAGTAACACTATTCATTTTAAGAAACTGCCTTGAAATACTCAGCTGCATCACTTCCAGAATGCATAAGTAATAATGTTTGGAATATTTCTCAGTGTGGTTAGGAAATTCACATCTGTATCTGCTCTTAAATAACATGAATATTAAAATAACAGTATTCCTGCAATGGGTAATGAAGGCAAATGCGTAGTCTCGAGGAAATGGCGTCTAAGAAAATGCTCCCACAAAAAATCCTTGTGCTTTTCCTATTGATGCAACAGTTAAAATATTTTCATGTTATACTCCATCCCCATATGGGTTTTTTCAGTGTTGTTTTCTCAGTTGATGGAGGGAAATTCCCTAGACACATTTTACATAATTGCTTGTATGGTTGCTGTTGCTTACATTTGTTCTGTCAATTGTGTATAGTTCTTATTTCCAACTATTTTGTTAGAAGTGTTCAGAGTGCTTAAAAATGCTGAAATAAAGTCTATTTAACACAACCACCCACTTACAGAGTTGTACAAAGCTGGATTCGTCCCTCAGCTCTTCTCTCAGCACCCAGCTCTGTCTCATGGAAAAGACACTTGCTGTTTTCTTTTGCTTACGCTAACACTTTCATTTTTTTTCCTAATTTTTTTTAAAGGAATTATTTTGGTAATTATAGAAGATAGATTTTCACCACCATTTTTATTAGCAATTTGCTTTTGTTTGCTTTGAGACAACACAGGCTGTTGAAAGAAGCCCAGGCTCTAGAATCAGGAATTAGGAGGTTCCCCTGCACTACGGTTGATGATATTTTTCAGATTAATTAACGAAAGAATTTTGTAGTTTCCTGCAAGTATTAGCAGTTAGCCTCAGTATTTCAATGAATGAACATTTCCTCTGCAGTTCAGGAGAACTGATGTAGAGTGAAATTAGATGAGGAGCCTTGCTGAGATTGGCACTCATGTTTCTAATTACCTACCACCTCAGTAAATGTAGCAGAAGGTATTAACCATTTTTTCCTGTACCGTTTCCCCCGTAGGACGATGATGCAGTAATACTTGCCTTTAGCCATGCTGATGTTTTGAAACTAGTATCAGTTCTGAGACAACATTAAATCCGCGTGCATAGAGGCGATTGCCTGAGGTAGAGATGAGGGTGGCTCCCCACATGGATCACTCTGCAGCCTTTGGGGTAGTTTTTCCTCCAAAATATTTGATCTCTCACTTTGAAAGTCAAAGTACAAAGTCAAATGAAATCTGACCTGGTCAAGTAAAGTATTTTTTCCATGGACTTGCAGAAGCCTCCACAAATTTGATCTATGATTTAGAGAAGTTACACAGGTTTTTTATTTTGCTTATCTGTTTTTTTAATTCCAGAACAATATGCTGTTGGACATATTAGAGGTGACATGAGGGTGAGCACTTTGAAGCATATGCTCTGCAAAGATCTATTCAATACATTAATCTTTTATAAGTCCAACTATCCTGTCTTGTAATAAAATAGGATGACAAATCTCATAAGGGAAGTTCTTGTATTTGGGCTTTCTTCATTTACTGAAAAATGACTTGGGGAAAACTACCTGAAAGGCAAACTAAAACCAGTAGATTGTGCCTGTAAGAAATCATGAAGTTCATTATGTACACAACGATGTGGCAGAGGAGGAGAGCTGAATTTATAGTAGCACCGGATAAAAATTAAAGTAATCCTGGCTAAGTAATATGTTGCAAAGTGATAGTTCAGTAGGATTGAAACTAATTTAAATTCAGCACTAATGATGAGTGAGATCTTAATAGAACATTTTAGAGTGTCTTTTCAAGACTGTAATCTGTAGGACAGAAATTTTTATTTGATACCTGCATAAAACAAACTTTCTTTTTATGGGATGAATTTAGAACGTTTGTCCAGCTTTATGTTCCCATAATAACCATTTGCTGAGGAAATAGTCTGTCAATCATTCTTGTTTTTTGAATTCAGATTTTTAAATTCAGATTTTTACATTCTGCTTTTAACACCAAGAAGGTAAGAAGCTAATTTCCCAAGTGCTTTTGTTTTTCTTCATAATGAGAAATTCAGATGATTTAGACGTCAGCTGCAGATTTAAATGGCAAATTTCCATTTTCCATTAATATGACAGTTCATTCCAGTTGAAAAGCCACTTTTGCCTGTGTATGGGGACATCCTGCCATACAAGGAAGTGCTGTAGTTGGGAGGGTGGCGGTTTTGTTTTGGTTTTTTGGTGTTTTTTTTTTTATTATTATTATTTTTAAACTACTTATAATGAGCCATAATCATCAATCAAGATCAATTTTATGGTACAGAAGAAGCAGCACTTTCCATTTGAGCTCTATTTGCTGTAAATAAGCAGCAAGTTGAGAGAGCTACATAAGACATCCACCAGCACAACTGCAGTTCCACATCTAAGTAAACATGTAAAGAGAATAGCCCTGAGAATTCAATGCCCCAGGAGATTAAAGGTATTTCCAAATGTTTCTAATGATAGTCCCCCATCCTAAAAAAACCCAAATTGTTTGCCTGAATGTCTATTAGACATAGGACACTTTCAAAAAAGGAAAAAAAAAAAGAAGGATTCTTATTCTGTGAAGGATAGTTCAACAAAGTAACCTTAGTTTTGCCTGCTGTTCACTAGTAATGTCACGATAAACTAAAAACTTTAACCAGCTGTTAAAATAATGGCCTTGAATATAACTCCCTAAATATGTACATTAGCAGTTGTTCCAGCCATTACTTTCATGCAAGTAATACAGATCTGCCAGTTTACGCTTCAGACTTTTTCTTTCTGTTTTGAGGCATTTTCCCACGATTTCCTTCCAAGGGCAGAGCTGAGGGCGTGTGGCTTTGGCTCGCGTAGCCTGGACAGCACTGGGAGTTTCTGCCAGAGAAGTGACAGAAACAAGTCGTTTGCTGATGCGGTGGCTTTGCCCGTTATTCCCTGTGCTCGGACTCCCCAGCTCTCTCGAAAGGCTTGAGCCTTGCAGAGATGATCGTGGCTTCATCTCAAAATATTACCTCAAAGACTGCCCGCTTACCTGCTGGGAAATGACCCTGAGGCTGCAGGGTGTTGTGTTTTCTTAAATTGCGAGCCTGAAGCCCCAGCGCACACAGCAAGCCCCGGCCAGGGGCTGCCTCCCGAGGGCAAAAGAGAAAAAAAGGTCGCGCTTGCCACAGGCAAGTTGTGGGCCAGCAGGAAAGGCAGGAAGAGAGGAGTACTGCAAAGAAGCCATGCAGTGGTGTTGGTTGAGGTCGTGCGAATGTAAGATCTGTCTAATCCAGTTACCTTTTTTCACCAGTGGCAACACGGGTGTCTTAAGACACGGAATGGAGCAGGGCAAGCTTGCGGTGCCGGCCGCCGCTGCTGCCCCAGCCTCCGAGAGCTTGCAGCTGATGTGCTTTCTGAGCCAGAAGTGTTGTTTACTTTTTAGGAGACATCGCAGGAGTTCTGAGAGAAAATGGGAAAAACAATTGTTCTTAAGGGGTTTTATGGAGAACTCCTTGCTTAGGCTGTTTCTGCGAGGGACAGTCTGAGAAAAATGTATTTTTGACAATTTAATACACCATCAGTGGGGACCAAGATTAGAATTCTAAGTAGGAGGTGATTTACTGGTACAAAATAAGAAAGAATACTTAATTGTTGCATGTGAGAGTGAGGATCTCTTTAGCAAGAAAAATTGTTGTTGTTTCTGGTGGAAATGACATTATTTACTTGCCTGTGTTCGTTCAGGTGCCTCTCTTTCCTGTGGCGTGGAAGAGACACTGCCCCAAGGAGTAAAACATATAACACCCATTAGTTGTCCCAAAACTGAAGTCAAGATACCCATGGGCTGAAGGGTTAAGAATTGAATAGCTAAGATGGTAGAAGGGCTCAAGTACTTTCTGAGGTTTTACTTAAGCAGCTGCCAACTGACTTGATACTTCTCATCTGAAAAAAACCCACTTGAACTGAAATATTACTTTATTTTCTAGGTGAAGTGTTTAATTAGTCATCAATAACTCTTGGGGTTATGTACAACCACCTTTGCAAGTGTAACAAATAGCTTGAAATCTGAGGAGGTTTTTTTTAAAAAAAAAGAAAGTAAATTTAATATTTTTTAAAAATCCTGCCTATTTCCATGATATTTTCTGAATAAAATTGAAATATAACTAAGTCCTCAGGTTTTTGACAAAAAGGTTTAATTTTAATTATGTCATCAGAACCCCTGGACTGAGTTGGCAGAGCATGAAGAGCACTGTCCCATTAAATAAACATTTTCCAGTACATCTTTTATCTTCCTCCTCTTTCTTTTTGGACTAAGATAATGTTCTGTGAGATTGACAACTGTCCATCCTGCTGGGTATGCAAAAGAAAAGAATTAATTAAAAAAATTTAAATTGTAGGGAAAAAAATTAATAAAATTCACAATTAGAATTACATATAAAATAAATAATACTCAACATTTCTATTAATTATAGACTATGGTTACTCTATATGGGCCAAATTTTTTACAAAACAGGCCTTATATTCTGATCAGAATTTTGGTCCTTGACAGATAATAGTGTTTCCTTCCTGGTTACAGTTCCAAACTGCTGACTGTTTAGTGCTCTGTTGATGAACACTCTTCGTAGACTGAAATGAGCATGCCAGGACATCCTGGGACTTCAGGAGAGAGAGAGAGGTCCGTTCAGCCACAATGACCTGTGGTGCAGAGTTCTCAGCCATGTCTGCAGGCTGAGAATGGGCTGTTAATAGGACCTCTGCAGTGACACTTCCAGTAATACAGTTTTCAACCTTTGGCAGTGTCTGACTTCCTTATCCCAGTTACATGTAAATCATTGTCTTAGTTTAGAGTAAGCTAAAACAATTTAGAATTCCTTTCTCAAATTGACCACACCTCTTTNCAAGGCGATGGTGAATGTCTGTCTGAAGCACAGCGGCACACCAGGCCAGGAACAGGAGGCAGGGAAGGGGCCAAAACCACCGGAGTCCCTCCGCCGTGTCTCCTTCCCCAAAAACTGCCACCCAAAAAGAAACCAGGAAAAAAAAACCTCCCCAAACCGGAAGAAAAAGAAACTCCCCCCAGCCTCCCCCCTCCCCTATACATTAGGCTGGAATTTGAGTGATGAGCTGAGCCCCCCTGCCCCGACAGCGGAGGCGGGGAGGGTGCCAGCCCCCAAACCAATGGCAGGGAAGAAAAAATTCTGACAAATTCTGAAACTATAACAATCATAATATTTGGTAACTGCTGACAGCCTTCAGATTTTTCTACTTTTCTATGCTTTTAGTCCATTTGCTATCTTCTAGTAAGTTCATTCATGTCTGCTGGGGAAAAAAAAATTATTAATATTTTGATGGGTTTAAACCTGTTGCCTGATTGGGAAATTAAGTATTTTGGAGATCTTGCAGTGGTCTGACTGCCATTAAAATAGGTAGAAGACATGTTATCACATTGCAGAGAGAACTATTTTGTCCTTTTCCCCAAGAAAAATGTAGGATTTCCTCTGGTAACTGTGTGGTTGTGGGCTGTATCTACTCTCTCACCAGCTTTATTGGGTGGAGGTGAATCCCAGAGCCTTGGATCGCACTTTTGGAGATTTTAAAAAATGTGGCACTCGAATAATAGCAGGATCATTTCTTTTTAGCACAGAGTGTAGCTAATACGTATTATTTTGAGATACTATTTATAGACTGTTTAAATTTTTTTCTATGATACCCAGTTTGAATTTATACTCTTACTGCTCTTTAGCAATAATTAAAATTTGTTTTGTATAATCTTAGCTATAAGCTTATAATCAGCTAAAAGAAGCAATGAATTTCTATAGCTTCTGAAGTTTCAAATGATTTCTTTTGGCAAATGGCCATCTGCTATTAAATCACTTCAAAGGTTTGGTATGATCCTTAGGTATAGCAAATGCAGGCGGTTGTTTGTTTGTTTGTTTAAGAGATTCTTTGGAGAGTGGTTAGAAAGTTGACTTTACAGAAATATAGCTTGGGTGAAATTTGTGATTAAATAAAATCAGTTATCATCTTCCTCTTCAGGAAGGATGAAAACTGCATTACTCTTGGTGGTCAATTTAAATGACCATTTCTAATCAAAGTATTCATTATGAAATTACTTAGGTATAAGAGCAACAGGAGTAGCTGAGGAACATGAAATAGTCCTTTTAAGAAGAATTGGTTACTTAATTAACTAACTAGGAAGAAAGATGGGCATTGTGTGTTCATAGTTAAGTTTCTGTGAATTTATTGGTTTAGACCGTGGGGTGAGGAGATGGAGATTTACCTCACAGAGCTTCCCCAGAATGGAAGCTGAAGTTTTTAAATCCAAATGTAAAGGACCAACAGGTTCTCAATTCTGCCATTATTACTCAGAGTGCTAGGAGAATCCTTTTTCTAAAGAAACTTATCTACAATATATCTGCCCTTACATTTGAGCAATCTATGCATGAGGCCGAGGCTGTCACTGTCAATCAGCTGGTTTGCATTTTCTTGGTGCTGTGCAAAGCAGCCAGCAGGAATTCAGCAAGATCTAAATGCTCAGCATCTGACTTTGCCTTGCATGAGGTAGGCTGGTAGGATTTCAGTTCAGGCTTCAGCTCCTGCTATCTCACTCAGTGCTTAAAAGTGGGATGGGAAGGAGAGGGTTTGGCGAGCAACAATCATGAATTGAAAGATCAGGCAGGGATCTGATGGGAGAACAGAGGAGGATGTAGGAAGGCCAAGTTTCTCTTCTACAGGATATAAGCATGTTGAGGTCTCCTTGAATTCAAGATCATCCTTGCCCTCTTAAAAGAGGTGTGTATACATGCAAGCAAAGAAAATAATGATCTTCTTATATCCAAGTAAAATTTGTCATTTTTCTTTTATATAATAATTTGAAACAGATCTTTAGCTTTTGATGGAGTAGCTCTATATTGATCCATCTGAGTTTGGAATTTGACCCTAGCAGGATAACAAGAAGCATGGCAGACACTACCACCTGGCGATTCCTGAGTTCTGTCGAGAAGGAAATTGGGCTAACAGTGTGCCTGCAGTGAAAGTGATGCTAGTCTGACTGACCCAATACTAATTCAACCTTTCCAACTTTAGCTTCTATGGTACCTTGAAATCTTTGCAGTTTTCAGCCTTTTTTTCCTGTTAGAAATCCTGTTATGTGTCAGCTTAACAGGGTAAGAAAGCAAATCTAACTTCCTGTCTTGCCTTTGCCTGTGTTCCACAAAAAGGGACGCCTTCATCCTACAGATAGGCATATATGGAGAGTCAGTATTTCCTCACTTGAAAGACGAACTACAAGCCTGATGGAGGTTTTTTTTTTTTTTCCCTTCCTAATTTTGAGTTCACGTGCACAACTTTTTGTTTTGATCAGTTTGACAAGTTGAAATGCAACCTGCATTGTGGTGGTTATTGCTGATTTGACTAGAGCAGAGTGCTTATGTGAACATTCTCATATTACACACATATTTAAACCTTTTACCTGGCTCAGGTGCTTATTGCTTTTATAACCTTTCTGGCCAGCCATCACAAGTGCCTGGTAATTTCATATATTCCTTTTCTGCATGATTCGAGTAATCCTACATTGAGACAAAAATGTCAACACTTACTGATGGAGTCTTGGGGAAAAGTAACTTAAAATGCAATCAAAAATGGACTTTCTGTGGAAACAGTTGTGGTTGTAGCATTATACCTACCCTGTGGTCCAATTACCTTGTCAGTGGCTGAAATACACTCTGAAAAAAGAAGTGCAGGTTAGTATACACGACCAGTGTCTGAAGATGAATACAGGCTTGGACCTATCTCAGATTTACTAAAAGTGGGGATAGCACTATGGATGTATAAGGAATTTGATAGATAGATGTATCCATATTCTCAAAACTGATCAGCAAATTTGATCCTCAGTGCTTAACAAGAGGCAGTTCAAAATGGGTTGATATTCTGGAAGTGTCAAGGCACCAAACATTAAAGATTTGGTGTCTTTTGGGGATTTCTAATTGAACATGNAAAAAAAAAAAAAGGTCAATTTTTATGTTCTAGTAAAGATCTTAGTCTCAGGAGCTTCCACATTATATATACTATGATGTCAAGAAATAAATAAGAACTATCAGCTGAGAGTAAAGTAAAACAGACCACAAAATTGCACAGTAGGACTGGGTATCTTTCCTGGACATGTGTTGGGGGTATGGAAAAGAGTAATCTAGTAACAGTTGCCACCCCGCCTAAGGTATCCTATCCATGTTCTGAGATAAATTAACATGAAAATATTTCAGAGGCTGATGTTAATAATGCAGTTCTGTTATACTTCGCCTTTTGCACTATCTCTTGTTTTTTATATAGTTCAGGATAATGAAAGCACTGACAAAAGAGTATGTGTTGGCTGTCCAGTGCGAAAACACAGCTGACACTTTAGTCAGACACCTTACAAAGCAGAAATGGCCCCAAAGGTTTTAGCAAGAATCTCAGAAGATATCAGTGCTAATTTACACAAGGCAAAACAGCAAGAAAATGTCTTCCTCAAGGATGATGTCCCAGTGTTGTCGCAAGACAACAGCAGAGAATCTGTTGTCTGAAAAACAGATTATGCAGGGAAGATGAAAGACAACTGACCAGACTGAAAGGTTATGCAACCATACATTGCTGCAAGATGAAAGTCAGATGCATTTGCATTTTCTTGCTAATGGGAAAAGCTTTACATTAAATGGGAAAGTCACAGAAAGGGATAAGAAGCACAGATTTCTTCCTCAGTAATTCTATATGTTAGGCAGAGCAGACTATTCCACTGTTTGCACTGGGGAAAAGGACAGCAAGGGCAGTCCAGTCACAGAAGATTGCTGATTTGTGCAAGGTTGCAAAAATAATGGCAAGTCTGAAATTGAGCTGGAATTTGTGTGGCTTGAATGCATCTCTAGTTTCAGTCAACAGGGACTGTGCCCTTCTCAGCATCATTCAGGGGCTAAGCCTGCAATGACTCCAAGTTGGTGTTATTTTCCTCCCCCTGTCATTTTAAGATTTTGCAACCATAGCTCTGTTTTGTGCTGATGTTCATTAATCCGCCTCCCAGATAATATGAGTTCTCAAAAAAGCTTGTTATAGGTTTAGACAGATCCTAACTGTTGATTAACGTACTTGTGTACTCTAGGAAGTCTGTCACATTGCAAGCATAGTGCAGTCTGTATAATGTCACTGAGTGAGAGAAGTAGTGGCTCTCTTCCCTACCCCTCCATCCTCTGCCTTTGTTATTTACCAGACATCTTAATTTTCTGTTAAGGTAAGAATGATGACTGCCCTTAGACCTGCAAGAGTGCAGGATCCTGCAAAAAAGCAAGCATGAAGGAACAGGAAAATCTGGTTCATTTTCCTTCTCCAGCACTTTGGCTTTTCAGTTCCACATAGATTAAAACTGAGTCTAAACCACTGCAGATGTCTCTTTCCAAAAGAAGCTCCTTGCCAGCACCTCCATTTGAACCATTAAGTGTTGGCTCTGTATTTCTTCTTGATCACTATCATGCTATCTAAGAGAATTAAACACCCTTCTCCACTCAATTCGACAAACTGTTTCTTCAAAACTGCCCCTGGAAAATTTTGCCTAAAATTGTACTTCCTCTCTTTGCCCTAATAGGCAGCAAGATACTATATTGTTTCGAACTTCACCTATTTCTATCCTAAAGTTTGCCAGCCCCTGTGGGTAATGTTACCTGATACAATGTAATTAATGACGGTGTTTGACACCTTGTAATTCCCTCTGAGATACTATACTGTATCCTGCTTGTTGCAGCAATGAAAGCCTGACTGTTTCAGCCTCTCACTGAGAAGACAGAGAAGTCCACCTTGTTTTGAGGGTTGTCCCTGCTGTTGCCTGCAGCAGCTGTAGCTCCAGCAGAGTTTACGTCTGTGGGCATCTAGGAAATGCTTTGCACTGTGCCTGTTCTCTTTCAGAGAAAACATTGAAAGAGTTTCACTGATCTCCAAATGGTTATGCCATTACTGTACTCATTAGAAATGTGTTGGGAAGGCAGGTAGGCTTTGGCATATAAATGTGAAAGAAGTTAAACCAGCCAAATTAGATGCTAGTGATTGAAGATGTGCAATTTCCCAAAGTCCACACGGATGTAGCCCAGAGAGGGTGTCCAGATGCTTTTTGAAAATCACACTAAACCATCATGTAACGGTTTAAGTAATGGATTAATTAAGTAATTATGATTCTGGCACCAAATATACACACCTTCCTTTATCTGGTTAGTTTACAGATGAAGTAATATCTTTCCTTTCAGGCAATCTATAAATTTTGCTACATTTACCAAAGCTAAGTTACCAAAGTAACCAGGAGTAATTACAAGTTTTTATGTATAGTCCCTCTAATTTCTTGATTTCAAGACTATTTTGGTGATCTGGTCTTGATTTTGTAAATTACGGAGACGAAGAACACTCCTTGCAGGGAAACCTATTTAACACAAAGCCGAAGGGCTACTGATGCTGTAACTGTGTCTAGACAAAGCCTTGCTCAATACAAGACGAATGGCACCACTGTTTGTGCTGGTGTTCTCTACGGTGGTGTATCCACGTTCACACACACAGCTGACCTCACTGAAACGTTAAGCTCAGTTTTTTTGAGCTGATGCACAAGGAAGTCACCCAAAGTAAAAGCAAATTTAAGTCAGTTCTATCTGGTCTGTGTCCAGAACTGTGACAAGTGCTAAGAATGTGCATTGCATGTTCTCTGAGGCAGGTGGGATTTCTGGAGCTCTTTGTGAGCCAGCCTAGATACCTTTCTGGCATAATGTGGCCTCAAAATGCAAGACAAAAAGTGGTCCTTGGGCTCCTGATGTTTGAATACAAGTGTTTCTCCTTAACATCATACAATACATGAAAGGAAGCATCAGGAAGGAAATATACCCTGTAGCGTCACTCTCAAGGGAAGGCATACTTCCACAAAATGAAAATAAATGAGTTGGTATTATGATAGTCTAATACTGTGATGTTATGTACAACAGATGCATTTTTCTGCTAAGGGTTTAATCCCTTCAGGCCCATTAAGCAAGGGGAAAAGTTTAGAAGGGATGCTGTTAAAAGAAGACATTAATGCACCTTTAAAAGAAAGCAGTCGGAGCACAAATCCCAGGAGAAATACAGTACAAAATAGTGAATGAAATATTTATACTTTCTACTGAAGCTGAGTTTATGCGCTTGAGGGAGAAGCCCTGATGAGATGGGTCTTCCCCTTTGTTCTGTATCTATTTTTCCAATTGCTCAGACACAGCTGTTGGTTTCACAGTCACTCTGAGGTTGATTAGATTAGATATCATAGGCCTGTCTGCTCAGCATGACCAATGACACACAGAAAGTTTGGACGTATTCTAAGCATGTCGTTTGGGTAAAGATTTCTTTTTGTGTGCTTCCAGGCATATATTGGTTCTTCAAAATTTAGTTGATTGACTCAGCTTTCCTGTCTGATTCTAAACAAAGCAAGCCAATATGTGATATAAAGCATATATATATGTTCATAAGAAATCTCGCTTAAGGCCCAAATATGCAGCCAGGTTCACTGACTTAGCCAAGGCCCATGGCTCTTACATTTATATACCGTTACTTTTAATTGTATTTGTTCAACTTGAAGCAAAACTGCGTAAGAAAAAAAGCTATGAAAGCTCTTATGAGAAGACTTTCCAAAGCAGATGGAGGAGAAAGGTGCCTGTAGAAGCCTTCTTTTCTCTTTGGACTTTGACACTGAAATAGTTTATACAGGACCATTCTCCTTTTAAAGAAATTATTTATGATTACCAGAAGAACATTATTTATTTTCAAATAGCCTATAAAAGGAAAATTCAGAAGCAATTCTGTGCCTTGTATTCTGCAAAAGAGTTCTCATGTTTTCACTACATGGCTCATTTCTTTCTAGAGGGTCTTTTCCAAACACTGCCCTCCTATTCAGTCTCATTTGTATTAGGTACTGGCATTCAGCTGCCTACATCACTCACCACAACTACAGCAATTGCCTAAATGGAAAAAGTGAAAAGGTTTTCTTTGGTTTTGATTTGATGTTTTGTTTGTTTGAGTTGGGGGTTTTTTGTTTGCTTCCCCCTCCCCCACCCCGCCTTTGTTAGGATTTCTTTTATTTAACTTTAATGTAGTGCAATTTGCAAATATGACATTTGCATTATTTGCCCTTTGATATAAAGGGAAAAATGACCATGCCAAAGTGTCCGTCTTGTGTTTCTGTTTCCTCCACTTTTTTTAAGCTTACAGTAACTAATAGTTTAGATTTTTAGATAAATTTGAATGTGCAAGGTATATTTCGCCATCTCTGAAATGAGTAAGCATCTAAACTAGTTGTCTTCAAATAATTTCATAAGGAGCAGCAGTAACATGCTTTGTGCGTGCCTATTTCTCAAGTACATATAAGAATAGGCTGGAATGGACATTAGAGAAGATAATTTGCACAGAAAGTCTTAAAAGTGTGGCACTCAGGAGTGGTTTGGGAACATGATCAGGGTCTACTGAATAAGATTTTTATTGGTAGTGTCAAATCAAGAGCATATGCAAGAGTGAAAACTATTCCTTGAGAACTGTCAAATCAAATCTTTCTGTGTTTTGCTGCATTAATGAGTAATCAATATATAAAGAAAGTAAATGTAGTAATTTCCCCTTGAAAAGATCTCACTATTTCAATAGTATTTAATTCTTATGGAGCCTTTTTCTTCCTCAGAATGTGTTAAAGATGTGAACTTATTCAATCCATCCATGTTATTTTATTTAATCCATCCAACACTTCACTGAGGCTGGTAGTTAAGTACAACTATTTCTGTCCAAGAGGGAGGGATAGGGTGGATTGCTTAGGTTGCTTCATTAACTATTTTGTGGACAGGAAAAAGGGCCACAGTTGGATCCCATTTTAGAACTAAGGATTTCCTGATTTTCAGTTTTCTGTTTACACAACTGCATTGTGCTGCTCTGACTTGAACTAAGTATTCCCTGGTTTAGGGGACCGAGGTGTTGTGGATGGAATCAAGATGTCCAAGCTTGCGTATCTCCAGTAGGCACACTGGGACTTTGTTAGCTGTTTCAGGTGCTTCCTGAAAATCATTTGGTGTTGTCCAAATGGATCTCCTAGTCATGAATCCATTGCCTACTGGTTAATTTAGGATGTTACATTTTTTCTATAAATTTAAAACTAAATGCCTTAAGACACTGAGCTTCAATATTCTTTTACCGTATTGAACTGAAAGGTGCTTTCAGACATTTGCAAATGAGGTATTGTAGGGATAAGGTAGCATTTTTCTTGTTTACTTCTTAGAACTTTTTCTTTTCTGATATTAAGGATGCTTTTTCAGGGCAGAACACAGGGAATTTATTGTGTAACACCTGTTAACAAAAGAGAGACTTGATTAATTTCCCACTCATGGTGCTGAGACTGTTCCCCTTTGTTGTCATTTTCTCAGGGTTATTACTCATTACCCTTATTCATTCTGCTTTGATAGAGGTAAATAGCTTTTAATTCCCCCTGCCCCCAAACCTTCTTAAAGTTTCCTTTGACAGCTTGTTGTAATTATGCCCCTCATTGAAGACACACTCATTATTCTCTGTTGCCCTGAACAAGATTATTTAAGGCTCATTTTGGATTTACTCTGTGCATGTGTGTTGAATGTATTTCCCTGAAAAATAGAAAATAGCAATATAAGGGCAGCGTGAGACACTTGTAAATGTGTTACTGATCACAGCTTGTATAGTTGGAGGTATTGCAGTGAACACAAGCAATGTCCTTGTCCTTAGAAGACAAAAAAA
>VWZG01004791.1:796940-811421 GCA_013396735.1 Grallaria varia | reverse complement strand
TTTTTTCTTTTTTTTTTTGCTGGTTAGTGCTGTTACGAGACTACTTCTTGAATTAGGCATTTCCTTCATGCCAGGAGGCAGCAACTAAATTATTGCACAAAATTAGAGATGTAAATATGGTGAAGTTCATATACTGTTCTTTGTGACGCTGAAGAACAAGTGAATGACTTGCTGTGACAGTGAGAGCACAGAATCTCTGTCATCTTTCTCTTATAGTGAAGAACTTAATAATGGAAAATACCAATTTAAAGAGGCATGCAGAGAGGGTCTTTCCTTTGCCCTACCATTCTTCACTACTATTTCCTCCTACCTGATCTCTCACTTTACACCTAAGACATCTCTTGCTGTTTGAAGAGTGCTAAGTAGAGATTGGCTCTTATCTAACATTTTTTAGTGTTACCTCCCCTTTTCCACTCAGGCTGCAATGACTTCTTTAGGGCCATGTGCCTGGAAATGAGAACGTGTGCTCCACAGGTATTCAGCTCACTGAGCTGGTCCCCCAAAGTGTCTGCTCTTTACTACAAACAGTTTTTTTCTTTTATTGAAAATAGAAATCTCAGCTGCCAAGAGAACCACCAACATATAAGCATGCAGGTAGTGTAGCAATGGCTGCTGTACGGCACACATTAGGATTCCAGTCTGAATGATGCAGATGTTTAGGGACTTGCAGTGGCTTTAAAGTGACGCAGAGTTGCTAGAGTCACTACAGTCCTACAGGGCATTTATTAAGACTACAATACTTTGGAAACAAGAGTTAAGAGCTTCCTAAGAGCTGACATTTGTAGCTAAAATGTGTAATGCCTGAAGAAATGCAAAAGCAACCCTTATTAATATTGGCTTTTCTTAAACAGTAAACTTGAAATATGATGATAGTCTGTAAGCATACAGTGCCTCTTTCCAATTAAAAGATGTGCTTAATGCTGTGTCTAAGCAGGGGTCCAGCAGTGAAGGACAGGACATAAAACTAAGGTTATCAGTGCAGTGTCAGATGAAAAGGAATCAAGAAAATGGTTGATGCCATGCTCTTGGTCACAATCCCAACCCAATAAAATAAAATATTTAATTGTGTCCTGAAGCTTCATTAACTGGGGTTCCATTTTTAGACCAGTAGGAGAAGCAAACTGCAGAATCAAGAAATTTGGACAAAACTGTCATAAAAGCAGAGGCTCTAAAGAAGATAAACCAAGGCCAAGAGTTTGTAGCGTGATCCCAGCTGTTGAGATAGGAATTATGAATGTGCAGAGAGGCAACAACAAAATGCATCCTTTGCTATCTCCTGGCTATTGCTCAGTAAGATAATCACTTGCCTCTTCTCATACTCAGTATAAAAATTTGTTTGAAAGAGATCAAGGAAATGTGAAGACTGCAGATGGTGTCTGGAGATCATTATATATCATTACCCAGGCAAAAACAATGTTAAAAGAGCATTAAGGTTGCAAAGTCAAGTGTTCAAAAGTATAAAATTACAGAGTAATTGTTGTCTACACAGTTCTAATGGGCTTCTCTGTGAACACTCGTTATCTTTTTATTATTCATTATAATTATCCCATTACTCATTAACCTTAAATGTGAGATCATATGGAATTTTCCCTCTTGTTCTTTTAATTTAATTTACATGTGAAAAAGGTTTTAGCTTTTAAAAAAAAACAACCTGAAAACGCCATCTCATGGCATATTGACAAATGGATTGTCAGCAAGGTTGAAATCTTTCTATTTATCACAGAGACATGGAGAGTCTGGCAGCATTAGATTTCAATAGTCTATGTGGACCAGTGCTAGAAGGAGGGAGACTGCTTTGCAGCTGGGCGTAGATGATTTTTGTTGACAACAGAGGAGTGGTCAATGCCAGGAATTTGGGGGTTACAGCCAGGATACAGAGGGAAAAGGGCTGTCCTCTTCTTCCCTCATACGTGTCCCTGTGCCCTTCTGTTCTCCCCTCTTTTGGTTCGTCTCATGTCCTGCCTAGTCCCCCAAATCAATTTGGCACTTCTTAACTACCTGGTTGCCATCACTGGAGCTTCTTCAGCCTTAAATTTCGTTGATAATCTTCTTACATTGCATTTTGCACAGGTATTTCCAGCTCCCTATTTGATTCTTCTCTGCTTTGGACTGCAATGCTTACTCACCGCAGGCTCCTTCTACAACACCAGTGCCTTGATGTATTGTCTTCACCTCCCCCTGTAACCAAGGCATATCCCTCTTCTACTCCTCAGTCTCCTTTTGCGTCGCCTTCTCCACAGCTCTTCCTCTCAGTGAATGATGGGCAACACCCCAAGAGCCCAGCAGTATCTTAATTGCACAGACAATGCAATACCCCACAGTACTACTGGAGTCCTGTGCCATTATCTCCTGTCATGCCTGCGATCCTTGGCTCCCCCTCTGTGCAGCTCTGGTTCCTGTGCACACACCTCCTTACACCTCAGAAGGAGGGAGTTGCCGTTCCATGTCTGTCTGCAGTCGTCTGTGGAAGGTGGGAGGGAAGCAGGTATAGGAACTCCAGGGAGGTATTTGCTGAGGATGCAAGGATTGTGTGTTTTCAAATGTTTCTCATGTGGCCAAACCTGAGAAGCTTTCACAAGAAAGGTAGAACACACATCCCTATCAGAATGAGTCACCCATTTGATCAAATTTCAGGCCTTTCTTCCACATGTTGTAAGAAGCCTTGCCTTCCTTCAGGCTCCTTCCAGCCACTATCCAAGAAGAAGCTGAATGAGCTTGGGCATTTTTGTCTGCATTTGGCACCACTTTATTCCAACACAGGAAAAAAAAAAACATTGTTTCTTTCTTGAGAAACAAGAAAAGGACAAATGGTTTGGCTGAAATTTCTCACATGAATTTGAAGGGCATGGAAATAATCAGCTGCAATGGTAGAGATCTGACAAACCAGTAGTTCACTCAAATGTCTGATAACATGGGAAATGTCAAGCCCCATAGTGATAGAAACACTAACAGTCCTTCTGATAAAACATTCAAATAAGATGACTTGCACAAAGAAATATCTACTGCTAAAATACAACGTCCCAATTAAATGAAATTAAGTTATTGTTATTTTTTTATTTCCCTTCACGATACAGAAACATCTACCTTTGCTTGGTGGGAATGTACCAAATGGCCAAAGTGTAAATTACCTGCAAGCTGAATTTGTGTCAGTACTTCAGCTGAAACACTATGTCAAAATATTAATATTTAACTCCTACTCACTTTCAGTGTTTTCTATTTGGAATTCTTAACCTGTTGTATGTGAGGTGAGAAATTTTTGGCAAACACTTCTTATGTTTTTAAGCTGATATATATTTTGCTGTCATAAGATTCTAAAAAGACAAGCATGTTGATGTCAGGGCTGTACAATCTACAATTGTGAGCAGAAGGGAAGCTGTGTCCATGTATACTTAGCAGAACCACCTTCAAAACCCTTTATAGAAAAGTAGTCGGTAAGAGGTGACTTTGATTGGATCCTCAGTTTATGAGACCAAATTCTTCCTCTGTTAATGAACTTAATATCATCACCTTCTGTGTTTCAAACTCCCTGTCTACAACCCTGCTGAGACATCTCAGCTGATGTGAATTTAGATGTTTATCGCACATGGTGCTTTCTCTTCCCATCCAGCAGGATGGATTTCCAAGTTAGAAAGAATAACTCAGAGGTATCTTCTCCCCCCTCGCCCCCCAGTGAATACTTTGGTTCTACATTCAAAGAACTGCAGCATAAGCAATAAAGTAGAGACTAAAGTGTCTGTGTCTGAGGAATCGGGGCAACAAAAAACATAATAGAGAAAAGATTGAGAAGAAGAAAGTACTTGTGCTGGCTGGACAGAGGGTTAGGTGGGGACAGGAATGAAGAGAACACAAAATGTATGAAGGATTACAGAGTAAAAACGATTTGGGACTAGGATGTTGGGAGAGGTGAATAGGGTAGAACAACAGGGAAGAGTGTTTGCTGAATGTGAATAGAAATCATAAAGTTTCCACCATCTCCTAATAAAAATACAGTAGCCTTGAGTCCTTGTGCTTTATTAAAAACTCCAGCTGGAATACATGAAAGAAGGCAGGCAAATTATTCTCAAACCAGATAACTTTTAGATGAAGGAAAGTATAGAGATTTGATGAGATTTTTTTGAAGGCAAAAGATATTTGATGAGCAAGACTGAAGAGAAGACTCACAAAGGAGAGGAGGAAGAAAAAGGAAAAAAAATTATAGAGGAAAAAAAAGAGGGAAGATTTGAGCTATAATTAGTGTTTTCCATTTCCAGGAAATAAATTATCTCTTACGCAAAGAATTTCTCTGGTACAGGAAAGTGTCAGTCCTAACTCTGTTTTTGTTAGATGTCAGGTATCACCATCCCTTTTGTTCTGGCAAGTGGGCAAGTACGGGATTAGGAGATTAAACATTTCTCTACAGTGTGCTCTGTTCAGAAGGGGCTTGGTACTCTTTAATGGACAAGGAGCTATACTGCAGCTGACAAAATACAGATTTCCTGAACCAAATATATTCAGTTCAATACATTTTCTTTGGTTATGATGGACAGTAATCTAGTGTGACATAAGGTTTGATTTTGCACGGCAGGTTGCATTGGTTCTGTGGTAAATGGAAGCTGTCCATTACAAAAAAAATGCCATTATTCCTATAAAAGAGCGAGCTGATTTGAAAACCAGAGAATTGGTTCAAGTCTGCAGCTTACCTGCACGTGGAAGTTTTTATCCAGCTCCCAGTACTGTACTTCTCCATTTGCTATGCATTTGCTCCCTATCTGGGTGAGACAGAATTTGAGAGGCGGAAATTCCCCCTCTGTTGGGAATCATTACACACAATCTTTTGATTCCATATTTAGTGGACACTTATAATTTTTCTTGTAATGCTTTCAGGGAAGCTTTACATGTTGATAAGAAGGCACTAGAGGTCCTAGTACATGTTTTTATGTTCTTTCCACTTGAGTTCCCAGTTGTGCTTAGGTGAGAAGGAGAATTATAGCATTTTGTTATGGCTGAAGATTACAGATTCTCGTAACCTGTGATCTTTCTATATTTATAAAATACTTCGGACTGAAGAGATTCTGAATTACTGTAGGGCTTACTGGGGCAAGCTAAAGCAGATTGCTTTTCCCAGCCATGAATTTCAATTAAAAACAAACAACTGATGAACACGTTCCCTAGAGACTGATCTAAATAGTGCTATTTCATTTGTGTAATTCCTAAATAATATTTTCCTACATGGGTAGGGACAAAAGAATTTTTGCTGAAGATATTTTTGAAAACATGTTAGAGACCTTTTTTTAGACTTTGATTTTTCCTTTTTAAGGGGGACCAAGTTGGAAAATTTTTATTGCAGTTAGGTCAAGGCAGAATCTTTATGGAAAAACTAGAATAAAAAATCAAATTTGAACTAAACTGAAAAACAAGGGTCGTATTTTGAGATTTCCTTAAAACCATAACATTTACGGTAGTTGTAATGAAAAATTATTTTTACAAACACTTTTGAATGAAGTTTTGGACTAAATTGCAGGGGTAGTGCCATGATTGTAAAGCATTTTAGAAGGGGGTGATGAAATAGAAATTATTAGCAAAGGTTCCTTCAGGAATTATTTACAGCTGGTATTAGATAAAATGTTACTTAGTGGGCAAATCAGCCTGCCAGATATGAAAGATACAAGAAGAAATGTGTCTTGGTATGCTGGGGAGGATATAAGTATAGAGAAAGCAGAATGTATTATAATTGATAGTGATGGAATGTCGCCTGAGATGACCCTCCAGTCTTGCCTATTGTTAACTTTTTCCCATGCAAAAAAAAAAAAAAAAAAGCCACAGCCTGGGACCTCAGTAATAGCAGCCGCCTGGATGGTGGGAGAAGCTGTTTACATGCGTTATTACGGATTTCTGATGTGTTGTTTTGGTGCCTTACCAAACCTGAGGTTCCCCTGTGGTACTGTAAAGACATAGAGACTGTTCTCACCATAAAGAATTCCAGTCAACGCTTGTGACACAGAGACAGAAGGGAGGGGAGCGGGAGAAGTGGTTTGTCCAAGGTTATGGCGTAGGTCAGGGGCAGTACCAGCAGGAAAACGGGGCCCACAAGTCTAGTCTTTCTGGGTTTATGTAAATAGGGGCATTTACCAGTGTAATCGCTCCCGGGTAGGAATGCCCACATGAGGCATTACGTGGCTGTAACTGTAGCTGTCGAGGATGCTGGTGCAATTACATTAGTAAACTTTCCCAGGCAGATGAGCCTCTGCCCTTGGGCTTTAAGCTTGAAAGCCCCATTGCCAGGAGACCTTCTGCCAAGGAGTGTTGTTGGAAATTTAGCAAGAGGAAGGAAAGAAAAAGCAAAACAAAACAGCCCTCACTTCAATTAGAGGAAAAGATAATTCCTTTCAAGTTGAGAGGCTCGACTCCTGCTGGCCTTTGTTCTTAAGCTTACCCTTGCTGTAATTTCATGGAGTAACTTGTATAATGCCAGTTTGTTCTGTGATTACCCTCAGCTGGAGCACAAAATTAATATCTCACTAAGTAATTCAGTGCATGATGGGTGAACATTTAGTTAAACATGCCCTAAAAAGTGAGGATTTTCCATGTTTGCTGGAACTCTCTCTGTGACAATTAATTGCCTGTGTTCATATGTGTTTATGAGCCTCAGTAAACAGGCAGCATATTTACGTCTCCCCATTACCTTCAGAAATAAACTTCCTTAAGAAAAAAAACAACCCCTCATGTTCCCTGATTACAATCTGATTTTAAGTAAACAGAGGGGTGGGGAAAGCGACTAGTAAGCTGGACTTCGGAAGGGGGAAGGTGGGAGGTGAAGAATTTTCTCTCCGAATAATACCACATTTAATGCTGGTAGTATTAAGTTAATATGAGAAATGGCCTTGTCTACTCCTCTTAGTGTTTGGGGGTTTGTTTGCCCTTTTTATCCTAAGAGTTTAGATTCAAGACCTGACTTGTGATGTGGAGTTGCTACAGAAAATACCACCTTTGAAAGGCACATTTTCTAACCTGCGCACAATCCTGGTATTTTCTGAAAGCCCGAAACTATTGATGTGTGATCCTATGACATGCTACAGCTATCCTGTGTTTCTCTCCTGTTCCTTCTCACTGCATCTCTCTGCCATTGCACTGCTTTCTCTCCCCATGAATCTCCTCCAGAACTGAAAGCAAGTACTGGCCTTTTCCCCCATTGGTCATATTTGCTTTGGCTTTTACCATGCAATGAGGGCTTGTGAGGTGAGAGGAACCCACCCTTCTTTCTGACAACTGGGGCATTGCCATTGACTGGTCATGTTATTTAATCTGGGTCTTTATGGTGAGCCAGGTGAGCAATAACGATCTNTCCTTCTCATGGCAGCCTAAAGTACAGAAATTATGTGTGTTTGGATGTATTTTTACCTTTCACAAAGTGCAGATTTCTTCATTCACAAAAAGTGAGTTGAAAGAAAAAAGAAGACAACTAGCAGAAAAATGTAATCCAGGGGCTTTTGTTTTCTAACATACAGTTCTACTTACACTGGGGTTTTTAATGAGCTTTTTACCTATGGACCAATGGAAATACCTGAGTCACAGTATTAAAATGGAAACCAATGAAGTAAAAAAATAATGAAATTTTGCTGATTGCTGACAAGCCTTTGCTGATGTCCCAAATCTTACACATTTACTCTTTCAGATTTACTTTATGTCATCCGCAGCTCTGCCTAATTCTAGACTTTGTGGTGTTGTGACAGTTCCTGCTGAAGGTCAGAGAGCAAACCTGGCTGTTTTTCATGCAGGCAGGGGAGGGGTGTGTGTGTGTGCGGGGAAACCCACCTTCAGTGGTGTTCAGTCTCTTGTGAGAGGTAGGCATCTGAAAATGGTGGCATCCCACAACTAAGAGAGATTCTGTCAATCCCAGACACTTAATGCTGTCATTGTTAAACTGAGTATTTTGTTCCTTTGTGTCTTTTTTCCCCCACCTCCTCCATAGTTATACTTTACTGATGGTTGCACTGGGATATGTCACTTCTTAGAAACTCAGTCAGCTATCCTTAGGTAAATCAGCATGATAAATGAACTCTTAAATAGTAAAATTCTGTGTTCATCAATATAGTTTTCGTGTAGCTGAACTGAAGGAGCTGACAGATGTAGAAATAAAATCAGTACTCTTCTTGTAACCCATTGTAAACAAGCTGTCAAGCATCACTATGGTCTCCTTTGAAATAGCTTTAATGAGTAAATAGAGAGAATAAAAGTAGAAAGACAGTGTAAAAAATGTAAGCCAAAGATAATAGTTGTTTGTTTTTTTTCTTTAAGCTATTAAATTGCTTTAGGTGGTGCTATCTGTATTTCCTTAGTCCTGCCTTAGACGATTTTGACATAATTTAGTCAGAAGTTAAAGCTTTTAGAATACGGATTGTTGCTTTTCAAGAGCAAGGAGCTCTTGAATTGTTACCTGTTTCTGATATCTATAACTTTAGAAGGTTTTAACAGGNGGCTGTCTAGTTTACAGATGATGTGTTCCTGTTTATTTTCTTTGATTTCTAAACTTCCCATTGAAGAGATCGTTATTGCTCACCTGGCTCGTGAATCTGCCCTCAGGTCAGCGACACCAGTGGTGGCAGTGCCTTTGCAGATGCATTGGGGCATGGCTCATTTCCTCGGTTCCCAGGAGTGGACCTGGGGTTGATAACAAGCCTCCCATAGGAAGGAAGAAAAGTTGTGAAGTTTGCTCACTGTTGCTCACAGGGATCGAACAGCTTGTCTTTTCTTTTGAGGAACATTTATACTTAACACTCAGTAGGCAAACTGCTATTTCAGTTTGCAAGTGGATTCAGTTATTCAAATGCACAGGCCAGAAAATGAAGGGGATTCTATTTAAACAGTGTGCTCCCGAGTCACAGATGATCTTTTTGATGTCTGTATTTTGCAAATGGAAATTTTCCATTTTCCAGCACTAGCATTTGTTCAGAGGCTGTACGCTATCTAAATCTGCTTTTGTGGCTGTTCATTTGCATTTTTGCTATGCTATATTGCCTCCTGTCTTCTCCCCTTGGCCCCCCACTCTTTTATATTGAATTCCTATTTTTGCTGCCTCCACTCTATCTTGCATCTCTGAAGACTTAATCATGCAAGATGCTGAGCACTCAGAGCAAACAGCAGAGGCTGCTCAGCACCTGGTCAGGATTACAGGTGAAAAGGGAAATCCAAACCATCTGCATATTTAAGATTTTTGCTGAGGCAGAACAGTAGAACTGTTACCCTCTCAGATAATGGTCTTCTGTAGCTCCCCACCTTTTCTTAGCTGTGAGATCTGCTGGAGCTACTGGCCAGTGCATCTCAGGGGGGAGCATGTGGAAATCTTGGGCTGAAATTTTATGGCATCATTTGAAATACAGTAGTCAGATGATAAAGCCCAAATGGTCCTTGCTGGTCAGAATGCAGTTTTCTACTTCCTTAGTATTCATCTTCTTTTTCATCCTGTACACATACGTTCTTTCTTCTCCCAAATTTGGTTACATCCACTTGTACAAGCAAACCGCTTAGCAAGAAAAACTGCGTTAATATCCTGAGGGAAAATTGAGAAGGTGAGGAGAGAAGCACAACAACTTAATTCTGGCAGTTGAAAGAACAATCTGAAAGTTGTCTCAGCTCAAAGTATCACGTACGGTCAAATAATCACTATTCACTTCTGCAGACACCAACCCTCAAACAGTCTATTTCACCCTCAGGGAAAGTGCGGGTGGGAGGGAAGAAGAAAGCGTAAGCAAGAGTATAACTGGAGTATCGTGCACTACAGTGAAAGGCAGCATGTTTAAAGCTGAGCAGTGATATGAACGGTGGGGCTGGGAGGCGGGGATTCCAGGCTTCTCCTCCCGTCCCTAGCTTTTTTCTTAATTCACTTCTCAGAAGAGAAGATGAATGAAAAAGAGGGACCCACAGAGGAGGAACTACATGGTCCTGGCCAGCTTGGAATTCATTAGGAAATGAAAATACCCAATAGTTTACCCAAGCAGACTTTTCTTCTGAATCTGTTTCAGCAGGTTTGGAAGCTGGGGCCACAGTAGTGCTCCACGGAGCTCATCCATGTGAGAGTGATGTGCAAGAAGCTGGTTAATGCCCGGCCGGTGCTCTGGGAACAGAGCACTTGTTTTGCAAAAGTTTTTCTCCTGTACCAGGGGGCAAATACCTGAGCAAGCACGGCATGGTATTCCCACTGTATGGCACAGGACTGGTCCCTAACTACTAATGATCATTAATGCCTGGTCATGAAAACACAGTGGATAGGCAGTGTTTTGAGCACACGTATGGCTTCCCGCACTGCCCATTTCCTTCGGCTGCTTTCTTTTGCTCATGGACTAACTGGCTATGGGGCAGTCATAGGAACCCATAGCAAACCCCTCTGCTTACAAGAACAGCAAACTGCCCAAGTGTGGTATTTCCATGTTCCTGTCATGTGCAAGCACGTGCCCACAAACCAAAACACAGCTGGCAAGTTTAATTTTAGCTCTGTCAGCCTTGAGAAGTGTCCCTTTAAAGAAATCCTTTTTATAATTCTTTTTTTTTTTTTTTTTTTAGCAATTTGGTTGATAATACAGCAGCTGACAATCCTGCTGCAATACTATGGATGATTTAAATAAAAACAAAAAGAAACTGCTGCCCCACATTTTTTCCCCCCCAAAAATTATAAATAGGCAAAGCCACTGTAGAAAGGCCCAGGAATTTGATGACATGCTAAAGAAATAAGTTATTTTAGAAAAGGAGAAACGCTGGGATTTGCGTGCAAGAGGAAACATTCTGTTATTCACGCAGTTTTCCCCTGGTGATTTATAGTCCTGTTGCAAGGCAGGCTCTTCCTTGGCGTCTTTTGGAGGACAAATACTTGGGCTGGCGGTGCTGACACAGGTCCTGCACGCGCGGGATCCGCGGCAGGTGTGGCGCTCCCGGCCGGGCGCGGGGCCACACCTGGCCCTCACCTGGGCTCGGGTGGCGGCGGCTGCGGGCGGGGCAGCCCAGCCCGGCCATGCGGGGGGCGAAGGGACCCGCGGGCAACTTCGGTGGCACCGTGCTCTTTGTGAAGACACCCGCACGTCAGGCCGGGCGGGTTTCCTCTTTACCCTCTTCCTCCATTTTGTTCCAACTTTAAATAACCAAGTCTTATATAAGCGGTCTAACAAAGTATGTATTTAATGTCTGGCCCGGGGTCGCCACTCCGCGAAGTGCCGGCTGACGGCGCCGGGGAGTTTTTCTGCAGGGGGAGGGCGAAGGAATTCCCCGCTCGGCGACCCGGCTCCGTGACCTTCTCCCGCCCGTTCGTCAAGAAACGGATACATGTAAAATAAATAAATATCAGTGATAATAATAAAAATAACGCAGCGCTGCGGGGCTGCTCTCGCCCGTCCCGCGGCGCGGAGCGGAGCGGTGCGGGCTGGAGGGCTCTGCTTTAGGGAGGGGGGGAATCGGCTCTCCGCCACTCAGAGCCTTCTGGCAGCGNCGAGAGGGGAGGGCTCGAGAGCGGGGCGAGCCGAGGAGAGGACGAGGAGAGCGAGCGGCTGTGCGGAGGTCTGGAGTTGCACTGTGTTCGCGGCGCTTCTCGCAGGACGTTTCCCTCCCGAGCCGGGCAGCGGGCACCGCCGGAGGCACGCTGCTGCCAGCGGGGGAGCCGGGCTGTCCGCCGCGGGCACCGGGGCACGGGGCTTCCACCTACCCGCACACACCGCCTGCGTGCACACACGCACACACACAAGCTCACATATATGTTCGTGAAGGCTCGTTTTTGGCTTCGCTGGAAGTAGCGCGCGGTAGACGGCGAGGAAGTCTCGGCAGCCTCCCCCGTCGCCCGCGCTGTCAGGAATAGCGGCGTGAGGAGGAAGAAAGGCCCTGGGGCACTACACCCTGCCAACGAGTTCCCCGCGCCAGCCAGAAGGACTCCAGCTACATGGGCAAACGCCTGGACCAGCAGCCAATGTACCCCCAGTACACCTACTACTACCCCCACTATCTCCAAACCAAGGTAGGGAGCGGCGGGGCCGGGCGCTTGGCGGGCGGATGGAGAGCGGAGCCGCGCCAATTGCGGGCTCGCCGCTGCTCTTTGGCGATTTTTCTGTCCCTTCCTCGGGTTCGGTGTCACGGAGAGCTGGGCCAGTAGGCAGAAAGCGAGCGTGAGAGAGGCAGGAAGGTTACGGTCTGCCTTCCCCTTTATTTCTTTATTTATTTTAATTTTTTTTTCCCCTCAAGGGCTGCTGGCGTCGGCTAATTCCTTTTATTGTTCGGGGAGAGCAGTGCGGTTAACGCTATCGTAACAGCGGGCAGGTAGTGTGTTTATTATGGCATGGGATAACGATTGCTCTGGACAGCATCAAACACGAAGCACTTTTGGTGGCTCTTCCAGTGATCTCTGCAGTTTATTTGCGGCTTAAAAGCATTTTGCTGTTAGGAAAGCTGTCTGTGACAACTCAAACTTTTAATCAGCTGAAGAGGAGATGCTGTGGAGCTCGGGGAGAGCTCAGAGCCTACCGACTGTAAATCTGGTGGAGTTTGTTTCAGTGAATCGTACTGCTTTTAATATTTCCTCAAGTATTGAGGATGATACGACTGTACTCTGTTGCATTTGAAAGGTCTAGAAATAGAGGGTAACTACTTTTGGAGAGCGTATCCATCGCGGACGCGTCCATTTTCTTTCTTCTTTTTTTACAATAATTTTTAAAATGCCAGCAGACTGGAAAGCAGGCCTGCCTCTCCTAAAGAGACTGAGTGAAGTCTGTGCTACCTGGCTATGAGTTAGTTAATTAAAGCTTTATTTTTATAATGCCATTGTATAATAGTCCGCTCTCTGAAAAGATTTCCTGTGTGACTAAGGGACAGTAACAAAAGAAAGCCTTAAACCGAAAGTTTTCAAACCCTGTTTGGACACTATTTGGAGGGAAAAAAGAAGGACAAAATACACACTTGCCAAGGTGAAGTGTGACCTCACGGCCACAGATTAACAGTTTCAGTAAATAAACGAACATCCTTTAGGAGAGAGAACCCAAGGCAGAGTGCACAAACGTGGGTATGGCATTGCGTACCCATATACACGTCGCACTTCTGTGGCAAATTTAACACATGGGACATTTGACGTGTGTGTGTGTGTGTGGCAAAGTGCCACAAGGGAGGCTGACTTCTCCAGACTTTTGGTTTGAAGCACGTTGATCTGGCTGCAGTTGTGAAGGGATAGGTTATGTTTCCGTGTTTAAAAAAAATTACTTTCCCATTAACATTTACAGCCCGGCTACTGCATTATATAAATTAACTAATTGTGAAAACTGTGGTTCAGGCTGGTTGGAGCTGTGATGATACCAGAACCACTCAGTATGATTACAGCCTTGTAATTCATGGCAGGGTTACCTCTCACTTCTTTGCTCTGCTGTTTCTTTCATAGCAATGTGCAGAATTTTTTTGGGTATAAAATTCAGCCTCCTGTAATTTTGTATTTTGGAGTGATTTTTGTAATTTCTCCCCCCCTTCCTTTCAAGGTCAATCTAAATAGCTTTTTACCTTTGTGACCATTTAGTGTGTAATGTTGCTGTTGCAGCAGCAGCCCGTCACTAGCTTGACTGCAATATTGCCTATAGCTTTAACCGTTTGGGGGATTGGGGGACATGGGCTGATGCTATTCCTCAAAACCTGGCAAGCCAAGGACATGAAACAATTGATGGTGTTTTTTTGAAAGAACAATAGCCTCGAGTGTTGGAGGAGAAATATTGGACATTCCATGCCTTTTACTCACGTAGCTTGCATTTTGCCAGTCGTTCTTTTTTTCTTCTTTCTTTTTTTCTCATATTTTAACTTTTTAAAATAAGCTTTTTGAGAAATTACCCATGTATTTGAGCTTAAAATAGTAACAATAACTTTTCTGTGCCATGACTTTTTCTAAGCCGATGCTTTAAAAAATAAATGTATTTTTATTGCCAGTATATAAAATTATCAGCCCTGTGAAAAGTCATGTGCATCTGTCTTTGTACACTTGCGCTATTACGGTAAGGACAGGTAAAATTTCAGATTGGTGATACCTTTTCTATGCCATTATTTTTTCTTATTTTTCTTGGTCCACAGTTATGCGCATACATAAAACCTAAATAACAAACACATATACACATGCATATATACATGTACAGGCACAAGTATTTCTCTTCTGTAGAACGAAGAGACTTGAAAGGAGTGTAGACCAGCAGCATCTGGATTTTGTTACCCTAAAGCTAGCCATCAGCTTCTGGGACATTTTAAAGCAGTTAGATCCATTGTATGTCTAAAGCTAATAGCTGGGTAATCAAATAATGTTGTGGGGGAGAGCTGTATCTTTTATCATGCCTGTTGGAGCAACACATATTAATAAACCTTTGTATGATTCCAGTCAGCCTGAGAACTTCAGCTTTTTATTTTCCAAAAAAACTGCTCTTTGTACCAAGCATGGTAGGACTCAGATCTACAGAAAGAATGTGTTTTTATGCTCATAGTCATGCACGCTGAGGAGAGGGTTGGGGG
>VWZG01004791.1:773252-793525 GCA_013396735.1 Grallaria varia | reverse complement strand
CCAAAAAATGTAAATAGTTTGGTTTTATTAATTATTTTTTTATTGAAGAAAAATTTTAATGCTAAAAATCTTATATAGAGAAAAATAAATGATGTGTCTCCAGAACTTGCTTCCAGTGCTGCATTAAAATTGTGTTTTGTAACAATCAGCTGTATGAGATTAAATAGTGTAATATCAAACCCATGAATTAATAAGAGCTTTTATGATATAGTTGTTCCATACCAAAGACTGCAGATGGGCAGAGAAGGGAGACAGAGAACAGGGGTTTACTCAGATGTTGTCAGATCCTGCACTGCGAGTTCTTGTGTAGTGATGTTTCGTAATTGCTTTCCCACTCATATGGGCAAGATTGAGTGACAGAGGGAAGTTTTGAAGTAAACACTTTTACACAGAGAGCTGCTCTAAATGTGCAAGGTATAAGCTTGAGAACGGTGTCTACTGATGCAGAATGGTGTAACAATGTTTTAAGTGCTGGATTAACAATAATGTTATTGACTAGAAGTTTTAGTGAGAAGGATCTATTCTGCTTCCTTTGAAAAATCAATGAAGATTTGCCTTCAGCAAGACAGGATCTGGCCCACAAAGCACATGCTATTTACTGTGGCAAAACCAGGGCAGCTGAACAATGTGCAGGTTTAAAAAAATAAATTAAATACAGTCACAAGAGAAATAAGAACAGTCTATCAAAATAATTCTACATCGTGCAAGTGGGTGCGGACATACCTCATTTGATTCTTAACAGCATTTTGTGTTTTCTATGGCTATAATTTCTATTTAACATTATTTATCCTGAGTTATAATTTTAGAGAATGACCAGCCTAAACTAGATGCTCTGTCCTTCTGTCTGTCTTTCTCTCTGCCACAGTTGAAATATGGTTTATATGGAGTGGAACCCTAACTGCCATAGGAGATGTCTCACACGGCACCCAGTGCCTATAAGGAAGATTAACAATTTCTGTAAGAGACTAAACGTGGTTAATTCACAAAAAAAAGTATCCGAGAGCTGGTTTGCTTTTAGTTATACAATTCTTAAGATAAAAATACTGTGTAGTCTCTTTGAAATTTGAAACAAGTCAGTTTTCTGTGTCTGTCTTTTCTGAGGATACAGTGTTTCTAAATGGAGACGTGAAGGTTGCTTGTCCAGTCTGTAGCTGCACGTTGGAGACTGGTGTTGAATTCCTCAGTCATACTGTCTTTCATATTTTGTTGGTTTACAGCAGAGTCTAATATCTTCTCCTAGAAGTTTTTATTAGGTGAAAGACTTCAGGTCTGACATTGTCAAAGGAGAGAAAAAGATCATTTTTCTTGCTTTTTGAATTGGAATGCTTTTTTTCCTCCTTTCTTCTTTCTTTGTTCCTTTCTTTCTTGTCTTGTTTTTGGGCTTGCTTGTTTACAACTGTGGTGGAAATAAATTCTCTCCTCTTATTTGTTATAAAGTCAACTTCAGTATCAAATATGGTAGTTATTAAAAAGTAAATATTTACATTTTAAGTGCTTAATTTGTAGTATATTTATGCAGATGAAATTGTTTGGACAGATTTTCTATGAGGGTACCTGTCTTAATTGTATTGACTTCATTCAGATACAAATGAATGAAATAAACCACCTGACTTATATAGATCATAGCAGAAGCCAGAAGACCCATAAGATAGCGTGTTTACAATGTAAAGCACTTTGATATTTTGTTCCTCATTGGTGTCTTCATGACACATGTTTTATCCTTAGTACCATGTGGTTGATGATGATTTATGGGCTGTCATGTTGTGGAAGTGATGTCACTCCTGTGTGATTCAAATTTATTCAAGAAGAGAAGTTGTTGAACAGATTTGTATCCCACCCCCCCTCTCCAAGTTAAAATCAAGCAGCAGTTTGTTTTTATTCTGTGAGTTTGCATTAATAGACTAAATCCTGAAGCTGCACTTAAATACTCTGCTGCAAAACATCGCAGAGTAGAGTGGGAGAGTCTTACTGGTGGACCAACACGACGTTGTTTTATTTAGCTGATTTCTCATTTGGCTTCTGTCCCACTCCCCTCTCCACCCTCTTTCACAGCCCTTTCTCTGCCCAGCTATATTTAGAGACCAGCCAGGCCAAGCCATTCAAAGTTCAGTATCGACTCTGCACAGGAGCCTGACCTTTCCACCTCGTGCCAATGGGAAATGGCAGGACTGGATCAACCAAGAAGTTTTGTGTGTCTTGCCTGTGAGAAACTCTCTGGTTATTTGGAACAACACGTGATGCAGTCTAGTTGCCCTCCCGGGTGAGAAGCTGGCAGTGTTCATCCCAGTGTTACGGGAGGGTGAGAGGTAGACTGAGGATGCAGTAGAGAGGGCAGAGGTCTGTTTTGGATGCACAGTCCCAGAGCTGGCAAAACCTTGAGGTGGTGCATTGGTGAGATAAAGGGACATTAGGGAACTTCAGATGGAGGCGTTTCACCAGAGGAGGAGATAAGGGAGCCTGGTGTACCGCTACATTGCAAAAGGTTTTTAAAGCTAGGTATCCATAGTTACAGCAGGAGAGTTAAAATCTAGATTTCAGGGAATCACCTGGTGTAATGTCCTCCTTCCCTTTAAAGAAGAAAGTATTTGGCAGTTCTTAAAGCTGAAATGATGTGCCTGTGTGAATTCCCCGGTGCTCAGAGAGCTGCCTGCTTAAAGTTTGCTCTATTTTCCCCTCTTGTTCTAATTTTTCCGGCTGTGGAAAAAAAAAAATGGCATTGCAATTCTTAGCCATATAAGGGACTTGTTAGTTTCTTTATGTGGTTGGGAATTGTTTCTCCTTTTGGTCTTCAAAGGCTGTTGCTGCTGAATATACTTTAAAGGGAAGGAACTACTTGCTTAGACAAAGGCTGCGATCCTTATTTCTTTTCTTTCTCACTTCTTGCTGACCTTTTATTTGGGGACATGCATATAAATAAATTCTGGTTTTTGGTGTTGTGCAAGTTGATGGATGCTCTTACAAAGAGAGAAGCATAATGGGAAATGCAGTCTTCATTTCTGTTCTCTCATTTTATAGTGATGAATTTAGTTTGGTGCCAGTTAGTAAGTACATGACCTTTTCCCTACATCTTTTGATTCATGACAGAGAGTGTCAGAGCTGTGTTAGTGATCTCTCATTTCACCTTTTAACAAACTATGAAATATTAAAAATGAATTAAGTCACTTGGAGCTTGGCTAATATTTCTGTGATGCAGCGTGGTGATTTCATAGTAATGAAGCATAACACATGGCTTAAAATACAAAATTCAAATTTTTGTGAACACAAACAGCAGAGACGTATCACTTGTAAGTCAGGGTATTTTTAACTTGAAAATATTATCTTTTCGAGACAAACCAAACTAGATATTTTGCAGAGATGGTGTTATCAGCCACATTCGTTTAGTGTTCATTCCAGAAAATCGTATCAGCCTCTCAGCCTAATTAGAGCTAAGTTTTTCAGTGTATTTAATTCTAAGATCAGAACTGCTGACAAGACTTCTTTTAGTATCAGCTGAGATGTGTCTACACAGCTGTCAATGTTCTGCTTAGCTGATATACACAAACTGATAATCTACCATATGTAACTGAGTGGTATAATATATACACATTTTGTGTGCAAATGACACTTCTGAAATTGTTTAGTGGAAGGGAGACTGGTGATGAAAAGTGCTGTGAACGGTACAATGAATAAGGTAAAGAATAGGACCGATAGCTTTTAGACAAGCCTCTGCCTGGTTTTGCATTCACAAAACTACCTTTAATACTGCTCTATACCTGAAAGACATCAGAAAAAAAAGTCAGAGGCACTGCAGTCCTTCAGATGTTTGACAAAGCGTGCAGCAGGACTTGGTAAGCTGAATGCTTTGCCTAGGCTGTATTAAGACGACGTTTACTGTGTCAATGTAGAGCTGCACTAAGTACTGTTAAACAATCCTTCGTGAAAACAAGCATAAAGCAGACATATTGCTGTGGCCTTTAGCAAAGCAGCTGGGAGCTTTCTGCCTGGGAGAGCATCGCAGTCATTGTATGTCATGTCTGTGCTCTTCGTATCTCTTTGGAGCTTTTGCATCCTAAAGAAACACAGGACTTGATCCAGATATTTCCACGTCCTTTTTGGTGTTGTTTTTACTGTGGGTGTCAGCTGGTGGTGCAGGATGGGATAATAATAAATCTGGCTGATACATAGTGACTCTGAGATGGCAGTAGTAGGACATCCTGATCCCACGTGTCTGTCATTGCCTCACATAATACAGGTGTGCAGTGCACCGAGTTGTCTTGAATTTTGAGATAATGGATTTAATTCCTGTCTCTAGAAACATCTGTGAGAAAGCTGTAGACTACTGGCCCGCCAGGACATACTTGTTATCTATGTGATTTAGAAGCCTTGCTGGCCACTCAGCTTCTGCTTTATATCTCTGCCATTTTACGAAATCACTGTAATTGTATACAGTTGTCCCTGTGCAACATGCAATTTCCTGTAGTTTGAAAAGCTTTCAGCATAAGATTGTCTAAACTTAATAGCATAAACATTAATTTACTGTGTTAGATGGGTTATTGGGTGTTTTTAGCATGCATAAGTCTGGCAGTAATTGTGCTGGACAGAAGAAATAAGTTTTGTTTCCTTTACTGTCTGCCCTGCTTTGACTTAAATGGATCCCTGATGATGGTAATACTTAGCATGTAGCAGTCATTTCAATTTTCAGTGGGCTGTATAAACATTAACTAATCTTCAGAGCCCATTCTGAGAGGTGCCTTGAACACCTTATTTGCTCATGTAATAGCTGCATGCATATAATGGCCTCAGCTTTTGGAAGCCTATACTGGGTTATCAAGAGTTTGGGGATAAACTTGTGTACAATCCCCACCTTTGAGCAGAAACTGGAGGCAGGGAACGTTGCCACTGCTTTATGAGCAGCGCGGTACATGAGTGGTATAAGAATGGAGGCAAAGCTGGAAAAATCAAGGAAAAACATTTGCAGAAGGTTGATCTCTGGTTATCCAGAAGTGTTGAGTGCCCAGAACTTCAGCAGATGGGTGTCTCAAAACCATCTGACACTAGACCCAACATGACTCTCAGATGTGGCATCCAGAATTACAGAGCAGTTTGCAAGATCACTGACCTGAAGCTAAAGCATAAACCTGCCTAGCTGGTTCAGTGTTACACCTTCCTCTTGAGCCTTTCTGTTGGGGAAGAGGAGAAATGGAGCAGGATGAGAGGACACTCTTTCTGGAGGAGAGGAATTCCCTGCTGTTTCAGTGTTGTGGAAGGTGGTTGTCTGCAGTCCTACTAAGGTGCCCAGGTAAATAAGATGTTTGTGGGGTTTGACCAGTGGTATGAGGGCCCAGTTTGCAGTGTTGTAGAGATTCAAACAATGCTTGGCCCAAATTTTTCCAGAAGACATAACAAACTTAGCAGTCAGTTGGACAAGGATGCAAAGGACATACTTCCATGTAACAAAGGGAAAAACACTTTCAAACATTGCCTGTGCACAGCCCTCAGGCTGACTGGCCCTTGCCAGCCTTGCTAGGCGCTGATGGGAAGGGTGTTAAAAACAACTGACACAATTCATGTAAGGACTGGTCTATGTTCAAGTCCTTCAGGTTCGTTTTTCCAATCTACAGCAACCTGTTAATCAGCAAGGCAATAGCAAAGAAGTTATTTATGGATGGTTATTAGCTAAGCAGTAGTTGATAGATACAGAATTGTCACAGCCAACTGGCTTTTGTTTTCTCATGACTGATGTGTGCGTTGCCAGGACTTATTTTAGACTCTCTGTTGTCATAACGCTTTTTATGCCTCTCACCTTGGCTTGTAACATTGTCATGTGTGCTTCCCTCTCTGTTGTGTTGGAAATAGTTGCATTTTTAAAAGTCACAGCTCGTTTGGCTCAAAGGTGAATGGGAGAGAAATGGATGAAATTCCTGCTGTTGATAACTTCTTGTGTCCCAAGGCTTTTGTTTTAAATATGTGAAAGCGCTACAAACAAGAGTTGATTATCGGTGTTTTTAAAGCTGAACATGGAACTGTGCCAATGGCCACAAAGATGTAGATTTTGATTTTACAATGTGTGTTGAGGAATGAAGTATGACTGCCATGCTCCAACAACAGCTGATGAAGTAAGTGTTTATGCTTCATCTCTCCTGGTCTTTCAGCAAGGGAGTAAATTGTTAGTTGTTTATTATTTCTTAACCTTCAGTGGGTGACTTTCTTTCTGTGCTAGTCAGCTATTCTGAGGTAGAGATATGTGGATTTTATTTCCTTCCTCCTCTTTCCCACATTCTTGTTTGTTCTCAGGATAGATTGTCAGGTGAGTTCATACCTTCTTTTTATCCAGCCCAAGGGGCAAAGAGGCGATCTGAAGCTTAGGTGACAGGGACAGTCTTTGAAAAACCTAAGGCATGACATGCGGGCACCATTAGCACAAAATGAATGGAAGGAAAGGCAGAAGCCTTATTTTTATTTTACAATTTGCCTGTCTTTTGTGATTTAGCAAATCTACCTCTTTACCATTTTCTTTCTTTTGATTTTTCCTGTTTTGTTTTATTCTCATCTTTTTAAGAACTCTGCTGGTTCTTATTTTTCTTTTACCTAATGCTTATATATATGTCATGGTGTTTGTTCTGTCATTTGACCATCACAACTTTTTTTCTTTTTTTTTTTTTTAGTCTAGATATTGCACTTGTATTGCCTAAGCCAGTCATACTCTTCCCCTCTTTAATTTTTATGGTGTTTTACTGTTTGCAGACTGCCTCTGACTGTGCAGTTCATTTGTGCTGAGCTGCATACAAAACCAGGGTAAGAGATAGTCCCTGCCTGCAAGAGTTTATGAGCAATGTAAATAAGGCAGGCTCACAAAGGTGGGTAGGAGCAGCAGAAGGGAGAAGTGAAGTGCCTGGTGGGAGGTTGCATTGCAAAGCAGTGCCAAGACCTGGATGGGAGATGGTAATTGGTGTTTACTGTTTACCCATATACCAATGTGCTACTCCATCACCTTGGGAATGAGTCACTCTGCCTTGCCAGTTCATGCATTGCTATTTTTTTTTAGACTTTCTTTTCTAATACTTATGGTTGCAGTTGCACACAATCATTTCACATTTACCCTTGTTGCTTCCCTGAGCTTTAGTTTCTCTGCCTTTGCTGTTTGGTGGCCAGTCTCCCATGCAGTGCTTTTTGGCAGATTTTGGGTGTTGCAACATGAAGGAAGCCCTGGTGTGGCCCTTTGGAGGTGCCTGTGTTGGTGAGCTGGCGCTTAACAAATCAAGTCTTAGCTGATGTTTCTGGCTGACTTCACGGAGAACGTAATGGAACTGGACAAAAGAGCAAAGTGGCTGAGGTCAGTGTGAGAAAAGAAGTCTATTCCCAGCAGATGAGAGCTCTGGAAATATCATGGTGTGCAATGGCTGGGGCTCGCGCTCAGTGAGGATTAGAGTTGGTATTTTTTCATGCTTGCTTTCTGTTTCACTAGGGCTGTAATGCTGCAGGAGAGCCATGTTTCCCACAACTGTTTGGTGCTTTTGAAAAGTAAATACTGTGGGGGAAAGGGACGAATATGTCTTGCACTTCAGCAGGTGGGCCACTGATAAATGTTAGGCTGAAATTTCAAAGGGACAGTGCTCTGTACAGTAGCTTGGGGCCTGCGAGTCAGAAGTGCTGGTCACCTGCAGCTCCTATTAACTTCAACTAGAACTGTATGTACTTTGCACTTTCGAAGACCAGGAGCTCCTTAGGGCTTAAATGCAACTGCTATTAAAAAAAAAAAAAAAAGGTAACAAGCTGACAGGGAAATCTCTCACTTTTACTGTAATTTTCTTAGGGGAAGGGAGACCAAGAGAAGAAGTTTGAGTTTTAGTTTTTTGTTTGTTTTAGTTTTTTGTTGTTGTTTGCCTGTTTTGTTTTTATAGCAGTGACAGAATATATTTCCAAAAGCAAATACCTCTCCAAGCAAGTAACTCTTCATTTTGTTGGCAACAGAGTGTTAATGATTTAAATAACTTTATTGTTTATTTACCTGTAGCAACTTAGATTAGATAATGAAGGGAAATGAGATTTGTTCCCTTATTTCATTTTAGTTTTTTAAAATCTTGTAGCAATTGGGATATATGGACTGTCGGGAAATGATTATTTGCTTAGATAGAAAAAAAAGTGACAGAAACTTCTCTAGCAGTTATGTGGAGTTGATTTTTATGAAACATGTATTTTGGAAAATACTTACTGCTTTGGTCTGTTACCAGCTCTTATATTAGGTGACAGGAATTTATTATTCCTAAAGGTACTTTAGTTCAAAAGGATCTAAATTTTCAGTATGTGTGTTTTTATATATACCAGTTCTAATCTCCCTCTAGATTGCAGGGAAAAGCTTGAAGGTCTAATTCAGACCTAAAAGGCTCAAAAAGCAGACATACGCCAAAAAATGCAGTCTTCTAAAAAGCCAGGGATGGACCACCAAGCCTCACCAGGGCTCCCTCGGTTTAGGTGTAAGTTGCAGTCCTGAATATTTCTTGAGTTTATAGACTGTTGTTTTGGGGTTAGCACTTAGCTGATGATCATTGACTTTTTTTTAATTAGACATGTATTTTTGAATTATAGGTTTGTGTTTCACACTGCTGAAAAAGTGCTGCTGTGTGCATTGCTTACTCAGTATTAGCAGTGGGAATATCTAAAGCAGACGAGTAGAGGAAAAAAACCTATGCCTGATTTGTTTAATTGTATTAATTTTCTTTCCATTGTGGTTGGTAAAAGTGATTTATTGGGACAGATGGAGTGCTTGTGTTGGGAGCCTGGTAACCCGGGAGGTGTTCTCCCTTTGGGCCCCTTCCTGTAGTCCAGGTGTGCTCACAGCTGAGCATCCCCTTGGAAGCAACTCTGCTGAAACTGCAGCACTGCATACGTGATGAGGAATTATTCCATGGGAAGAGGACTATCAGAATTTGTTCTTTCAGATAGAAATGTCATTTTTTTGTGAGGCTATTACAAACAAGAGAGAGTTTAAAGATGAAAAACTGCTACTACATAGAAAAATAATACTGTTTCAATTTAAGCCTTGGTTTAGTAAGCTTTCTGGGAAAGAAACTTGTTCCTGAGGGCATTTTATCTATTTTTCTCTCTCTCTTAGGGTTTTATACTGCTGCCCATCACTGCAGTATCTGAATGCTTTCCATATAGAGATAGATAGCAACTTTGAAGTCCCCACCGAACTCTGCAGTCTTTGGCACATCTTTCTATGGGGGGTGAGAAAATACGTTGGGTGGGATTTTTCAATAAAATATTAGTCTTATTTAATATTACATTCTAATAGTATTTTTTCAGTGGTTGCTTGGGGAGATGTTAAGTATTTTGTTTCATTTTGAGTTTTGTTTCTGTTTTTTTTTTCTTCTCTGTTTTATGATTTGACTGAGGTTATGTGGTACAAGAAGTGCCAGTGTTATATTCAGAATATATTAATGGCTTTTAAAAATATGTTTTCCTAAATGTCACATCAAGTAGATAAGGGAGAAGTTATCAAATATCTAATGTTACAGTGCTTTTCTTCTTTTGTTAAATGTTATCTAAGTTGTTTGAAAAACATTCAAATAATGTTTGTGTGTTTACTAGTGATGTGTACCGGATCTGTATCAGCTCATGCGAATTGTTAGATGTAATCTTTTATCTTTTAAAAAGATTCTGGTAAGAGTAAAGTTTTAAATTAGTAGATAGGAATATATTCTTTAAAATAGCAATATTACAGTGAGAGGATTTACTAGCTGGTTTAGATATTCAGTCCTGAACCATTTCAGTATTAGTCTTATGTGGCTAATCTATCTATGCAGCTATGTAGTCTGTTTCAACACAGTACTCCGCTCTTCCCAAATAATTTCAAAGGGAAATAAAAATAACATCATTGTTTTCTCTCTTTTCAGTCTGTCAGAGAAATACCTTGATTAGTTTATACTTAGTTTGTATGCGTGGGTGTCTTCCTTGGATATGAGCAGTAAGAAATTTTTGAAGAAACTCAAGTTGAAGCACAGAGTCCGGTGGTTAATTCAGAAGATGACTGATTCTGTTGGCATTTCTTAATTGTTGTGTTTCTTTTTTTTTTTCTTTTTTTAATTTCACATGATTGTGAGCTCCAGATATTAAAACAAACTAGATCTGACCTGCTGCCAACATTTGAGTACTTCCAGTAGTGTCCTAGTGAAGACAGAAGTCTCTGGTAACTTTTGACTGAGAATGATGGGGGATCATTTTATAGTTAGAGAGAATTGAAGGTAAACCATTCATCTTTAAGTGATAGGTTTGAACTAGGCTGTACATTTAGTAGGCACTTTGTGGAGAAGCAGAAATTCTGGGAGAGTTCAGGCGAAACAGAGAGAGCAGGGAGGATATTCTTGCAGTGTGAATTTTCATTTCCTCAATGTACAGTTAGGTTAGAAAGGCTGCACTATTAGAAGGCAATTCATCCAGGCCATGCTGCCTTCCTCAGAGGTGAAATCAAGTTGATTTGCAGTACCTCCACCAGACCTTTCTCAGTGGCTTGTGTTAGGAGACACAAGGAATTCCTGCCTCATGGTGAGAGGTGTTTGAGGAAGCTGTTGAAACCCTCCCCCTCTGTTAAAGAGGGTTCTGCTGCCTACAGGGGTAGGTAGTAATTATATAGTGAAGGCGAAAAAGTAAAGGCAGATATGTCTGGTTCTTTAATTTTTGTCCTTCAAGGAGGGCCTGTTGTCCCTTCCCCATAAGAACTTAGTTTCAAATATACAAAGGTGAAGGAGCATGGTCAACTCAGGAGTGACAACTCCAACTGAAATGTTTTAATTATTTTTTTTCTATTACCCTTTTTTTTTCCCCCTGCAGCTGTTACTTTAACTTTTCACACTCTTCCAAGATGTTAAACATGTGTTGTCACATGCATAAGTCACAATTTTTATCCAGGGGTCCACAAAGTCAGCCTGTATATTCTTGTTTCAAAAGCTGTGTAGCCTTATCTAATTTTTTACTGTTGAGAGCCCGTTCGGTTTGGTGAGAGCTACTGCGTGCATAATATTTTTGGAAATCAGGCCATTGAGGTATACTTTGGTTATAAATATCTGTGAGCTAATTAGGTTTTAAAATGATAAAGAGTCACAAATGAAACTCGTCTTTCTTCTCTTTCACTAGTAAAGAGAGCGGGTTCAACTTGGATGAGTTCCTCATTGGCATGGATGGTGTACCCATGTCTCAGAACACTCTTTGAGCAAGTTTCTTTTTTGAGGATTGTGAGTCAGCAGGGTTTTGAAGTGGATGAGTCATAGACAAACTAGCTGAATGATGGTTACCAAGTGGGTGGGGGAAGCAAGGATTTTATTCTGGGAAGGTGTAAATGCAGACAGAGGCCAAGTCTGGAGGTGAAGGAGGCCACAGGATGAAAGGCATTAGCTGATGGGAAGCGCTGAACCAGTGTTTGATGCTGGCTGCTCTTTGTGGTTCACTGCAGAGATGTGCATCCTCCTGGCTCTGTTTGATGCTCCTGTGCGAAGTCTGTCCCCTTCTCGGGGAGCAGATGTTCCAAATGAACAGCAGATAATCCTGACAGATAATAAAGAAACATTAACTTTGCTGAGAGCTAGCTAGTTTCTCTCCAAGAGGCAGATTTCTGACCATAAGAGAAAGTGGACTAGCCTATGCTTCAGCCCTTTCAGTTGTACATAAGCCTTTGACATCTCTCTGACTGGGACAGGCAGCATCAACCACGCCCGAACAGATTATCGTGCCAGACTCTGAAATCAGAAAGAATAGTGGCATATTGTACTGTCTGATGAATCTTCTTGTGGGGCTTAGAAACAAAAACACAAACCACATGAAATCATCCCATTCTGGATAATCCCATTTACTGGTTGGTAGAAGACCAGGATGCCACTCTAGACCATCCCTTTCTGTGTTTCTCACGTGTTCCTGCAACTCCTCAGGTTGTAATGGAATTTGTAATGAGACTTCCCTTGAGTTGTGGGGATTTTTTGTTACAGGATATTTTGTAGTTCAACAGGAGTTACTGCTGACTGCAAATATCTGTATATTAGCAGATGGTGATAAAATCTGAAATTTTTTGTGTGATGGAGTGCTTGCTTAGAGTGGAACAGCAGAATAGCTCTCAGTCAGAGACCTTAGGAAGGAACTGAAGAGCAGTGGCTTAACAGTCAAGCCTCTTGCAACCCTGGCTCTCTTTTCCTTCCTCTCAGTATGTTCAGATAGCCCAGCAGTGAGAGTAAAGACTTCATTGATAGTATTATGGAGTGCTCAGATAGTGGGGGAGGCTGTGGTCACCAGATTCCAGCTGTCCTGTTTCCTTTTCAAAATGAAAAAGCTTTTATTAGGGTAGCATATATAAATGCTTTCCCATGCAAATTCAACTCTTTCTAAAACTATTTTGATTACAAAGTTTAGGTTCTCTTGATTTTGGATCTAGAAAATGTGAAACACTGAACTGAAGGGTGAGAAGCAATGTGCTGTAAGAAATATATAAAGAAATTTATCCAGTCTAGTAGAACAAAGAAAGAGACAATGGCTGAAAGTTGAAGGCAGTAAAATTCAAGAGATGACATGGTGAATGTTTTGAAAGGCAATGGTAATTTACTGCTGGAACATATTGCTGAGACATGCAGCAGATTCCCCTGTCCCTTGAAGTCTTTAGACCAACTCTGGGTTTTTCTCGTTCATCCTTGCTGTGTTCAGTCCAGGGGTTTCTGGGCGATATTGGTGGCTTCTGTTATGCAGAAGGTCAAAGTAGATCATCAGAAAGTTCTGCCAGGCCCTAAAATGAGGGTCTGTGAGCTGTGGCTGCTTATATTGTACAAATTCAATTGCTAGTGGTAATGGAGGATATGCAGAGCCAAATCTCAGATTGAATCCAAGTGATGAGGAGAGTGGATGTATATGCTGGAGCCACCTGTCTTCCCTAGATTCTGTGTTACATCAGTTTAGATTTTCCTGTTCCTTTGAGTCATGCTCATTTACTTATACCCTGGCTCTCATTTGGCCCATTGCTTTTCCGGGATTCTTGATGGCATAAATCACAGGCTGAAACACTAAAAGGAGGGAGGATTCAGGGCAGATTAACAAAGTGAACAATATTTAGGAAACCATGACTTTAAGTGCCTCCGACTTTGGGGCCTTATAGTGTTTCTGACTCTTTGGTATATAAATTACATCAATTTAGATTCCCTCATTCATCAATAGATTGGGTAGAACAAGTTCTAAGGGAAACTGAGTGAGCATAAGTGGGTATAAATTACATTACCTTACAGATTGCCTCTGAATTTGGCCTAGATTCTTTCCTTTATTTTCATTATGTCAACTTTGTGCATTGGCATTGTGGTCTTTTCAGCAACGGGCCTGACAGCTAATGAGTTCTTTCTACCGACAGTAAATCAACCAAGACAGTGCTGCTCCATGTAAATACTTCTCTTTATGTTCAGAGTATTCAGAATCCCATTAAATTTAGAACAGTGAGCTAGTAAAAATGCATGTGAAGAAGTACTGTAAAAAATGCTAATTATTCATAAGCCACCTGGTTTCCTCTTTGCTCCCCAGTGAACCATGTTCTGAGATTTGGGGAAAATTAGAAGAGAACTAGACAACATGATAATACTGAAATATAAATTGCTGTGTTGAAAAAGATTAAATCCAAATGGTTTTAGGAAGTTCTTTCGATTTATGGTTGTTTGTATTCCCTGAAATTCCTGCAACAAACAAAGTTAAAATAAAAAGTCAAGAAATGAACTGGAACATTTCCACTCTTGGAGAACTGAAATAAAGGAAGCTTTAACTGTAGTTCATTAGGAAATAGAATAGACATTTCCCTTTTTTGTTGAATTGAAGAAAAATTGTATGATAATTAAGTTACAGTAGAATTTGCTTTAGGAATAAGCTACATGCTATACAACTTACTTCATCTCTCAGTTCAGATTATATTGCTAAAAGGCTAAACTCTATTCCAGATTGCAGTGTTGATAAATATTTTTGTGCCACTTCATTATATTTTTGAGAATTTTTTTTTTCTTCTAATGTCAGCACTTAAGCATTTAAGGAGCTGTGGGGTAGGCAGAACAAGGAATTCTTGACTGCTTTCTTCTTCTGCCTTTTACCCTGCTGCATAAACTGAAGCAAAACTCTCTATTTTGTGTCTTCCTTGTTGATCTGGGGTCAGCAAGAAGGCCTATAGAATCTTATGAAAGATGTTCAGAGATACAGTTGATATCTTCTTTTTTTAATATTCTCAGGTGGTGGGAGCTATATAAATGCAAACTACCCATATTATTTCCTATCATATAAGATTTTCTATCATGCCTCTCCTCCAGAATCCCTGTGTTCTCTTGAATGATGAAATTGCAAATGTTCCTTGAATGTCAGTGCAATTTATTATCATCTTTCATTCAGAGCATTACAAAATGATTTGCAGATGCAGGTGTTGCTAATGGTTTTCAGCCACCCTCCTTAAAGATTGGAGTACATAAGTGTCCCTGTTCGTATAACAGGGGTGAAACTCCCTAATTAAAATGAAAAGGCCAGTTTTGAAGGCGAGTCTGTGTTGCTACTATGCCGTTGTGGGGATGTTTTATACTTTCTCCACTTTTTCTGTGGAATCAATTTGCTGGATGTGGGGTAGGATTTTTTGTATGTGTAGATGGATGTTTTAGCTGAAAAAGAGGGGGTATGTGTGAAAAAAAGAAGTGCTGTTTGACAAGCCTAAAAAAATACTTTGTAGTGTTTAACTGTGGATATCATGGGTCTTTCTTTGTCATCTAAAGACTCTTAAAACTCCATTTACTCCTAAAATTTACTTCAACAGGTCCCCTTGCAGTATCTCACAGGTTGTCTCTGATTTCAGTTCCTAAAAGTCCTTTTTTAATAGGAGGCATTATATATGACTTTTACCCTGGAAGTTTTGAAGGTGCTGTGTGGTGAAACATTTCTGGCCGTATCTCATACAATCCTTTGTGAAGCTTCCCGGTGAGGAAATCACCTGAGAAATCAAAGCTGTAAGTGGAGGCATACTAGAGGCACTACGTGTTTGAGAATATATGAGTCTCTAGACTTGATCTCTTGTTGGTGAGGATACTGGAGCCAAGATCCTGGTCACAGGAATGATTATATCAGTAGAAAAAGGACAAGATTCCTTCTCTCTGCAGGACTAAGCTGGTGTAGTTGGTCCTGGCTGCATAGAAATGCAGAGATTCAGCCTTCTTTCCCTGCAGCCTTGAACAGAGAAAGCACTGTAGAGCACTAGCTGCCAGTAAAAGCTTCTGTTCCATAGGGAAGAACCCTTGGGGGAAGGTTGGTGCAGTCATGCCAGCTCTCTCTTGAGGCAAATCCTCTTAGGCATTACTGTATAAAGGGATGAAATTTGAAGCCACATGCCAGTGGGAATAAGTCAAGTGGGATGGCTAACGTGGCCAATGTCAAATGTATTTTAGCACAGATGTGGCTATATTTTTGTTGTTATTGCCTTTTAAAGTGAAGCTGTACGTACTTTGCTTGTGGCAGCTCTCTGAAGGTTCAGTGGCTCACTTTTTATTTGCTTTTGATTAAAATTGATGTTTCTGCCAGCCTTAGTGATCTCATGAACGAGATATCTGAGTTTGATGCCTGGATTTGATTTTTACTGTGTTGTACGGTGAGGGGAAAACCTGCCTCACTCTACATGGAAGGTGGAGCTTTGGATCTCTGTGCAGCAACCTTGGTAGGGGTGGGACCACTTTTGACAGACTCCACAGGAGGTGTATTTTACCACTAATTAGCTGCAGATACGCACCATTTAGGCATTCCCAACAACCTCGGCTTCCCAAACACAGAACAGGCGTGGTCTGTGCAAGTCTTCCGTCCCTCCCTGATAATCCTATTTAATGTTTATAGGGAAAGGTCAGGTCTTGTGGAGAATTGAGTGCTCTATGTCCTAGGTTTACATAGACCTTTGTGTTTCTCAGGGGCTGAGAAAAAGGAGTGCTGGGTAGTCCTTTTTTTTGACCCAGCAGAGATGAAGATGGCAGGCTGTGAAGTTCTTGTGAAGTTAGGTTGGGCTCTGAACACCATGTTGTTACTCAAGTGTGTGCTGTGTTAAGAAAGCTGAGGCAGGCTTAACGGCTTAGATAAACTATCCAAAGGTTGGCAAAGTAATTAGTAAATGTGCACTGTCAGGCCAACTAATTTGTTTAATCTTGAACAGGCAATGTTTATAGATATTTAAATCATCTTAAGAAGTGGTTGTCCAGAGTTGTGGCAGGACTGTGATCTATGCAGTGCTGCAGACAAGCAGATCTGTTCCCTCCCTTTGCCGCCACACCACTGAGCTCTGTAGAAGGCAAGCACGGCCCTGACATGCTGCCGTTTCATGGGTATTTAATTCAGTCCTAGTCCTAGGAGGTAATTCTGTCCTTGATGGAAGCTGCTCCTTCCCCGGTGCAGGCATTTGCTTTTGCGTGGCTACCGGGTGAATCAGGCTAAGAAGCAGGTCTGGCTGAAAGCTAAGGCATTCTGGTTTCTCTCTTTTCTTTCTTGTTCTCTTGCTTGCTTTTTTTTCTTTGTCCTTGGATTCTCTGAGCCAGCACAGCACATGGCCAAGCAACCACTAGTGCTGGCACCCGAGAGGGAGTAGGAATACCCAGCCAAGGGAGGAGGCAAGGGCAGAGACAGCTTGCACTTTGGGCAACTTAAATTAGTAAGAAAACTACAACCTGAGTTTACATGGCTGTTTGTGTAAATTCAAAAGTTCACTGACTTCTGGCACGAGTTGTGTTTGGGTTCTCCAGGGTCCAGGCACAAAAATGTCTGAAGCTTCACTATAGAGACCGAGTCTTTCAGCTTCCTGTGTGGTTCTTTGCCAAATTAAATAGAGCCAGAAATCTCAGCACCAGCAGCTGTAGGGAGTAAATCCCACCCAGAGTCAGATTAGCCATGGCACATTCTTGTAACCATAGGCACGACAGTTTAGTGTAGACAGCTGTTCTGATAAACCGATCTGGGAATTCTGCCCTCATAGGAATGTTTGATGTGTACTGGTCACAGAAGTCCTTTCAAAGTGATGGTGAGACAAACTGGTAGCCTGGGTAGCAGTTGCATGTTTTTTTCAGTGTTGTGATGGCAATACCACATGGTTATGAGAAATGACACAAATGACTTTACAAGTGGAATGAATTTATCTCTTTACCTGAGTTGTATAGGTACAATGCCAGTACTCATCTCCTGTGTTGTGAGGACGATGCCTGTTTGTTTATCCACTGAAAACTTGTTACAGAGAGATAGCAAGTGTAGAGATGGACAGCCTGCTTCCTACCCCAAGTAATATTGTTTTTTCGAAGAGGATTTTCTGCCCTGCCAGTTTTGCTCTTGTGGCCTATGTTGGCCATTCTTGGTGGTACTGACTGAATATTTGGTGGAATGGGGATACTTGAAAATTAAGGTAATGAGGTGATTGTAGACAAGGACAACTTTTGAATGGGTGAATAGGGGTAAAACTTTAAGATTGTTTGAAGCCATAAAGTTGGGTCCTCCTGGGAAGTTGCATGACTTGAGCACCAGACTTTGAATCTTGGAGTTGTGAGTTTGATCACTGTTTAAGGAAAAAAACCAAACATGTTTTGCCACAGAGTGTTTGGATGCCAAAAGTTCACATGGATTTCAAATGAGAATGGATAATTTCATTGCATAGAAGTGCCAAATGTTCAAGTTGTTAAAGGCTGGGAGTGTGGTCAAGGGTAGTTATCTGTATGTTTCCTCAGATCCTGGTGCTCTCCCTTTGCTTTCTACTTCTGGTTATTGTTGAAGACAGGATTTGGGGCTAGCTGGACTGACGACCTGAACCAACATAGCCATATTTGTGACTTGAAGAGAGAATATTTTTATAAGTAGCAGAGTCCAGTAAGTAGAATATTGTAACCACAGATACAACAGTTTAGTGATAAACTGATCTGGGAATCCTGCCCTCACAGGGGTGTTTGGGTACTGCTCGCAGGAGCTCACAAAGTTATGGTGAGTAGCTTTCATAGTTACCTTGATAGAGCTGGTAGCCTGAAAGGGAATCCATTATCTTCTGAGCTCTGCCATTAGCACGCTGTTCAACTTGGGACAAGTTATTTCATCTGTTTGACTCAACTCTCCCGTTCTCCTCACACAACTTTTATCCGTGTTACCATTTCAGTTGTCACCTCTGTCATTCTTAGGCCGTGTTTGCACAGTCACAGGTGAGGTGGCACATTTCAAGGAGATAGCTCTGCACTGCTGGAAGTTCTGCCTCTCAGCTGGAATTTGGTAACTGGCTGTGAATGCTTTGATTTCATTGTGAGTACAAATTAAAGTGGGTTAAATTAAACTACCCTGAAGCATTGCCATAAAAATGGTTTACTCTAAATTTGAAATCGTAATAGTTCAGGAGCACATATGTATGAGGCGAGATGAGGGAGTGTTCCAAGGTGGATTAACTCACTGGCTTCCCACTGTGGCAGTGGGTCTCCCATGTTCTGCTCAATGCTTTGCTCATGGGAGCTCTCAGTCCATTTTTTTTTTTTTTTTTATTGCTACTCACTGCTCTGGTAATAATAATGATAAATTCGAATATCTGAGCTGAGTAATTTTGCTGTTCAACCTCTGCTGCTCCTTTGATTAAGGAAAGATTTAATGCTTTAATTTGAGATATGTTTTGTTAAAGAATAGAGGGCTTTGATTCACATGTTTGTAAAGGGGTGTGCTTCCTGAGCAGAATGGAAAACATTCTTTGATGGTAAAGGATGTTGAAAGTACAGGCACTCCTCGTAGCTGATGAATTTGTTCTGGACTCGTATTTATTGGTATGTGTTAACAGAAAAGAAAAATATTGAGGTATTGTTCCACAAGCAAGTAAATTATATTCTTTCTCACGTGTTTGCTGAGATTAGTGCAAGACCTGAAGCTCCATCTGGGTAATTTCTTGATGTTAGGACACCTTAGTGGCAGGATTTATTTCTTGCTTGAGGTTTTATTTATTTTTTTTCTTGGTGGTGCATGTTCTTGTCGAGTGACTGTATCTATCTTCAGCAAGTGTTTTAGAATGTTTGTATGGCAAATAATATGCATCATAAATGAAATGAAATTTTGCTGTATTTGATAATTTGAATTGCAAATATAAAACTCCCAAAACGAACACCAACAAACTCCCTCGATGATTTGAATTCCTGGTTTTTTTTGAAAGACTGGTGACTGATTCTGATAGCAAAGACAGATAGTTTTCTCCATTTTTTTTTCTGAGGGAATAGAAGTTAAGTTCCTATTTTACAGTAGAGAAAAACCAGCATTTGCTAGATAAACTGTTGGTCTTCTAGCTACAGTTTGGCATTATGATTTTATCAGCACTACAGAATGTCACTAATATGACCCAGAGCTTAAACTTGCTACTGTCACTGTAACATGTGTTTCTTTTAAAACTATTATTGTCAGCCAGCTACTGCAAGTCCAATTTCACATTCTAGCATCCTCTCTGAGAACAGCTAGGCTTAGCTTATCATCCTCCTGGCACAGAAGGGGATGTGGTTTTGAGCTCTGTAGGGTGCAATCAGAGCTGAGAAGTGCTGTTCTCCAGGAGCAGCACATAATAAGTACTGAGTTTTAATCTGCTTTCTCTTCAAAACTGACATGAGCATCTCTAGCTTGACCAAAACTCAAAGATAAGAGTGTTCAGTTCTCAAAAGTAGGGGTGAGATTACTACAGTTTGAAAGACCCGAAGTCCATTGTGGCTTGAGGGGAAGGAAAACTTTCAGCTGTCCTCTAAAGTCTGGCTGTTATTGCCCCTTTTGAGAAGGTGGAGAAGGTGGAGCATGTCTGTCCTTTTTCCTTGTGCAAGACAAGCTGATTGCTGTAGACATAACCCTCCTCAAGTGCTTTTGAGAGTCTAGCACTGGCCTACACTCCATAAATTGGAAGGCTGTGAATCCTGCCCTGCCCTGCAGAAAATGTATTGTGTATTGTAGGCTCTTTGTGATCTTTTCCCCCTTGCACACCTTCACAGAGCCAGACACAATCCAGCCCATTATCTGTATGTGAGAGTTTTCACTATTACAGACTGGTAAAAGTTTCTATTAGCAATTCTGATTTGGAAAGGACAATTGGAGGCTGAAAGAATGGCAAATGCAACCTGGATATAACTTTTTGATCTCAGAACCCAATTAAATTTGTGGTTTTAAAGTGCATGTGACTCCTGAGTTCAACTCTAATACTAGATTTATATTATTTCCTGGAATGAAAGTCACTGCAGACAATTTCCAGAAGAGCATAATAATGATCCAGTAAAAAATGAATCCATCTTTTGACTTCCCCC
>VWZG01004791.1:752023-773213 GCA_013396735.1 Grallaria varia | reverse complement strand
GAAATAAGATAGGGAACCAATTTAGTTTTATATTGGCTATTCTTTTAATGCTCAGTAACTTTCCTACCATCAGTGATTTTTTTCCTCAAGATATCTACTTCATTAGTGCTGCTGTTTCCACAGTGTTACTGTGCATTTTTCTTGACATGGCTAGTGTTACAGCACTATCACATATTTGGGAATAAAACTCCCGGAATATTGGTTGAAATATAGTATCTAGTATCTTATTTTTAAGTGCTTTTATAATGAATAATTTGTATTCTGTGAGCTATGTGTTTCTTTTTTCATCATGTCAAGGTCCTTTGCCTAAAATGATGCTTCAGCCTAATCAGTTTAGGTAAGGGGGAACTTTAGACAGCAGTAATCATGAATGCTCTGTACTGAGCTTCTGCCTGGCTCCAAACAGTCTTCATGCTTCTGAATTATTATTAGGGACACTTAAGTTCTGGACTAGCAGTACTGTGTCTGTGTCTTGTTTTTTGTTATATCGCGGGTCAGCTTTTGTCACACAAGGAGGCTGCTGTCTTAATTCTGCTGCTTCTCAGAGTTTGTGGCACCTTTTGCAGATCTCTAGGAAAGAGACCCGAGTTATGCCAAAGATGAAAGCAAGTGTCCTTGCCCTCCTCTTCACTCCCCTTTCTGATCTCTTTGCTATGGAGCTTAGCAGGTTCTGTGTGTAGTATGAGGTCTGTAAAGTGATATGCTTTGAGAGCTTTGGGGAAAACCATGAATTATGCTTGGGGTGAAACACACAATCTGTGGAAGGAAATGTAGATGTGTGAGAAGTCTTCAGTGAGTTGAGCTCATTTTTTTCCTACCTTTGTTGCCTGGCTGTTAATTCTGGGGAACTAGTTGCCTGTAACATTTATTATAATTACCTTTTTGTCCAGCAAAGCTGTGCTCTGAAAATGAACAAGAATCAGTTGTGCAAATGTGTGTTCTTGCTGGTGGGCGTGCACAGACATGAATGAAGCCGTTTTTTTCCACCTTCTTGAGGCTGGAACAGTGCAATCCATTTGGCATTTTCTTCTAACTTGAAGTGACCGGGGAACAAGCTGAGTAAAGCTCTGTCTGGCATATATCTGGGTAGATTCCAAAAGCAGGTGCATCTTCATATTCTCTCTTTAGTTTGAATATGAATTGCAGCTTTGTTTTCAGCCTCTGGTTGCTACTGTTTCTTTGAATTCTTTCCCAGATAAAGCTAATGTAGCTGTGAAGTAGAAGCATATTCACTTTTGCTTCTTGGAATTTTTTTTCTACCTGATCTAAGTTCTGACTAGAAACAGAGCAGAAGGAGAGATACATGGTAATTTAGTTCCTGGATTATCCTGGATTTTCAATAGCCATGAACACAAGGGGATAAATGCTGTCAAGAACAAGTTTCAGCTCAGATGAATGTTAACTGAAGATGAAAATCACTATGAAAAAATAGAACTGTTGCTGCAAAATCAAAACAACACATCCTTTTTGAAGCCTCTGGGAAAGCCCTTCTTACAGAAAAAAATCTTCTGTGAATCAAAAAGATATCCATTAATTCCGGTTATCACTTCCCCATTTCACATTATAAGATACTTTGGTTATGGTGATCAACATCCTTTTATTCTTTCTCTGCTGTCTTGTCTGAATACAGAGGATGACACTGATGTGGTCAGTTTGATTCTCGTTTCAGATGACGAGAGTAGAGGTGCTTATTTATGTCCAAAATAAAAAAGCAAAAACATCCATCCACCTGAACTTGATGATTCACTGAGATCTTGGAGCAATACTTTTTCTGTGAGCAGCTAACTTGCACAGACTGATGCTGATTTACTGAGTAGACCTCTCCTGGATGTTACAGAGCTTATTGTATTTCTCAGCATTGCCTAATAGAGGGGGAAAAACTCAACAAAATGAAGATTTGACCCTAAATTAATTGATATAAAGAATTATCTTTATTTTTTCCTTTCTTTAGCCAGTTTGGTAGTTGATCACTTTGCATCTTGAAAGACAACTGGCGTACCTTGTGCCCTCTCCATTCAGTGAAGCATGATTCATAAAACTGGACAAATCTCTTGCCTACTTTTTTCCAGACTCTGTGGAGAGCATGATTGTGCTGTTGGTGCCGGTTTTGAACTGACGTTCCTGTCTGGATAATGTATCCCTGGATGTGGTATATTGAGCTTGCAGAGCTGGTCTGCAATGAAATCTGGGACCACATAAGGAATTGGATACCTGAATGGAATCATTATTACTCTCACAGATGCAGCAAAGTAGACATACAGTAATGGTTTAGATAAAATGCATTGTTTAAAAACCATGTTAAATGGATTCCTCCAGGAGGGCTTGTGTTTTTATGGGGAATGCTGTTCAAGCAAGAAAGATCTGTTCTTCCTTAGTCCAACAGAGTAATTGAATATGATTTTGAAACTTCAGTATGCTCCATGTGTTCCTCTCCAGGCCAGATAACTGCAAAAATAAAGATTATACTACTTTTTCCATCAAGATAGACATGTTTAGAGGCCCTGTTTCTGATCAGGTAGTTTTTGAAGCCTGATATTATACTCTAAATTCAGAGTAGTAAGCTTCTCAACAGATTCACATTTTTCTTCCAAAGTAAATTTTCTTTCTTCTGTTTAACTTCAAAATGTAGTCCTGCAGAACTTTTAGCATCTCAAGGCAAGGGAGTCACTTTGCTGAGAGTGACATAGGCCAAATCACCTCAGGGTCAGTGGTGCAGAAATTCACCCATTGTGCTTCTCTGTCATCAATTTGTTACCAATTCTTTAAGTATGTGTCCCCAGGTCTTCTCTATGCATTGGTGTGTATATAGAGAAAACCATGTACAACTTGTCTTATTCTCTGTATTTATATTCTAAGGAATGCATCAGGGAGGAAGAGATGGAAATCCTTTTTGCAAAGGACCTCTGATCCTTATGATTGTGACTGATAGGAAAAATGTGTCTGTATTTACACTGAAATCCTCTTTCTTTGACCAAGACTATCCACAAGCACAACTTTGCTGGAAATAAACAAATCAGGCAGGAGAGAGTCAGGAAAGAACTTGATCACTGTAACAGGGAGCTTCTGCAGTTCATATCTTTAGAATGTTTATTACAATAGTTTTAGAAGTTGCTTTTGAGTTTTCCCCAGCTTGTACTTGGAAACCAGTGTGTTACTGTGTATAGGAAATGACCAAGAAATAGTGTGTGTAAATAGTTTGTAAGTAAATAATTAACATCCTTTAATTCTGGTTTCATACAAGACATTGAATGTTTCTCTCTTCTGCATGTGCACAGACACACAGACAGGCACACACGCATGAATTGCTTGCCAGGTTATTCCGTTTGTAGGGATGAAAGCTATCTTTGCAATATATGATGTGCCTTTAACCTCTTTGTTGCCAAGATGTAGTTATAAATAGGGTATCAGATTTCCTGTTTGCCATGTTATTTCTCTGTATGAGAGCACATCTATACACTAGCTCTGATTTGTAAGTTTTCTTTCATGTAGAAGTGATTTTTGGCAGGACTGTTTCTCTGAAGGGTTCTAATAATGTAATAATAGATTATTCTGCATTATGCAGGTATGATTCTTTTCGGTGTCTGCTTTTGCTGCTGAGAAAGTGGTAGGTATTTGGTGAACTGCTTTTGCGTGAGAAGAGTATGCTTGATGCACTATTTAAAGGTTTAGTTAGATTTTGAGAGATTGCAGTCTGAACAGCAGCTGTGTTACATGATACTGAAGATGTGCCTGATGCAAAGCGTAGTTTTCCTCTGGAGTGGCTGATGCTGTTGGGTAAGCAGCATAGCACAGCAGCACAACTGCCTCGTGCCACACTAGAGTAGTATTCCAATTTTAGCTTAGCCTTAACTGACCTTAAATCTTTATCCTGTCTTCAGCACAAAGATACTACATCAATAGACACAGCTGCGTGGTGTGAGGAAGGTTGTGTTGCGGTCTCCAGCATGGTTAAGTCTCATAAGGATGGTTAAGGATTGTCATGAGAGTAAAAGCTTGAGGCTCAGAAGGCAATGTTTGTAGGCCTGCTAAAAAATGGTGTGTCATGACTGAACTGGCATCTTGTTTACAAACATATGGTGGTGGTGGTGGTGAGGAAAACCTTCAGATCATCAGCCTGAACCATGTTCTCTTCCTTCCCCTCGCCTATTGGCTGTCAAACATATGAAATGACATAAGGGTGTACTGTGGGGATTTTGTTTTCTTCTTTTCCCTATGGGATCTTAAAAGAGTGTGGTATCAAACTCCTCTTTGAGCCTCAAACTCCTCTTCAAGCCTGGAGGTTCTGTCTGATTTTTGTTCCAACATTATATATAATGACTATTAAAACTCCTACAATATGCAGCTGTATCTGCATTTCTGCAAGTAGTACAACTCTTAAAAAAGCAAAGGAGAAAGTTGTTGAGCTTTAAACAAAACACTTTCTTCTTTAGGAAATGCTTCAGAATACAGGTATCACAAGTAGGTAGGGACCAGCTTGATATTGCTGATGGTGATGCTAGTACTGTGCTGTGACTGGGAGCAACATTCAGATGTGCATTGGGGCAGATGTTTGGGCATCAGTTTCACAGTGCTCTGCAGAACCAGTGCAACAGTTTGGAAAAGTCTTGATTCCTTTTTGAGTAAAGACAGGGTGGTTACAAATACCCAGGCATTTGCTAAGGGCCTCTGTGCTCGGTTTGGGTGGTAAGTTGCATTTGAGCCAAACACAGAAACCCAACCATTTCTGAAGAGCTGCTTGTGGAGTGGGATGCCACACAAGTAGTCCCAGCAAATTCTGGTCTTCGTTGCTAAGAATGGAACCAGGAACAAATGTTAAATTTTTAGTTTTCTACGTGAATCTTCTTCTATTGGTAAACACAAATGTAGTCATGGAAAGCTGTATGTCCTCCATGTGGAATCTCTGCTTTTATAACTGTTTGCTCATAATGTAGAGCAAAGCTAACAAGAAAAGAAGTGGTTTTATGATGCAAACAATGTTTTCCCTATTTAGCTTTCTGAAAGCAAACCTGAAATAAATAGCTCTGCAGACAGAGTACAATTTTGCAAACGATATTTGAATAAAGATAATAAAGAAGAATTACAGTTCACTATAAGAACTCAGTTTAGTGGCCTCAGTCGTAATGCAGTGTTACATTTTCTGCATTTATAAAAGTAAAAAGAATAAAGTGTACTGGCCTTAAAACATCAATATTGCAATGTAGACAGCTGCCAGTAGAATCTGTATCCAGTCTCCATTAGAAAACAACTTTTAGTATTGCAATAGATTAATTTTTTAATTAATACTTCTCTATATCTTTATCCTTCTTGGTCCCAAGGACTTGCTAAATTAATGGTTCTGAAATGCAAGGCATATGAATGATGTAATTTTACAGATCAGAGATATGTGCAAGAAAAATCATTGCAGTATGAATCTGTTACTGAATGTTGATTTATCCAAGTAGATGCTATTCTATCCATTTTTTTGCATTCTACTTGTTTTAGTTTGTAAACCTTTTGGAGCAGAGATATCTGATTTTAAGCTTGTGCAGGGAGCAAGGTTTTGTCTTGGACTTGTCAGTGTTGCTAGAAAAAAAAAATTGAAAATAGGTTTTTCGAGGGAGGGGGGATTGCTAAAAGTGTGAAAAGTAATGCAAAGTAGAAGTGGAACTTGAACACACCACATTTCAATTTTGTTTGGGCTTTTTTCCCTACAGCTCAAGTGATACATGGAAACTATAGTGAACAACAGCTAAGAAGACCTTTTATGAACTTTTCCTAAGTGTATTGTAAAGATGCAAATACACTGAATATAGTAAAATAAAAGAACATGATCTCAGAGTATATTTGTAAGAAATAATCAAAAGGTATTCCTCTGTGGCTGGTATTAAATAACTGCCAGTATCATTCTTAACCACCTACCAGTGTGATTTGATCAAGAGTTTCTTAGTGAATGTGCTCATTTGATTTAATTAAAGCTATATATATATAACTTCACAGTACTTGCAATTTAGGCAGCGGGTTGTTATTTTTATTCAGAAAAATAAAAGATAAAATCCTATTGATTTTCTAAAGTAAACTTTGATGTTATTTTCAATCAATACCTTTTAAAGAAACTTTTAATCAATTCTTGTGGAATCTGAAAGTTCAGTGATATATGTTTCTCATATTTTAGGGCCAAGTTCTCCTTTCCTGATACTTCTTTTTAGAAGAAAAGTAATTAACAGAGGATGGCATCTCTTCTGTGTGTTTCCACAGCAGGAACAAAATCCCTGCCTTACCCTATTGCGGTCTGTCCATTGCCCTCAAAGGGATTTACATCAGACCCATGAATCTCTGCTCAGGTCTGTAGGCTATTTGAAGGCATTGCCATAGAGTCAGGTTTCTTCCATTCCTATTCAATTCATAGGATTCATGGTATTTGACTGAGGGAAATGTTCAGCAATGCCTTCTGGCAAACTCACTCCTCAGAGGATTGGGCTCTGCTCAGAGAGGACAGGGGAGGAAGAATCGTGAGCATCAGGGGTGGTACCCAGAACAAAGCTCTTTACACCTTTTCCGTGACTGTGGGAGGTGGTGTCGATTCCGGATACCCTGTCCCAAACCTGGATCCTGTGTACCTGTAAAAGGCAGGGATGTTTCTCTCCATCACTGCCACATCCTTGAAGCTTTGTTTCTGCCAGAGCTCCCAGCTCCATATTAGGCATGACTAAGCTCATCTGGTTAAAGGGCAGGATTACCAAACATGTTAGTAGAGGACCTTTTTCCATATTTTGGAATTTCTTTCCTTATCGGTACCTTGTTTTTCCTTCATGTGTTTCCTTGGTAATAGGGAAGTCATGATATGAAAACAAAGGAGTCTGGCTATTCATACAAGGAAATTTTTTTCACTCCTTTTCCTGATATATCGTTTTTCAAAGTAAGTGAGAGAGAAAGATCACTTTGCCATCAATATGCATGGTTTTAAAATGGTTCAATAAAAATATTTCTCAATTCTAAAAGTATATTGCTAACTTTACGTTATACACTGTCTTTAATGAAGAGCTAGATTTTCAGAATTGGAGGTTTGTGCTGTTCCTTACACTGGCCAGTACCTGACCACAAGTGATACCTTGTGCAACAGGTGGGTTAATAGAGTTGCTAAGAGATAGCAGGGAAGTTGGAGGTGTATAAGTTTAGGGTTTAAGAATTATATTGGTTCATGGCCCACTTGTTAGCATCTGGCTTTAATTCTCCTGTAGGAACTGTTCTGCTGTCCTAATAAAGGGGAACTAAAGAGAGAATGAGCTAGTATTGAAAAACTGACTTAAAGTTGGCTGCTGAGTGAAAGAAATATGCATGTGTTTTCAATAAAATTTAAGGGAAACATTATCAAAGGTTTTAAAGATGACTGCACATCTTCTTCCTCTCTAGCCCCCATCAAACAGTAATTTGGAGAGGTTCTGTTTGGAGTGAATGGGGGTTACTCCGTGAGAATTGGAGGGGATGGAGGGGCACTTTTGTCTCCTGTAACACTTCTCTTATTACCTTTTTGTATCTCTACAACAGTGGGAAAGAATTTTCCTTACATTAAAGTAGGGCTCTTTCTTTAACCCTTCACTGCCACTGATATTTCATCCTGTGAGGTTTTATTTCTAACCATCAGTGATGATGCCGTGCAGTTCTCTGAGAGCATTTTGCCAGGGCTGCCTTAAAATACAGGTTGGTGCTGTTTGGAAATGCTGTGGAGACATGTGGCTTTGGTTATACATCACATAACTGAAGCTATAATGAGGTTTGACCGTGGATAAATGAGGGCTTCTGTGGTCTCTTGTAATCTGTGAATTTGTCTAATCGGTGTTGCAAACATCTTATTTGTGATGGGTCTACAGCGTGGTTTAGTGAAATATTAATAGCCCTAAAAAAATCTTTCTTCCAAAGATCAGTGAATTTGTATGTCTCTTGATTAGGGTATCTCTTTCTAATTTGTTTTGTGCCTTTTTTTTTTTTTTTTAAACCACGAGACTACAGAAGTGCAGAGAGCTCTGTTCTTACAGCCTCACTGTAAAGGCAGTTTTATTGGAAAGGAACATTAAGTTCTCCAATGTAGTCAGTTTGGGAAAAAATTTCAAGGTAGTGTATGGGTGGTGACTGTGCAAATCATGCTATTTGTTTGCAGGATTATAAAAGTTGAATGAGAAATTAATTCAGTATGGCATGTTGCTTTTTCATTTGTGACTCTTGAAGCATTGGTTTGTAATGTCAGACAGCACAAAAATCAGCATTCTGAAACTAATTCTGAAATTCTTTAGATTTGTGGTGGAATAGGCATAGAAAATGTACCTATGGTGACTCACTGGAAGGGTAGGAGCCTTTGTCCTCCAAATTTAAATTAAGTTTTGCAGTTGTGAATAATGCAAAAGCTGGAGAGACCAAAAGCCTTTTTTTGTTGGTTTGTTTTCTTTGGCACCTTTTGATTAAAAATGTGAAGTGCCACAATATCTGTTACCTTTCTATAATTGCTCCTTTTACACATCTAACAGGTATGTCCCATCAGATTAGATTTTTCTTTTACATACTGTGCCCTCTTTTGTAAAATTCCATTGAATTTAGGTATGTTACTGCGTCTGCACCAGAGTAAAGGGGAGGAGAACAAGCCCAGTCCCCTTCGCTGGTAGTTCTGAGTCGAAGTCTCTTTGCTTGTGGTGATTTCTCTCTTTCCTGGAAAACTGTTCTAGCCTTTGAGCTGATGTTCTTCTTATTAAAATCCCATGATGATGAATGTAGTGAAAGCTCAACTGAAGCTCAAGTTTCTCTTGGCGACGTGTTGTTTTCCTTCCTGGATGGTGTGTTACCAAAGACTTAAGCGAAGTGTGTCTCTGCAGGTTTCTTGTCTTGCAGCATTTGGTGGCATCTGGGTGAGAGCTCTTAGCACGTGAATAAGGACGCTGTTCAGCCAGTGCCACACAAGGAACTGATGACTGACTTTGTCCCCACCTTCTTCAGTTCTTTGCCAGGAGGATAAGGGCTTTCTAACCCTTATGGGCTCTGAGCATGTTACAACATGGGGTGTGGAGGTAGGTGAGTGCTTCACATTGTTTCATCTCAGGCCTCAGGATATTTGCCAGGGGTTACTTACACCCCATATTGTGTAGGATTAGCTAGGTCCTCATTGCATGCGAGCGTGAGAGTTTGGTATGAAATTCTACAGTAATACAGGGATGTCCTTAAATAGTACCACAGAGCCTTATAAATTTAGGATTTGTCTAGTCTTTCATTGTTCTAAGGAATCTTTAATTATAGCATTGGTTTGTACATGAATGTATATTATTAAACTAGTTTTTAAAATGCATGATGCTTGGAAAGTGGTGTTTTGCAAAGGTGAAACTTGGCATTATAAATTCTTTTTTTTTGTGTTTGAGTGAAACATGAGGAAAGAGTGCAAATCTGTGAGAAATTAACCTCTTGTGGCCCTTATTTGGCTAAGCAATGGGATGCCCTCCTTTCTTTCTGTGATAGCTTTAAGTATTTTCTTGCTTTAAAGATTTTTTATAAATCCTCAGGACATCCCTTCTAACCAATCAGTTTATGCTGAGTTTGCAGACACCTCATAAATGCTAAGCCAGAGCCTATATGAGGTCCTCCATCTCTTGGAATTAATGAGCACTCCTCAAGAACAGGGGTGCAGGGGTGTGGGTGGGGGGTGTGTGGAAAGACAAGAAAAAAGCCCAAACTGCTCTCTGTTCAAACTTATCTAGCACACCTGTGCCTTCTAAACTGTTCTTACTGTAAGCAAATATTTCATTGAAATTAAAGGTAAGTTTTCCAGTTAATCACATTGCTTTAAAAAAATAAATTCCTAATCTTAGTGGATCTAAGATTAAGGAGTCTGATCCCCTAAAATGATGATATGTAAGTACATAGGTTCTTTCATTTTGCTTTGAATTTTTGAGCCATCAGGATACATTTGGTTCCTGTTCCCAGGCTTTTATGTACACTGTGGAGGCTGGAAGAATGCTTTAGGAAGTGAAAGCTGACATTCTTAGAGGAGCATTTGTTTGGAGGAGCAGGGGTTTTAAATAAAACATTAAATATGAGAAAATCAGAAGAACTGTCAATGTTGTCATTACCTGAATGCTGTTCAAATCAGCAGTGCTGAAAAGTTGTCATCTGATGGTTACAAGATGGCCTGTGACACAGAGCAGTTTTCTCAGAGACAGGTGTGTATTAGGTTGATGTAACAAAATTGCTACCTGCAGAATGATAGGCTGAGCTGCACTTTCAGTCCTCATATTAACTTCACCTGCCATGAAGGTTGGGAGACCATGCTAATTGAGAGGCTAAGAAATCCTGAGCTACTATGCTGGGGAGAAAAGAGTCTGCATGAACTGAGAACAAATCGAGTTCATAGTTGCCCTGGATTCTAGCACTGTTGTAAACTAAAAACACACGCAAGTGTGGCTTTGCTAGAATTTGCTTCAGAGGCTTCATTCCCCTTTCAGTCTGTTACATCTGTTGCGCCAGAGAATGTAGCTCCAGCTTTTTCTTTATTCTTTATTTTGTGTGTGTGTGCCTTGATTGGAAAGCAGAAGTTTGACCTGCCAGTGTGAGTTCAAAGAAGTTTTGATGGATGCTTAGGCAGAAGGATATCTGGTACTTTGCTGAGGCTGACTTGACAGAAGAACTTTTAATTTCTGTGTGAGTACGTGGAGACCTGGCACCCGCTTCTGAGGGCAGCTGGGGTCAGTGTTACCACACACATGCTCACAGTTTGTTCCTCTCCTGTAGGACTCGAATATTTGCAATCTGTTCAAAACTTACTGATATCTGCTTTTAATTGCAGAATGTACCCAGGAATGTGTATGCTCCTAAACCCCATTCCTGTTATAGGTGAATGTCTCATAGAAGTGTAGAGAGTACAACTAATGGAAATCACAGGCGGGGTGGGTGAAACATCTCAAAGACCACAGTCAGCCTGGCAGAATCCTGAATTTGAACTCAAAACTCATGAGATGCAGTCCAGAGCTTCAAACAGAGAATGGTTCTTTTTGTCTCTAGCAGTTGTTTATTTTCAAAGATGTTCCTGTTCAAATGTGTCTTGACCATGTACAGACGACCTGTGGGGAGCAGGATATGATCAGAAAGCCTCAAGATGCTCTTTATTTCAAAACCCTGACCTGTGTAGAATGCCTTCTGAATGTATCTGACTGTTTCCTCTGATTTCTGAACCCTCTACAGAGAATATTTGTCATGGGTTTCCTTGAGTGAGAGCACAGAGGCTGTTGGCAAATCCAGTGCCCTTTCATTATCTGTTTGAGCACACCTAAAGCAAATCAGGAATATAATGTTTATGTAGCATGCTCATGAAATCATTAACAAGCTGGCTGGCAAATTAGAATTTTTTAAAAAGGAAAATTTAATTAAGTAATGACATAGTTGTAGCACAGTTTTATGCCCTCCTCCTAGACAAGCATTCATTATGAGCTTGAGTAAATATTAGATATTTATCACATAGGATGTTAAATATTTAAATTTTCCTGTAACAGATATATATTCCTACCTAGTAGGCTGCTGCTCACTATTGAATTAGAAGGACAAGTTTCTCTTAAGTTGTTTTATTGTTTGGGTGTCAACTTTTAATGCACAAACATTGAACTTTTTGAAAGTAAGGTTTTGCCATAGTAATTTTGTAGTTAAGTGCCTACTCCAGGCATTGGGGTTTTTATTTCAAAAGAATCTCATGGCTGCCTTGTCCAGGAGAGTCTGGTCAGTGGCAACCAGCACCTGCACGGTAAAGGCACAGGAGTTTTTCTGTTGGCTTTCATGGGCCATCTCCCATACAGGCATTTGGCAGAAGGGCTTTTTTTTTTTTTTTTTTAAGTGCAATGTTAATCAAGCATACTGTGAGCTCTCTTTGGCCAAACCAGCCATGGTCTTTTCCATGGGTATCTGTGCGTCCCAGCTGCCACAGCATTACACGGCAAGCTTATACAGTGAGTATTTGGGTGACAAAGGCAGGTTCAGCTCCATTTGCTCTGGAAGCAAATTTTTCTTGAGTTAATCTTCTAAGGCTCCAGTGTGTTGTCTTTCCCTCTGTTTGTTACATTATTCCTCTCATCCTTTCTAATCTCCATGAAAGGAGCTGCAGGTCGTCATTCCTACAGTTCTTAGCCATGAAGCAGTGGGTCCAGAGGAGCTGGAGTCATTGTATTGTTACTTGATCAGCAGATCTTCATAGAAACTTAGATCTAGATCTGGAGTCTTGTGACTGTAAACGTGCTTGGGACAGCAGAAGACTGTAGAGCCAGAAGGAAATTTATTATTATGCCTTGTGTCTGATTTGTAACAGTGCCACTAGCTGGAAGGGAGTCTGAGATATATAGCATAAGGAACAGCTTATTCTGAACTAGACTGGTGAAGTAGAATCAGTTGTATTACATGTGATGTATTTAGTAAAGGTATTCTTATGTTATCTCCCTGGTATCTTTCTTTTTTTCTTTTTTTATTTCAGAAAAGATATATCTGCTATTTGTAATTTTGATGCATTAAGAAGCAGTCAAAACAGCGACAGCTAGGTCAGAAAAACAGATGCATTCCTTCATCGTAATTGCATATGATAATCGTATCCATTCTTGTTATTTTAAGGGAAATTATAATGATTTTAAATTAGTCTTTGATTTGAATTCTGTGCCAGAACCACAGCAGAGTTATCTTTGCCTTAGAATTGACAAAACTGTCATTCAGTCATTTAGTAGCAACCCAACAAATGCAATGCAGCATAACTCTATAAATCAAAAACTAATATTGGCTACTACCTTTAAAAAAAACTTGCTGACATATTAGAGAGATGCTAAATGAGCCTTATTGATGTTTCATTCTAACTAAATACAAGGTGAATGTTCAGTAATTGCACATTTCATTAAAATGTGAATGTGTGGTTTTCAAGCTTCCCAGAACTGCCCTTTAAAAATCATCAGAAAATATTTTGGTCTGGTGGTGTTAAGTCAGTATAACTTAGCAATGTGTTGGTAACTTAATAAGCTGTTGGGATTTGTTTTGGAGAAATTGTCCTTCATAGGCAAAGTTGTCAGACTGCTTGACTGTATAATCCTCTGCATGAAATAATACCATAAGGTCCTTGCTATGGAATGGAATGGTTTACTGTGACCTGTGCTTGGGATCTTTGTGCATGGGCTGGAATTGCTTCAAAGCTGTAGCATCGTTTGATGACAAACATGCTGATTTCATTACACCCACCTGTCTCGTTTATGTGGTGGACCACCTACCTACTTGATGCTGTGTGCTTAGGTCTGAGGAGTTGCATGTTACCAGATGGAGCCATCACCCTTGTTATTTTTTATGTTGATGGAATTAATAAATGTTGAACTTTACTATCAGTACTGCAGGTGTGTGTATGCCTCCTACAACAGCCTTACACACATCATTATGTGAAAGGAGAAGATAGGGAAAATTCACATTCTTGCCTGCTTTAAATTAGGATCTGTATTAACAATTTAGACTATTGTGTTATGAGAGCATCGATTTCATCTTTTTCAATGATTCCTTTTAATGAAATTGTTCAAGGCTCAGTTCACCACAGAGGAGAGGCTGCTCTCTGCATTATTGGAGCCAAGTTAAGGTCACAGATCTTGGCTCTTCCATCATGAGAATCGTTCAATAGAAAACATGGACAGGCCAGAGAACAATTTTCAGCTAATTCCGTGATTGCTTTGAAAGCAGTGGTGAAAAGCACAGGAGTTAATGAGTCTCTCCATTACTTACCCATTCCAACTAACTCAGCAAGCTGAATAAAAATCCTGAATAAAAACCCTGAATTTTCAACTGAAGCTATTTTTTTAAACTGTCACAAAAATAGACCCATTTCAGCTGGGAAGGAGGCCTGTTTCTAGTAAAAGATCAAATGATAGAACGGCTGATTCTCCTGCTTTCTCTTCTCCTCTCTATTGGTGGCCTTGGAAAAGTCACTTCATCTTTATTTCTGTCTTCAGATTTGAAAAGATAATATTTTCCTACTTCATTAGGATTGCGACTTTGCAGTGTTTGAGCTGCTTAAGAAAACATAGGAGTGATTAACTACAAAGTATCCCTGAGCACCATTAAAATACAGGGTTGCCTTTTTCTTAGTGCATACTTGTTATGAGTTTAAAAATACCAACAATCCAAAGCTAGGCATTCAGAGAAGACCTACACAAGGACAGGAGTTATATTGATAAACGAGCATTGAAAATGTTAATGCAGTATTTTTCATCCCATTATGCGTATGTGGGTATTGAATTGGAAATGTATTGCTACATACAATATAATAATTATATATGTAACATGTATGAATATTAGTATTTATTTAATGAAATAGAATTAGTATCTATAACAGCTGTAAAAACATGTAATCACATGTGCTCGAGTGCTAATATACAGATTAACTTTAGTAGGTAGACTAATAATTGGATTGGTACAATAATGTATTTCATATTCAGGATGCCCTTGAGCAGCAGCTTCCCCTTCAAAGCTATTTTCATAGGTTACTGCCCTGTAAGTATCTTTATGGTGGCAAACTGAAAGCCTGCCTTCTAGGGCATCCTTTGTGCATTCCCTAGATAGCACTGATAGAAAGCTAATTTCCTTGTTTTCATGTAAACAAGGAAAGCTGCAAGTCAGTGTATTTTGTCTGGCACAGAAAAGACAAATGATAGTAATAATACCTATCTCTTATATAGCACATCTCAGACCATTTGGTCTAATTAAGAGTCAGGTGCTATCAGGGAATACCAGTTCCTGAGGTGTAGTCATGGGCTGAGTCCTGAATGTTCCCTAGATCCTGGAGTACTATTACATTACGTCCAATGATGAAAACAGTGACACCCCAAATTTAGGGCTTTTGTAAAGTGGAAAACACAAGAGAATAATCCAGAATGACATGCTTTGAGAAACAGTCACAGCCTTGGCAGGAAAAGGGGCAGCTCTAGCTGCTTTATCTTTGTTTCTTCAGGTCATAGCTGGGCACAGGAGCTCAGGGCAGCTTATCTAAGAGTCCTGGCTTCCCTTCTCTTAAGTGTTTCTGCAATAGCTTAGGACTTCCTTATGACTTGTCTATCTCTTGATCTATTCTGATGAGAAAAGGGTCTAAAAAAAAATTCCTCTGGGAAATACACCAAAATGTTGGGAAAGCCCCAAAAAGAAGAAACCTGCGTGCTTCACTTTCAGGAATGTGCAGCTTTTACAGTTGAGTAAAAAGGGCTGGAGGGAAAAAATGCCAGGAAGGAAGGAGAGAACTCCTGGACCTGAATTTGTATCATAAGCGAAGCATCACTGATGTGAATGTGATTTCTACTCTCCTCGTCTGGTCTTTATAAGTGATGTATGACTTCTGCTGAAGCTGCTCTGCATTTTTTTTACCTGATGCTTCCAGTCTGAGATGCACAGGAGTCACCTCTGCAAGGAGAAGCTGATGTGATGAGATGCAAGTCTTGAAAATCCTTGACAGTGGATAGGAAAAAAAGAGCAGCTTAATCAGGGTCAAGATATGACTAAGGCTGCAGTATATGGAGGTTCACAATTATTGAGGGCCTCTTAGAAATCACTCAAGCTCAGTGTCGGGGGAAAAAATCTTTGCCAATCTGGATTGACATTCACCTCCATACCTTAAACTCAGCTTGTTGACATAGGGAAAAACTACTTAAACTGTGTGGATGATCATACATTGCCTGGTTATGTAGTCCTGCTTTTGAGTTAGCCTCAAATTTTAGTGACTGAGCCAGGCAAATATAAAGAATGACATAGTTTGCAGAATTTGCAGGTGCAGTTCTTGATGCATGACCATGAAGAGGAGTTGACTGCTGTATACTTGTTTTAATCAGACCTGCTGAACTGCAAGAAGTATTTTACTGCTCTTCAGGTTTTGGAAGAAGTTATCCTAGGTAATAATAGTTGTTTTCCTTATACCACAGTTTGTCAACCAACACTATGCACACACTGAAACATTCTCAAGATAACAGTGGATATAGAATAGGGGTAGCAATTAAAGTCTGTGAGAGTCTGCATATGAACTTCTGCATTAAATATATAAGGAATATTTTGCTTAGGATTACTGAAAATTAAGATAGATACAACTACAGAACGCATAGTTACCCTCCCTTTTGGTAATTGACTATTTAATACTGGTAACAAGACTTGCTCCTAAAGGTGTATGCCATAAATAAATTGACTCTGAATAACCTAGATATATACTGCAGAGATTACCACATATATAAATATATACACATATATATATAATTTGTGACTTGCATGGCATAAATCCACAAGTTTCTTAATGCTACATGATCTGAGCAAATAAATCATTAAGGACAAAGAAACTGACCAGCTATATTACTATTTGGAGGGTGAGAGGAACCCCAAACAATGGAGTTTAAGGAGCACGTAATGGGTGCCTGATAATTATGAAGTAATCTATCTCAGAAAAAGTTTGCACTGTGGAAATGCATCATTAGTTGCCTTGTTAAAAGCTAATAACTGTAACACATTCACTTAAGCTGTTACATGTACACGTGTGTCCGCATGTGTGGATATGGTGGGTAGCATAAAGTGCAGGAGCCTACAGGGTGAACCTGCACATGCACAGGCTTAGCATAGGACAAGCACGGATGGGCAGAAGCCAAATTCTGAAGCTTTTTATCCAGAGAACTATTTTTTAGGATCTGATTTCTCAGGTCCTATTTTTAGCTAAAAAGCTACTTCCAGGTGCTGGTATGTGGCCACTTGGGTTTTGCACATGTTGGTGGGTTTTTTCATATTTACATAAAGATTGTGGCATGCAGAGAGACTTGGAGAAAGGGTTTTGAGTTGGAAATGTATTTGTAATAAAATTGGGTCTATTTTCATTTCATGGCTTGAAAATATGAAGTTTTTGAACTTGCCCTCTGTATCTGATGCTGCTCAAGGGGGAAGGGAAGCACCTTTATATGTGTACAGATCTTTATCATATTACGTTGCAGTGCTGAGGCCCAAATTTTAACTGAAAATGCAGGGGTTTTTTTAAAGAATTTTTACAACTTTGTAGGATAGTCAAATATTTTAGTTTTCTCTTAGTAGGCAAACATTTAGTTCTTGCTAATTGCGTGAAGAGATACTGTATGGGAAATGAAAACACATGAACATGACTTATATGATCAAAGGCAAATGATTTATTTATTTTTTTTTTAAAATCCTGATTTATTTAAACTACCTTGCACTGAATAAACTGTTTAATGATGCATTCTTTTGGGTCCCTTTTTCAGTCTTTCTTTTGCTAGCCTGTGTTATGCTTGCAGAAACACTGCTTGCTCATTGTGCTTTTTGATGTTTGTCTGCCAGTTCTAAAAATCACATAGTTCATCCAAAACAGTAATTAGGAAAGAAAAGTCTGTGATCAGCATTACTTGGACATGGGATGTTAAAATTAGAAATGGCGCAAAAATGTTCTTGTTCATCATATCAGGTAGCTTTTCTTTCTCCTGTTGTTGAGAGGGAAGAACTATGCCCTCTTTATTTTGGTGCCCAGCCTGGCTAACTCCTGAATTTGCATGTGAAGGACGTTTCAAAGAGGAAAATGATCCTGGCAATTAGTACATGGGAAAAGAAGAAGATAATGCAGGCCAATAAAACTTTGATATGTCAAAATAGAAATGGAAGGGATATGTAAGCTGTTGCTGCAATTTATCTTCCGTAAAAGAAAGATGCAATGGAAAGCCATGGTGGGAAAAGTGGTTTGATGACATCAAAGGCAAGAGTTGTTTTCTTAGGGGGGAATCATCTGTTGAGTGAAATAGGTTTACCCAGAGCTGCCTGATTTAAACTAGGACAGGACCTGCCCCTTGAAATTCTACCTTTAATATTAAGGGAAAAATTATTTTCCTTCACTGATAAAAAACAAAACAAAAATCAAACTATATTGTGGGGAAAGTCAAAAGACTTTAATATTTTGCTGGCAAACAATTTATCAGTATTTATAAACAATATATAGATTCTTGAGTCATATTTCTTGAATAATTGCTGGGCACAATTTCAGTGTACAAGAATTTATAAAAGATATTATGAAATTGCAGTAGGGATGAATTCTGCATACACCAAGTTGCCAAAATAATGCTTAGACCATTTTACTGTATGCATTTAAATGAAAGTTTACCTCAGAATTTTGCCATAAAGCACAATGAAACATCGTTCATAAAATGTTTGTTTGATAACAAGGTTTTAAGAATACATCTTATAAAAACCTGTTGGATTCCACCAGTAATGTTTTTGTAGAAAATATGTTCTAATACAGCCCTGACTTTTAGGAGGGAATTTGTCTGCATGTTACTTTGCCTGGGTAATGCTTTGACTTCATTATTAGCTGGCTGATGATACTGATGTTCTTAAATTGCTAAGTAGATTCAGTGTATTATAAAATGCCTTCCTGTGGGACATTTAAAAGACCTAGATGCAGCCTTGATTATTGTTTCCTCTGTTTACTCTATGAATGAAAATAGACATTGCAAATCTGTGCAAAAATTGTAGAAATCCCTAGAGTCTGACCTTATGTATAATTGTTTTCTTCCTTTTACTTGCCTGGTGCCATTCAGGCACTATCTTATTTTACATATCAGCATTGTCAAGCATTAGATATTGCTATTAAATAAGTCATCAGAAATTTGATGACAATAATGAGCCGCCTCTTGCTTTACAAACCCCAAATGCTCAGTATTTTAGCATGAGAACTACTTTCTGCGTGTCAGGCTGTCCTTTCCTGTGCATGTTATGTTCAATTCTGGAGCAGCCGTAATACAGAGCAAAATACTGGTGCAACAGCAGCTGGGAGGTGTTTTTTAAGCTCGCATGAGGTGGAGCTTCTTGTGTGGCTGCAAATGCCATGTTTGGTGTAGAAGACTTTTCCAGTGCTCTGGAACCCTCCAACCTCACCTGCTCTGGCAGCCTAGGCAGGCCAGGGCACACCTGCGTGTTGCTCCATCAGGAGCACTCTGTGCTGTTCCAGCTGTTATTGACAGCTGATCAGCAGGAATTACACTGAGGAATGCTCTGCCAGGGTAATAGTTAAAGCATTTGGGAAGCAGTGTTTTTATAACACGACTTTCTTATGGTCCAGCATAAAGCCTAGCGACTATGGCTATAGCCCTATTTCATGGCTTCCTGTAGGATGGATATGTGTTTTTCATTTCCATGTAGCTAATTCGTGATGGTTCTACTTGTTTTCTTTGTCTTGCTTCCTGGCACGTGCCATACAGGAGCAGTTCTGGGGAACAGCATTCACCTCTCCCACCGTCCGTGCAATTTTTGTAAACCTCGTTCACCCCCTCTTCATTTTCAAATGTCGTAGCCTTTGCAGCCTCTCATGGTAATGGGCAAGCTGTTTAGCCAAACTTTGGGCAAAAAGTCTGGCTTAAGGCTGTTTTGTTTAAAAATGGCTGTGCAAAATTAGGCATGCCAAACTCTGGTCCTGTGGGACTTGAATAAGTGGTCTGTTTTTCAAACTGCTAACACCCCACTAATTCCTGTGCCATGATTAGAAACTGCTGAATCTTCAGCAATTTGGAAAATTAGGCCGAGGATTTAGTTGCCCGAGGGTGGTATTTTCGAAAGAGTGTGGGTTAGGCCAGCACAAAGTGCTTGTAAGCACGTTGTTTCAGTGGCAGCTTTAAGCGTGTGACTTTGCAAAAACCCAATACTTCTCTTAACAGGATAGTTACTCAGTCTCATAGAGGGGCGGATGGGATTTATGGAAGCTGAAGCTGGGAAAGAATATGTGTGGTCTGCATGCATACTTTCAGGTGCTGCATTGTTAGAAATGTCGGCTTTTGAGCAATATTCTGAGAAGACATGGAAAGTGGCCAGTCTGTGAGTTTAATAACATGTTTTCAATCTGTAAATGTTACTATGCCATGGTTAAAAAGTAACTATATTTTTCTTGTCCGCTAATCACTACCGGCTTAACTGCAGTGTATTTCCTTTTAGAACTATGTGGTTGGTTATAGCAGAAATGAGCTATTGACTGGAATCTTATCATTTATCTAGACTTCTTTTGGTTATTTGAAATGTGCCTGAGAGGTAATAGGTGGCAATTTGCATTCTTTTGTTCTGTGAATTTTACCTGACAGTCTTGTCTACAGACTCTTTTGTAAGGTTTAAAGGAACACCAAGGGATAGGAGTAAAAAAGCTGAGCTGAATCCTGACCTTGCCGGTACATATTTTCATTGCATTAAAATTCTGCCAATTTAGGAGGTTTCACTGAAGCAAATGCAGAAACAGGAAGGCTCACAGCTCATCACAAAGGAAAAAGGAAAAGAATATTATCTTCCTTATCTGCTATGTGTCCATTTAAACCAATTTCACCCATGTTACTTTTATGAGAATTTGAATGAAGAATGAAAATTCTGTCTTCTTGAGACAGCACTTCCAGGAGGTGTTTTTTTTTTCTTTTCCATATGCCTATGAAAATTCAGAGTGTTCTTTATTTAAAGTGATTGTCTATATGAAGACCTGCTTATAATGGAATACCATAACATGTAGTTTAAAAGAGTATTGGGTAAAAAATGTACGGCAACAGGATCTCATTAAGAAACAGATTTGATTTGAAGCCCTGATGCAGCTGTTGACAGCATAATTAAAATGATTAATTTGGAGTAGAAGAAGTACTTTGAACTAATTTGAAAAAATGGCTGTGATCTTGACCATACATCTGACCGGTGTTAGGCAGGTACATAGAAATACTTAAAGGGAAAACCTTGAAGTGTTTTAGCTGAAGAAGAGAAGGCTTTGTCTCANTATATATATATAAATTTTAAAAAGTAAATTGTTTCTTTTCCTCTTTCTCTGTCTGGATCCTGGTGGGAATTTCAGTTAATGCCTGGGGCAAAGTGCCCTGCAAGGATGTTTGGAATTCCTTTGCTCCCTGTAAAGGAGATCTTTGGAATCTGTAAGAAGGTTGGAGAATACATGGTTATTCTATAACAATTGGCTTAACCTCTATGAGTTGCTTTTATTTTTCTGATACAATAAGTAAATATATGTGACATGCTTTAAATATATGCTAAAAAAAGAGATGGGCTGCATTTTCTAGTTTTTAAATAGGCTGAATTAGACTGTCCCCCTCTTAATGTCAGTTATGTCACGTTGTACTCTCCTGAATGCTGTTACACATGTGCATTTAAGCTTATATATGTAAGCTTTTTTTTTTTTTTTTTCCCA
>VWZG01004791.1:688085-750459 GCA_013396735.1 Grallaria varia | reverse complement strand
AAAAAAAAAAAAAAAAAAAGAAACAGAACAAAACCACCCACTTTTCTTGAACAAATGGTCTGCTATTTTTTTTATCTTGGAGTGACCTTTGGAGTTAAGCCTCTCTGTGGTGTATAAATAAGTGGTGACCAATTACTCTTGGGAAGAAGGAAGTTTGATGAATCACAGGAAATAGTAAATTATGTGGATTCCACATGATTCCCAAGGTTGAAGCAACTTTTTTTTCTTTTCCCCCTTTGCACAGGAGCCTTAAAAGTGTCACTGATTTGATGGGATGGTAGGCTCCAGTTACTTCTGGAGGGCACGGTGCGGGGAGTGAGGAACAGAAAGCAGAAGATTTTGGTTGTTATCACACTGAGCAGGTTAAACTTGCTCTCTTTTGTTTCCTTCCTGGAGGATGGAGAAAAACAACCATGTTGTGCTAAAATGGTTCAAAAGCATACCAGCTATGTGGGGACAGCAAGTCATGAAGTGGGGCCTTTAAAGAAAAAAAAAAAAAGGTGTGTGAGACATGGTTGTGGTGCTGATAAACTATTAAATTTTACTCTGCTGGTCTCCCATGATTTAAAGTTTCAACATATCCATGAAGTGGTAGTAATATAAATAGTTAGGGTGGGGAAGGTTGGAAGCACTAATAGGAAATAGACTCCAGGATGTGAGCAAATGGGGAAACAGCCTTTCCTGGTCTACTCTGTCTCTTTGCTGCTATTCTCTTGGCTTCCTTGTCAATTAAACTAATTGGTACTGAAGATATTTCCCTAAAGGAGTTCTCATACTAGGGCATTTCAGGCAAAATCATTTGCAAGACTTTTAATCTAGTCAGGATATATTAACAGTATGTGGGTTTTTTATGCATGAAGGGAATGCTTCACAATTGCTACATTGTTCATGGTCCATATAGCTAGACAAAACACTTGGTACTTACTGTCTCCAGAAAATGAAAGTTAATTTACACAGTGCAGCAACATACTTTGTTGTGGAGCCACATTTATATAGTATAGTTCGAGTCACAGGAATTTTTACTGTTTGATGTCATCTTTTTCATAACAAAAGTAACTTTTTAATGCAAATAGAAGAATTTCCTTTCCTTCTTTTTCATTTTGATGGTTGCACACTTTACATCAGGAGGTCCAAGACCTTTCTTTTACTTGAATGTCTGTTGTCTTCAATGTGCTCACTTCTGGAGTTTTAATGTTTAAACAATGTAAACTTAAGTGGTTTAGTGAAAAATGTGGAGAAAAATCCTACTGTTTTAGTACATTAAATATTTCAGTTAATGTAGCTGCTGAAACCTTCCTTTCACTGAAGCTATTATCTGAGTTTGAACCATGGATAAGTTCTCTTCGTATTTCAAAATACAAAATAAATTTCACAGTGTATTTAGTATTGATTTCCTCCCCCTTTCTCGATCTAGCTGAAAGTGTTATGTGCTTATTTTTATTTGGACTTGCAGGTACATGATTAGCTTTCTACAAACTGTGACTCAATCCAAGGTCAGTTCAGTTTTCAGGCTTGCTGGGGCTCTCAGTGAACATTTAAACTGATTTTCACTGTGACTGACCATTTGGAGAGAGTTGCAGGTAAAGCTGGGCAAGAAGTTACAGAATACCTCTTTTTCCAGACTTATTTACCATTCAAGTACCTACCAATTTCAACAAAACTCTCTATGTAAGTATTTTTTGAGGTGCGTGGTGAATTTTCAGTTGAGAGAGAGGAAGAGTGTCCTCATTGTAGTCACTAACACATATTTTTGGGATAGTCACATGCAGTGGGTATGATCACACTGCAGTTTCCAGGTGCTTTCTAAGCTGGATGCTAGCCCTGGTTTCTGAGTTTCCCACACCCAAAACAATATGTTTTCCATCTCTTAGATTGGTTCTGTTTTGTAGAATTAAATATAAGTTCATTCAAAAAGGACTGGCTCTCTAACTGCATGGGTCAGGCACTTACTGTGGTGCACACATCAGAATCTTTTGAATCCTTCCATCTGTTTGAGGTGTCTGGAAAAGAGCTTTATTCTGGGGTGGAATGTCTGGTCAGTGACTGAGAGGAAAAGGGTCTGGTGGAGGAAGGGCGTGAATTATGTTTTCATGCTAAAACCGTCCCCAAAGTACAGATGTGTATTAGCAGTGAGTCTTTGCTTTTATTGTGAACTGGAGGAATTTCTGTAAAATGGGGGGGAGAGGTAAGAGCTGGAGACAGAGAGACTGGCAGCTGAGCACAGGTGTCTCCCAGTCACTGCCCTGCGATGGGACAGTCCCCAAGGTGCAGATCTGGCAGTGCACACAGAGAGCTCCAGGCGGGGCTTGGCTTCAGTTCTTAGTGCTTGTGGGTGCAAACAGTTCACAAACGCTCTCTGTACAGTGATCTTCTGCTCCTTGTGAATATCCATTTTTCTGGCCTTGAACAAGCAGTGCCCTTTGGTAATGTTGAGGCCAGGCAGCATGGTTTACCGAAGAGTGTTCTTGGTAGTCTATTTTTTATTTTTTTTTTTAAATACAGAGTTTTACCCTGTAAAGAAACAAGGCCAGTTGTACGAAAGGAAGTGCATGTATATATGAATAAGCAAGCATTTCTTTTTGTTCCCCAGGAAAGCATTTGCTGCAAGTACTTTCCTCTGTTTCTTAATCTCTAGAGGCTGTTGTCTCATGGAACTTGAGGTTTCAGAAACCTCCCAGTAGAATGAGAGTTGGCAAAGAAATTTCCTTTTATTGTATCATCTTGTTGTAATGGGAAAAGTGTGGTTGCCAGCAGACAATTTCTTGGTGTCATTTTTTCTAATCAAAATGTTCTATCATTGGGCTGCTTTCACAAGGAGTCGCATTTGGCTCTCTTTCTGCTCTTGGAGTAATGACAGCATCCTTTCATTCCCAAATGACACCCAGAAGTCCCCTGCTATTGAGAGTCAGACAGCAGTGTGATGCCTGTGACTTTCACACAATCTGATAAGTATTCATAACTCTCAGGTTGTTTCTGCTTAGCTGGCGCGTATGAAAAGTGGCCACTTACAGCAGCGAACTGACAAAATGTCTTTGTAACTAGAATCTCACAGTCAGTTTCTGAGAGGGGGGAGGAAATAGTGAATGTTCTTGTCAAATGGTTTAACACGATCTCTACTTCTGGGCATGCCTCGTAAAACAGGAGTCATGCGGTGAAGGGGAAGAGAGCACTTCTGATGTATGTATTATCCTCTCCTCTGCCACGGTGTGAGAAATGCTTGAGCCAGCTTGTCTGTTTACCCAGCTAAAAAGCAAATCAAGGTTACCCATAATTAGAGATGGTTGAAGAAGAGGGTGTTTAGATCTGAGGCTGGATTAGAGGCAAGCTGCAGTTCATGTTTGAGGCTGAATGATCTTGTCTGGCTTCAAGGGCACTGAAACTGGAGATAGGCAATTTTCAGGAGCATTTTGGCCTCGAATGGCAGAAACACATGGTGTGTTGTTTATAACTTCCTTATGAGGATAAGAGACATTTTTGACTTAGAGTTAGCCCCCTGGTAGAAGCTCTAGAGAATTTCACGCTCTTGCCCTCCCTGTGAAACTTATTTAATATTCATTGCCATGATATGTGAACTCCAAGGAGGCAATGAAGTGCCCTTTATGAAAAGGAGCAGAGAGCTGTGACAACAACCCTAATCTTTTGTTACCTATGGGAAGATCTTGTGGAAAAAAATTGTGGCTTAATTGGAACTCTGTTTTCTGCCACTGACTCTCTTCATTCTCTGCTACTGGAGGACTTATGTGGATTGTGGGAATGTTTCTTCTCGGTTCTCACCTCCACAGAGAACTAAGATTTCATCAGTAAGGAAAGCAGATATAACTCGTTTTCCTACATGACAGTATCAGATCTGTACTAGATTTCTAAAAATCTGGTGTTGGGATCATTAACTGTGTTTGTGAGCTACCAATATCACAGTAATAGGACAGAATATTTGTCATAAATGTGCTGTTTAGGTCTCAAGAGAAAAGGAGAAGAACATGAAGACTTCCTGTCTCTCCCTACCTCCCTCCCCTGCCCCCCCGCTGCAGTTATTTGAATGATTACATCTTCACATCTAAATATGTGAGCGTGGTCTTGGAATACTAAAAGTGGATTCTTTTCAGGTTTGTAGATTAATCTAACAAAGAGGGGTTAACAGTCAAATAGATTTGATGGTATCTATCTAATTGCCTTTTTACATAATTTATACTTTGCTAGCTATAAAAAGATGCTTTGGAAATGATTCAGAAAGTCCTTCAGGAATAGTCCCAATCTCTGCAGCCTTATTAAATGCATACAGGCATGTCTCCCAGTGAGAATCTCAAGCTGTGAAAGTCATTAGAATAATAAATTAAACTTCTATGTATACAGGCATTTTAAACTTCAGGTGAAAATTCCTTATATTCCATGTTCTAATTTTCAACTCAAAGGCTAAAGAAATGGGAGTTTGGAACTGATTGGTAGTGTTCTGCAAAGTTTTGCATGCACAGGAAGTCACTGGGCCATGCTGGCTCCTGAAGCGTGCTGCAGAACTTGAGATGTTAATGCTTTGAAAAGTTCCTTTCCTTTCTTGACTTCTAGGGCTGCAACAGCTAAAATTTAATTAAGCGGAATAGACTACTTAATGGTGGAAACTGTACTGCTAATACCAAAGTGCATGTTGCTGTTTTGGATTGGTTCTGGTCAACACTTTCTATTAATATTTTAGTCAATATTATAGTATAAAATGGACTCTCTGTAAATGGTGTGTAAACAGGATGACAAATGTGCTTCATCAAGTTTTGCAACTGCAGAAACATGGCTTAGAAGAATAACTTCAAGGATCCAAAAATCAAGAAGACAATGGAAACAATTCTTTCATGGAAAAATGTGCAATAGTAGTACCTACATGAATCTGCCATCAACTCCAGAAGAAGGGTTAACACTGCCTTTCAGTATCAATCTTTTTTTCCCCAAAATCATTTTGCTTGTCTTAAATTGGTTCGTTTGATGAGTGTATTTGCTTGGATGTTTCATGTACTTATCAGCCAGTTTGTGAAGTGGGCAAAACCAAAGAATACACTTCATGTTCTCTCAAAACCTGCTGTCTCTTGAACCACTAGAATTAGCTACTTGAACTGAAACTTTTATCTTTAGCCATTTTGAGCTACTTAAACAATGTCAGAGTACTCACCAATGCCATGGATGTAAGGGAAGGGGAGGAGCGCAATATATGTGAAGGAAGACAAATACATGAGGAAAATAGTAGAAGAGTTGGAGAGAGGCTTGCAAGAGAGCTGTGGTCTTTATTTTCCATTTAAGAATTCGTTATATACCTTGACTAGTTGATGTGGAATGCTCCCTCGTAAATGTCACTGAAGTTTCTTTGACTTCACTAGAGAGAAAAACATATTTGTATTTAGAGAAAAGTTGCAATTTCTTCCATTTTGAAAATTCTGAATTTTGTCAGAATGGGAGAATTCACTTCATGAAATTGATTGCTGTGAATTGAAGTATGCTGCCGAAAATCTAGAGAGTGGAAACACTAGAGTTTCTTGCTTGATTGTGTGGAGCTTTGTTAAATGTCCAGAGGTTATGATTATGGAAGATGCTGGATCCTCTGACTAGAATTTTCTTTCTTAGTTTATACCTTAGGCTATGATTGCCAAATCAAGTAGTTTACTCAGTTAATCTGACAAAAATTAAGAAGGGATAAAACTTTAACCGGAATCAAATAAGACTTACTGGCTTCAACCACAGTCAGAATTTTATTTTCACTTTGTGAGTGTGGCCTTGCACTATGCTTGGGTTGAAGAACTTTACCAAGAAAATAAAACCATTAGAAATCATTAGAAACACCTATATGCAGGACAGTTTTAAGGGGGAAAAAAATTTCAATTACTTTCCCAGTAATTACATTGAATCCAACTCCTGCTCATGCTTCTGCAAAGTAGTCTGTGACAACAGCTGCTGCTCAAGCAGCTCAAAACACTGAAGCATCTATTTCAATGTAAATAAAAATAGACCTAAAAACGCTTAGTCTGAACCAAATTCAGAAAATAATCCAATATAAGTGTATTCTGGGAATTGGCTGTATTCAACAACTGGTCATTTTTAGTATTTCATCAGGCAATAGTGTGAAAGAAATATCTCCTATAGAAGTACTAAAGAACCTAGTCAGTCACAGATTAGAATTGGAGAGAACAAACAGTTACAAGTGTTCCCATCTAATTTGGTGGACTTTCAGCTCATCCTGTGGTGACTGACTGTCTGGATTCCTGGGCTCCTTTTGGCCTGGGTGAGCAGTAGCAATAATGTCTTTAACCTGAGTTTGTTTTCCCTGACATAGATATTTCAGGATTTATATATGTCGCTTTTTTCACACCTTCCTCAAATTTGGATGAAAACCAGCCTCAGTGGTACTCTGTTTTTCTTCCCCAAAGTCCTAGGGAAACATCCTTTTTTAAAGATGTTTCCAAGAATAAGAGGGATCATATGTACATTGACTGAGTTCCAAATGAGTAAAAATCCAGTTTCTCAGGCCTTTCAAGGTGTAGGTGAAGATTCCTCCTCCTTTTTTCCTGCTCCTGTGAAGACAACATAACATATTTCCTGAAGAATGCTTATTGAGTCTCCAATTAAGAATATACTCTAAAGTTTCCCGTAATGGAAGCAAATGCCTTCAATTCTGATGTCAGAGGAGCAAATTGTATTGTGATGGTCTGACATGAAGAGGAAAAGAAAGTATTTTTCCCAGACATATGTTTCTTGAAAGACATACCTTTGTTATCCTCATGTGAGCCAGCAGAACTGTGTGGATTGCTACCCTGACACTGTCCATCCAGCCTGAAATGCAAATTCAAAAGGGCAATTATGAAGCCAAGGCATGATGATTACACCTTCAAACTCCTTCAGCCTGGGCAAAGTTGCAGAAGCAATGAATACTACAGATTGTATGCATTGCTTATTTTCATAAAATTTGTGTTTTACTTGGGTGTGGTTCCCTGGGTTTTTGGATGCTGGAGTGCAATGTCTTGTCAGCGTTATCCCTTACAGAAAGGGAAATTCTGGGTCACATTTGTTGTCTCTTACACCCTCAGTGCCAGAGGAGAATTAGGGTTTAGGACACGCAGGCTTTCTAATTCATGCTCCTTTGCTGTGCTTTCTGGAGCACATTGCTTTGGCTGTCATGTTGGAGTCAGAGGTGGAAGTCAGGGAAGGAGCACTGAAGACATCATCTTGGCCTCTGTCTGCAAGGAATTTAAAACCCCAGGGGAACATTCTTCTGTGGAGCAACACATTGAAGCCCCATAACCAATGTCTGCCAATGTGGCTTCAAGTGGCTTCAAAATGTCATTCCATGGCTAATTAAAAAAGCCACGGTGTGGCCCACCTTTGATACTTGGCCCAAACATGTGGGCAGCACTTGGCAGAAGGAGGGTGTCAGAACCACCATAGTGGCTTTAAGGGCTGCACTCAGATGCTGTTCTAAGCCCCACTCCTCTCTTCAGGTGAAAGTCTTCTCTCCCTGCCTGCCACCTGCTCTATTTGCAAGAAAGACAGAGGAGAGAAGGCGATTTTCCTAAAGCTGCTTAACAGCATGAAGTAATCTTTCCCCAAAATGACTGGAACCACTCCTTAAGCAAGAGAGAACCTGCACACAGAGGAAGTGCCCCTGCATTTTTTCTGTAGTTCAACAAGAGCATAGAGACAGGCTTTTGACAGGTAGTAAGCAAAGTTTGATTAATTGACTTATCTATAGAAGAAAGAACTGTAGCAGTCAGCACTCTGCTGGCTTATACCTCCCTAATATAGTTCTTTGCAGAACAGAGCAGTCAAATAATGACCACATTTCCCCCCCTGCACACACACATTCTAATGAATTTTTGCTGAGCTTGTAGTTCTACTGGGGACATACTCCTGGTCTGATAATTGATTCGCAGAGCCTAACCTTCCCTGGGACAGATTTGCAAAAAAAAAAAAGGTTTATGAGCAGGCTTAGTGTTTTCATCATATGTAGCATCCCTTCTGAATAGTGGACTCTTTATTGCTACTCTTATGGTTGAGCACTCCTCCCATATTTCTGCCTTTTGCTTGCCTTTAGTGCACAATGTGTGGACTTTGGAATTCAAGTTTTTCATGTGAATGGCCTGAAATTGTAACTGCTGCCTTATCATGAGATAAACCTAGCTCCTCCTCTCACGGGACTGACAGATGGATGCATCCATTACACTGTGTTAAAGGAATAATTAAAAGCTTCACTTACTTGCACTGCGAAATGCCCGGAAATAACTGCACGTGCTTCAAGATGTGCTGCAATTTGTACCATAACTTTGAACTGGTTTGGTTTTCTAAAAATAATAAATGACCCTCCAAACAGTGGTTGGCCAGAGGCATACAAGAAGCAATCCATAGCATATGGATTTGTTCAATGGCATTTAAAGGACCCTGATTAAAATTCAGCCCAGGCTGGAGTGATGAGAAGACTGTTTACTGAGGGCTGTTTGGAGTCATACGTTGCACTGCAGACAGACCAGAGGGATGCGCAGATTGAAATGTTTTACCTTGCCTGTCTGAATCTGGCTGTCAGGAGCTGATGGAACTCTGAGAGAGAGGTATCAACATTCTTGAGCAGTTTGACTGCTGCTGCTTACGAGTTTTAATTTCCGTTGTTTTCAAAGTCGGCACAGGCTCAGCATCCGAGACCACAGCAACAGCAACTATCTTGTTAGCTGGATCTGCGTTTTTTTGTTGTCTACTACAGACACTATATTTAGATATTTCATTTTAAAGGAGTATGCATTTGAAAGTTTGTGCTGTAAAACAGACATCACTTTTATTTCGCTTTTTCCCTTAGCCCCATTCAAGCACATCTTCATGTGACTCTGAGAAAAGATGAATGTTTTATTCTCTCTTACTTCTCTGTCTCCCTCTCTAGTAGATTACTATAGGAAAAAAACCCTCAAAAACAAAAAACACCAAAATACCCACCAGGCACTATGTCTAATCTCGGTATTGTTTTATATTGTGAGGGTTTTTTTGATTGTGTTTTTTTTTTTTTCTTTTCAAATGGAGAACTTGACTTAAAAAACAAAGCAAAAATCACTAAAAATCTGAGCTGAACATATGATTGAAAATAGATTCTTTCCTTTTATTTTTCTTGGTTCTGGCATTTGTCTAGGTTTCAGGGTAATAACTGTAAAAGGACTAATTTCTGTATATATGCTTTGCCGCAAGCTGTATAACCTTGGGAAGGAGAGATGCAGGTGGTACAATAGGGTTTAAAAAAATAAGTTAAAAAAGTTTGAAGAGTAAGATTTTCCTTCTAGAATGAAACCTAAATGAAAGGAATGCAAGCAGGGTGCATCCTTCATTGTTAACACAGGCAAAATTTGCACTTTCTTCAAATTACTCTCTGCAGTACATGCCCACTTCTTTAAGTCCATGGAAATATCTATTTGGTATATAGAACTAGTAAACAGAAATTATGAGAGTCAAACCATCATTAATTAATGAATAAAATAGAATGCAAAGTGCCATGCTGTTCAGGGTAAAAAGATAGAGGAAAAAAGAATTCTAGATAACAAAAGAAATATTTTTAAAAAGTGTTGATGAAGACTTTGAAACATCTGACTTTTTATTTTATCACTCCAGGTAATTCTGCTGGTCTGCAGTGCTGAGAGCTTTGCAGCTTCTTCTCCCACTCACTGCAGTGTGAGCTGACAGTCTTGCTGTTGTGATCAGCTCAGATGCCTCTCTGGAAGTTTTCTGACTTTTCCTTTTTGCAGGCTGTCAGACATTTGGATGTTTTGTCAACATCCGGAGTGTGTTATCAGGCTCTGGTTTGGCTAAGCAGTTTCTGAGTGTGCTGGGACAAGTCATGTTTCATTTAGGGTGTCTTTTCCTATCTTGAATGGGTGTGTGCAGCTAAAGGGTGAGTGTGGGAGCAGGGAAGCCACACAAGTGTGGTCACGTGAATGTGCAATAGACAACTAATTAATACATGATAAATCATTATAATATTGATTTCTTCCAGTATCTCATAGAAGTATGTTGGCATGCTAAGCTCAATTGTAGGAAAAGGGTAGAAGTTGTGTTCAGAAAAAATGGGACTCTGAGAGCTTATTCTTCCCATTATGTCTGTTATACTTGGATATAAGCAGGTATTCTGAACCAACATGGTCTCATCCCATGCTAATCACCATTCTTAGCTCTATGCTGGAGAAAAAAAAATTATCTGATGTATCAATATTTTCCTTTCAGCTTCAGACAGGATCCCTGTTATAGGCTAGGCATTTTCAGGAAACATCTGGGTGTGTGTTGCGAAAAACAGTGATTCAGGACAGTAAATTACATGGGAAATGGAACACACTGAAATAATTATCTATGAAGTTGGGGGAAAATAAGTAAAACTTGGTCCCAATTTTGAGAAAAGTGGTTGGTATCAGTTTAAAACTCTTAATTGCTGCTTGTAAATGGTTATGGGTAGTTATTACCCATTTAGAAGAGTAGGGCTGCTAACATCTGAAATGCAGCAAAAAGTGGCAAGTAATTGAGCCTTGAGGGACTCCTTGTCACTTAGGGAAGCACAGTTGATGTGCATATTGCAGTTTATGGGTGCCTGCCTGTAATGAATGCACTTATAGTTAATTATTTTTTGTCTAACATTTGCTGAGCTATAATCAAAACTCATCCAGAAGTGTAAGCGAGGGGTTGAGAAGCTAAAAGGGTTCATGATGCTGCTCAACTAGTGGTGAGTGTCTGAGTTGCAGTCTCTTGAATTCTGGTCTCCCTGCATGAGAAACCAGTTTGAGTATTCCTTTATTGTGTAGTGTAGCAAGCTTCTACATAAAGGAATATTTTTCAGTGACCTACTGGTGCAGCCAGCTAGTTTGATAAATTTAGTCCAAAACATTGGCACATATGAGCAGAACAGGCTTAATGCTTCTTAAGGAAGTTCAAGCATCAGTTTCAAACAATAGTTTAGAAATAAGTAAAGCAACGGATAAAAAAGATAAGGGTATTACCTGATGTCTGGAGGGGAGGAGATAGCAACACAGTTAAAACTATTTTCCCCCCAAGCATACAAAATTTAGTGTGTATCTGGTAGTTTCTTAGATCTCCTGCCTAACATTTGAAGTATGTGCTGATAAAAACATTATAGTGTTGGTGGCAAACTTTAAAATTTTAGTGAATTCAGTGGAACATCTGCAAAATGAGAGTGGAGAACTGCTAGACAGACAGTTGGACAAATGCATTGTCCAATGTAGATTAAGAGTTCAAAAGTCAATTATTTTGTACTTGGGGTAAGGGGGACAGATCAACAAGGAGTGAAATGTGGAGGACATTAAGGGTAGCTGGCAAACGAGCAGAATGAGTAGTTTGGATGAAAAATAAAGCAGCTTCATCCTGTACATTTAGCTTTGCATGGACGGTGTGACCTGATGTACTGAGGAGCCAATTCCCAAAATGCTGCTACAAGACAGTAAGGAGCACTGTGTCACCCGACAGCTAATTAGGAAGCAGGAAAATCTCCTCCTCTCTCTGATGCTCTGTCTATTAAGTCCTCAACTGTACAGTAGAAACACTCATGAATGGTACAGATTCATGATACCTTTGCACTGCAGTGTTCATGGCAGTGTCAGCTGCTTGATGCTAATAAAATAAACACAATGTCTTCAGACTGTCTTACAAAAATGTGAATTAGATTCCTCTAAGGTCTTTGTTAGTTTTCAGGCAAGTGTAATTTATAAGGTCTTTGCTCATATCCTATGTCATAGAAACATTTTAAAGAAATCTATGCTTCATTTTTAGATGTTGTGCTGTCTGAACTTTTTTTCCCTACAGAAAAAGAACGAAACAAAAAGCTTAAAATGTCAGATTAACATCTTTATGTTCTTAATCCTGAGTGCCTGAAGTGTGAAGGCCAGTGGAGATTTACTCATTCTTCCTTGTCTCATGTGCCTCATGCTCCAGATCCCTGACACAATTTTTTTGGTGGAAACTCTTTCCCTTTTTGTTCCCGTGCCTCCCCAGCCCCATCTCTTACATGAAAATCAATTGCAATGTCTCTCTCTAGGTAGCGAATGCAGCACTGGCTTTGGGGAGATATCTTTTGGCTGTTGTTATGATTAATCCTTGCTTAAGTCCATGATGTAGTTTGACGGATGATATGAGTGGATGGTGAGTGCACAGCAATGCGCAGCTCCCAACAAAGCTCTAGAGTTGGGACTTGCAGGGTATCTGCTGCTCCCTGTTAGCTGGTACTGCCTCTCCTTGCTGTGGATCAGTCTACCTATAACTCGTGTCAATAGAAATCAAATCGCCCCTATAATCTGTGTGAAATGCAGCATAACTCTGTTTTGCGAGGTAAAAAAAAGAAAACAGAAAAACAAACCAAAGTTTTTCAGGGGCAGTCTGAATAGAGGACGTGCACAAGTATCTTGTCGCATTCCCGTAGAAGGCTGGTAGTTAATCATGCACGCAACATCTGGCCTGCTAGGACACAATCTGTGTGTTGGATGTAGTCCGTAATTTCACTTTGTATGGGCTAATGCAACATGACTTATATCTCTGTGTGTGTTCTGCTAAAGTCTAGCTTGTTGTGTGGCTTTTAGTGGTGTTTGCAAGTTATGTTTGGCTGGAAGGAAGCAAAAATTTTCATATCCCTTTGCTAGACCAATGTATGCTAATCCTGTAAAAATTGTCCTGTACCGGAGCAAGTAATTAATCTGGGGACAACAGAAGAATTCTCTTAGAATGAACAATTTTGGGCACAGGAATACATTATCTTCTGCTCTAGTTTCCATACCTGTACAGATGCAAATTTTTGCCTCTGAGATCCTGTAAACGTTACAGAGAATGTTGAAGTAGTTGTATGAAAAGTGATTTTGTATTGAATTTGTGCTTGCTGAGTACATGATCTGTGATGCAAGAGGGCTGTTGGATGAAGCTCATTGGTGCTATTTGATCTGAGTCCAAATGGTCGTCTACAGTATGGTTGTCCCTTAAAGATACATTTTTTATTTTTTCTCAAACCAGTGTTGTGTAAGAAATTGAAGAGGTAAATGATAAACCTTTGAGTATTCATCTCTTCTCTGTGTGATTTTGAAACATAGTTTTTGAGCCTCAGATCGCCCAAACCACGGTCTCATGTGTTCCCAGTGACAAAGCTGATTTCACTGGGAGAGCTTGGTCAGGTCCTACAGGGTAACTGTGGCAGAAGGTAGTTCCTGTACGTGTGACCTCAGTGCCATGACAGTCTTGTAAATTGAGCTGTAGAGGAGGATTCTTCTATGGGCAGATTTTGAAAATCATTGCAAGTTAGGACTTAAATGCTCTCTGGTTCAGCATTTCAAATGCAGTGTAGGGTGTTGGGACTGAGACTAACAGAGGCAGAAATGGGTAACTGCTTTTAGAAAATGTGATATGATCCTCAGTGAACCTACTGACAAATCTAAGTTGGATAGAACATATGTGGGCAGAAAAAAAACCCCAGCTCTGCTGATCCTTCAGAAAAGCCATCAGCTTTTCACACCACTGAGATTTGCAAAAGGGAGAATTTGTTTAGGCATGGTTTGATCTGGCAGGATTTGGGGCAGGGGGTAAAACCTACATCTTCAGTTATCTCACCTTTCCCAGAATTATTCACCTGCCAGCCACTGTCTGTTTTTATTGTGGAGAAGCTGTGTTCTGTTGCAAGTTAGGGTAGCATCAGTGCTGTGAGTGGGACTCTGGCTGCACACTGGTGACTGGAAGGAGGATAAGTGAAGGGCTGCTCCTGCCCCAGACACCACTTCAAGCTCTGAAACTGATACCAAGCGCTTCTTGCTGCTCCCAAGGCCAGTCTGAGTGAGGCTTGTGCTCACATGTGTTGTCAGAAGCCATCAGCACTGTTAGCAAAAAACCAAAAGGATGGCTTTCTAGTTAGCTCAAATTACCTTGTTCGCAGTAAATGAAAAAGAAAAAAAAAGAAAAAGGGCGGTGGCGGGGGGAGCGATGGCAAAAGGCTGTTCTGTTTCCTCCTTGTTATAATAGATCTGGCTGTCAAAGCCTGTGCTGTTGCAGTGCTGCCCTGCAAGGCAGCTGCAAAGCCACCCGAGCTGTTCAGCTGCTTTGCTAACAAAATAGGTGTTGCGAGAGCCTTGCAACGCTCACTCAGGTAAGTCATGTTATCAACAGGCCACCACTGAGAGCAAGCTCAGCAGCCCCAGGTACTACACTGAAAAACCCACTCCTTTTATTCTGCTTTTCAGCTGTACTAGTGGAGGGGCGCGGGCAAGGAGGAGGGAATATAACTCCAGACAACAACATATATAATGCTCTATAATGCGCAGTTACACTTGTTTCGAGGTCTGGGAGCGTTAGGAGGGTGACAGGCAGAGCTTCCCAGGTGGATCCCCGAGTGTTTTGGCCATGAGAGCTGTGCCAGTGTTCCTGTGAGGGGCTGAGGAATGGTGTGTGTGCTTGTGAAAGGGAGTGGGTCGGTAAGTGGAAGCACATGGCTCTGGCTGGCATTGCTGCGCCCTGTGTTTGTAGTAGGATAGAGTTTCTAAAGGATTAGATAACATGCCTGAGCTCCATGGCGTGCAGTTTTTAAACTGTGTTTACAGTTCAGGAGGTACTGTGAGTAGAGATGATTATGTCCTTTAAGTGCTGTTTTTGTTGCAGCTTCTGTGATAAAAGAAGGCGCTGGTGAAGGCATTTTTGCTGGCAGATATGTGTTCTCATAGCGGTGGCTGTACTAACTTTGGGGGATGGGAGAAACCTACAGAGATACCTCAGCACTTCCCTTTAGAAAAGGCACATCATTAAGGCATTTCCTGCACATCTGAGATGCTGCTGGAAGAGCAAGATGGTATTGAAATGAAATTAAAGAATAGCTTGATTTTTTTTCTTTTTGGGGTACTATTTATTTTAATCTTTTTGGAGTATTACTGTTTCTAGGGAGAAATAATATAATGAAGACAGCAGAATCACATAGTTTCTAAGGTCTGGACAACTACAGGGAGAAATCCCAGTCTCTGCTTTCTCCTTCTGAAAATATAAAATCTGGGAGAGAGTACAAATTACAAAATTGTTTTACCATGTCAGTTATTAGTGTGGCTGATGTAATCCCTGTTTGAAATATAGAGGCCTTTTGCTGATGTGTGTGTTCCTTACCCTGTGTGTCTGTCTCTATATATATGGTGTATTATGTAGCCACACATGTATGTGCCTGTATCTATATAATGAACACATTATATTCTTATATAATGGGCTGTAACTTTGCATAATGGAAATAAAACAGAGGAGAGGGACCTCCTTGAGAGCCAGGCTAGTGATGGGTGCTGGGCAGGTGCTGGGAGGCTCTCAGGACTGGTGTGATGGACAGGGTGGGTGTCGGAGCAGACCACTCTGTATGTCTGTCCATTGTCACTGACTGCGGTTGGGGATGGGTGGGTAGGGATGTTTCTGATGTCCAGCGTACTTCCTGGACAGGAGCTCTCAGCACTATCCCCTTCTCTCCTCAAGGCAAGAATGACATCCCTGTCTCTTCACTGTGTAGTGGGGGATCATGAAGAGCTCTTCAGGCTGTTTTGAGCCAAATAGCTATTACGGTTTTGATGGTAAAAAGGAAACAAATACCTTAGTATTTTGGTGGTGTTTGGAATTGGAAGATCTTATTCACCAGCACAGCATTTCTGTTGGTGTGTGAAGAACCCAGATTTCGTGGTGGAAACATGCATAAAAGTTATAACTTGGAAGATGCGGACTTAGCAATACAGCTTAAAGTATTCAGTGGAGTCCTTGCGTGACCTTTATTCAGCAAGGAAGTGGTCTTGCAGCACTTTACTGCAATAGCTTTTTGCAGCATATTGCTCAATATCATAATGGCTGCAGAAGAGCCAAAACATCATGCTCTTTCTGTCATATTTCATGTTTTTTCCAGAATTGTGAGCCAGCTGCATCTAGCTGGGTTTTTTTTGGGTTTTTTGTGTAAAGGAGCTGACAATCCCACTGACTTCCGTAACAATGAGTTATCCTCAGTTTGTTTGTATATATAAACTACAGAGCAAAGGCAAGTCATGTCTTTGTAAGTCAATACTGAGACATGGATGAAATGATTATTTGGCATCCTAAGGATATGAGAGGGATTTTTTTATTGCTGGTCTTTGAATTGAAATGTTGAAAATGTATTTTTATATGTGAATATGAACATGGTATGTGGTGGATTTTTATCTGTCATACTGCATTTTGATGCTTCCCTCAGAGAAGATGAACCTTTAAAAATGTTTCAGCTAAGGTATTATTTTTTCACATAAAAGCCTTACACTTTGAATAAATATTAATGCTTTGTGTTCAAAACTGTATTAAGTCAATGCTGTGCTCTTTGCTCAATTTATATATGTTTAACCTTCAAAATGTGGGTATTTTTTAGGCTATTTGGTAAAATGCGTGGCTAAGGCATACTTCTGGAAGTATAAAGTCAGAAGTAATGAGTCTGGGCTAAATCCTCCAGTTCTTTGTCTCCCACATACTTGTTTGGATTACAAATCAGAGCAAACAGCTTTTTAAGTTATTGATCCCAAAGCAGCTCTGCGCTTTCACTGTTGCTGAGCTGAAAGGATGGGTCAGAATTAGCTTGACACCATGACAGCTTTCCATCAGAGGACTGGTTTTGTTCCAGGTGCCAGATGGAGCAGACTAAAAGTCGCTGCAATTTATACCTCACCAGTGTCAGCCTGCTGCTGATGCTCAGGGTTTGATAAGAGGCACCTACAATGTCTGGCTGTGGGGAATCATAACCAAGGGGATGGTAATGTGCTTTAGCAGTAAATACTGCTTGGCAAAAATGAGGGTGAAAAATTTCTCAAAAATTGTAAGAGAATACACAGAGCAGTGAGAGGGTTTGTCTTACCTTCATATCTTACATTACTAATGTCTCAATGTGGTATGCATGAGAAAAATGTCCCAATGCACGATCATGTTAAATTGTGTCTGCACCTTTAGGGGAAAGACAGACATCACAGTGCTGTGTCCCATATGAAATATAAAGAATTTGGCGAAACCAAATCTGTGTATACTGGTGTATTGAATCGTCTGAATTAATCTGTAGAATTTCAAGTAAAATGTATTATAAGTTAAAACAAATTCCTTGGCAAACATCAGTTGGCTAGTAGGAATCTTCTAAAAATGTTCTCAGTAGTCAATGTGTTTTCCTATATTGTAATGGTTTAGTGTGTCCAGACCAACATTCAGAAAAAGGATAAAATAATTTTTAAGAAGTTTCCCGTATCTTTAATTTTCCTGTGTAAAAGAGAAAAGCTTTACATTTTTTGCCCTCCAGCTTAAAGAATGTCATTCAGATTTGATAAGTGACATTAGTAAAACTGTGCTGAAAACCAAACATAAAAGCTATCATGAAATTCTTATTTATAGTTGTTCAATGGCTTGTAATTATTGCTGATTTTTTAAAATAGGTTTATTGATGGGCTGTCTTACAGCTTCAGCATGAAAAGTTACGGAAAATTCTATTTTTTTTTAGATTGCCTTCAGTCACGTAAGTAATATTCCCAATGATGACACACAGTGAAAAAAGCCTTGCTGCTTATCTGTTTTCAGGAATGGGGGAAAACAATTATTTTTAACTTGGAGTGAATCATTAGTGATTCCACAAATGCTAAATGAATGGTCAACTGATGAACCAGGTTCCATTTTTCCCTATTCCATTTTTCTCTAGGCCAAAAGAAGAGGATGCATAATGGAATATGTATGATCGTGGTCAGCATATTTTAAAAACAGTTCCAGTATCTGAAATAAAAAAAACACAACTGTTGAAGAGCATACCTGCCTGTATGTGCAAGATTGCACATACAAAGGATGACTTGGGAGGGGAATCTTGGGAAACAAAAGTTAAGTAAAACCAGCAAAAGTGCTTGTTATTGGGCAGACTGATCCAAAGATCCCTGTTTATGAGTTTTGTGAAATGCCGACTGTATGTTTCCCAAGTTTTGTGTACTTTATCCTTTATGTGCCATATCTAAAATAGATGTAATGAAATATATGTAATGACACTCAACATTTTTTTTTTTAATTTTGCATCCCTTACAAGGCAATCCCTTATTTTAGGTTTTAATTGTATTTTTTTTTTCCTATGGGAATTAGATTTAAAAACACAAAAAAGAAGAAAAGAAAAAGTCAAGGTATACTCAATGATTCAGCAACTCCATAAGAAGGGACTGAGCTTGCTTCCCCTGTCAGTTACCATGCTGTTGATGAATGCGGCTAAAACAAAAGTGATAGGACCAAAAATGGATTTTTAAAAGTAGTCAGTGTGTATTGCCTCTGCCTCAACGAAAACCCCAACACCTGAACTTCAACTCTTTTCCCCCCTTGCTAAAAGTAATTATCTTTTCCTTTTGCCCCTTCTCCCTTTCTTTGCTTAAGGCTATGGTTACAGTAGTTAATTTTTAAAACAGGAAAATGGAGAATTAAATTGAATTGGAGAAAGGTGCCTTTGTACGAGGTACTGTACGGTATAGTGTTTAAAAAGTCAGAAAATATGTTAGCAGAAAATGCCTAGACTGTAATTTAGATAACAACCCAGACAATGAGCTAACTTGTTAATTGTAAAGGCTGGTGGAGACCTGCCAGTTGGAGAACTTGTCTTTTTTGTATCACACTGCTCCTAGCAGCTCTCCTAGATGGCAAATGACAGGACATGAGCTTTTTTTAGTTTAGGCTTGGCTCCTGGTTTTTTTGTTTGTTTGTTTGTTAGAAATAAAGGAAAAAATGTTAAAAGAGTCTATGTATCAGAAGAGCCATTAGCTGAAGTTTTATAAGAGTAAGTAACAGTCAATGCTGTGAGGAAGCAGGCAGGATGGGTGGTCTGAAAAGCAGGGTAAACAGATCCATGGCCTGAACATTGGTGCTGTAGACATCACTGTAAGTGCTCTTTAGACCAACTATGCAGTTTGCAAACAGTGAATTTCACCAAATTACTCATCTGACAACTGTTTCTGAAATAACGGCCGTGAGGTATGCAGAATTGTAGCCTAACAGCCATCAGGCACTTTTGTTTTGTTTTGTTTTGTTTTTTTTCTTCAGCTGCCTTAGAGTAACTGCAGTGATGGAGAGGCAAAATAGGAGTGCCTCTTTGATCGGGCTGTGCAGTGGGTCTGTGTGTTATCTCTTGTAGCTCCTGGTGGGAGTTTGCTGGGGGCAGATGAGCCCTGCAGCACTCCAACCTTGCCGGTTGTATTTCTCAGTGCCTGGTCAGGCTGGTCCCCAACCCATCAATCCTTAGCATGTCTTAGTGATTTTAGATGATGGATTTTGAGGCGCAGAGATACTAAACCTGACTCAGAGGTAAACAAAACAATAACTTCAGAGATCCAACACGTCCATAAACACCTGAGTAGCCCTACTGCTCCTCTGCAAAATATTAAGCATGTGGTTAAAGTATTCCGTTAAATATGCATGTGGTTGAAGTTTGTGGTTGGGGCAAGGGGTAGTAAGAAAAGAGCAATAGCTCTGGCAGAGGTGTGAGCTGTTCACTTCATCTCTGAGGGGCCTGGGCATGATTGCTTCCTGCTCACAGTTTAGGTTGGATTTCCTAAGGAATTTGAGGGAATTAAGCACAAGAATGTCACTGCATTTCAATGAGGTTTAGGTGTCTGATGCTGCAAGGGCTAAGCTTACACAGAACGACACTAGTCTGACTGTGTGATTTCAAACAGATATAGTTAAACTGATGCAAAGGACTGTATGCGTAAGTCTAAGTCAACATTCTCTTGGTTTTATAATTGGTTTAAATTAATTAGGACAAAGATTTAAACAAAGGTAAAGTAAGTCACTCTTAAACTGAACTGGGATTATATTTGATAAAATTTAGTGCAGCTAGTCATAGTGAAGGTTTATAGATATGGGTTTACATTTCCTGATCAAATCAGGTCAAATTCCCTGGGTTTTCTTTGACAGAACAGCATTAGATCTACAGAAAATCCTCTATTTGGATGTTTCCACAAGATACGTAATATATTTTGCAGCTTCCTTTAAAGATTGATAGAAGTAAATTTTCTCTTTCATTTACGGTTTGACCTAAGGAGTCCAACCATTGTGCTTCTACAGCCTGTAAGATAATAGACAGGACAGCCACTCCTGTCTTTAGAGAAAACTCAGCCATCAGGAGGGCTGGACCTTCACGGTTGTATTCTATTCTCTTCTTGACTCTTTGTGTTAACTCACCTTGAAGTTTGGCAACACTTTTTAAAATTTATGCTTAGCTTTTGGAAAGTAAGTGGAAAAGACAGGATGTGTCCCCACTGCAGCACAGATTTTGGTGGAGAGGCTGGGAGGTGTGTGCGTGTGCTAGTGCCAGGCTGACTACTTGTGGAATGAATTTATTTAGGAAGGGATTTCTTCAGCAGCTGGTGGTTTCCTCTTTTGACCTGTGCCACTTCCAAAGAGGGCTCAAGATGGTTTAGTGGTGATGAATTGGCAGACTTGTCACTAAGCTGTAAATCTTGAATCTGCCTTGCTCTGTTGAGGTGTGAGTCCAAAATCTAGAGGAGGCCAGCATTTTAGCCTGTTGCTGTGTATATAAAACTCTTAAACCTTCTTTAGTGAAAGAAGTGGTGTTAATAATTTAGTTTTCACTTTTACAGTCTCTTTGGTACTCCAAAATTAATTGATGGATAGCTGTCTTATCAAGTAAATGCAGTGGAGCTAAAAATAAAACCAAGAAACAGAACCCCAAGCCAAACTACCCAACTTCCCCACTCCCAAAGAAAAATCCACCAAAGTCAAAACCTAATTTTGTTCTGATATGACTTTCATTTCTTCCAGTTTGAGGACAGGTATAGGAGAAACAGAAAATCTCACTTGTTTAAGTGTCACTTATAATACTGACACTGTTGAGTGTTACTCTTATGTTTCCATTAGGAAGAGAGGTTTCTACATAGGCTCTAGATTTTTAGACATTCTATTATGTTGGACTGCATATTCTTGCCACATATAAAATACTTGCTTTTTTACACTCTATAATTTTTCAAATTGTCTAAGGAACTGTCTACCTGGCATAATGCAACCTTAAATTAATTCAGCTTACTGTGAATGCGCTGCTGGGTCTGTGCTTGCTACTGCAGAGCAACAAACTCCAATGCAAAAAGCACTTTATATCTACTATTAGGCTTAGCCTTACTGTGACTAAGTCTTGGCCTTACTGCTTCTGATTCTGCTCTACTGGCCTTTTTGCTGTCGGTCATCCAGTCTATGTCTAGAAAAGGTGAAATGAAATGACAATGGGCTGAAATGCTATATTGTATTGATTAACATGTTAAAAAAAAAGGGGGCTTATTTATTTGAAGATGACCACAACATTTTTAGCTAATTTGTAGAACTTAAACAATTTACACCTTCAGTAGATAACGTATCTCTAATATCATTGAAAGCCTTAAAATCAAGAGACATGTAACATGTTTTACAACTCCCTATCATTAGCTATTGAGTAGCTCCTGCATGCCCCTATGTAACTGAACTGAATGAGGAGTTTACCTTGGAATGCTTATTTGTCCCACCAAGAGTGAATCCTCTCTTCACAATACAGCTCCAGCAGATTAAAATCAGCTGTGAGAAAGGGTTGTTCTCAGCAAGCAAGAAGATTTGAGAGGGTAACAAGAGCATTTCACCACAGAAGACTCTGCTCACATGCAGTCCCGTTATTTCGAGTACAATCTACTCCATCTAAAATTAGCATATATAATTGAATAGTGCCAAAGGCTGAAATAATTTACACTTAAGCTCATAGAATTTTTTGTAACGCTAAACAAACAGAAGTATACATATAACCCAAGCAAAAACACCCTCTATGCTTTATCCCTGCCCACCCCCTCTAATTAAATGGATGGACGTGAGATATTATGATGACTGAAGATGCTCATCTGGAAATCCTGCAGCTTTTTAACACGTAAAGTGGTGACCTCTATCTTGACCTAGATTTGCAGATAGCTGTTAGATAGCTCTTTTGTGCACTACTCTTGGATCTGATTTTGGATAACCATGGAAGTGGTGGAACAGCATTGTTGACAATAATAATGTTCATTTATAGAACTTTTCTATCCAAAGGCCTCAAAAGTGCCTAAAATAAAGTTAGTGTTCTCATTTTGCTTAGAAGAAATGGAAGGCCCCTAGTGACAGCTTAGTCAAAATCACCCAGCTAGATAATGACAAAATCAGAAATAGCACTACACTCAAAACCAGGACCTACCTCCTTGGTCCTCCCAGTGTTCTCAGGATAGATTATCACTCACCAGGAACAGGAGGATCATAAACAGATCATGAATTTGCTCACACTTTTTGCCAAAGGGCTCTAGTTTCTAGTAGCGTCACATACAGGTGTATTTGTTCAGTGTTGAGGCAGTGTGGTTCAACTGAGTTTAATCCTGAGCCTTTCTGGCATGTTTTTTCTTGTTGTCAAAGACATTGTTTGACACTTTCTGGGGTACATTTTAATACTGCTGTGTTCAGAGTTTGGTTGCCAGACTGATGATTTCTTGAAGGAAACTTCAGTTTGCGTGCTTAATTTTTAATCTGATCTCTATTAAATGTTAAAAAATTAGTTTAAGCACTGGCAGACCCTCCAGTGTACATTGTAAGCAAGCTGAAAGGAACATGTCTGGAGAAGAAGGCAAGGCAACAAAATTTCAAGTGATTGTATGAAAGGGCACTTGGTGTACAAGTTGCAGTTTAGTGCCACTTTTCAATCACACCTTATTGTCTGGTAGCTGAGTTATTCTAATGTGACTGAGAGCAGAATCTAGCCAGGAGGTTGTGGTGATTGCTGGGCAAATATGAAGTACGTGTGCTTTTCCCCGGAGTGCATGAGACTTGCAGCAACCCCGTACATAATTCAGCCACCCTCAGGGGTTGACCTTACAGTTCACATCAAACTGTAAATTTTTTGTTGTCCAGTTGGACTTTTTTTGTTCCTCTTAATTTGTTAAGAAGCAGCCATGTGTGAGGTGCCAGGAGATAGGACAGAAAATCTGGACTCAGGCCTGAGAAAAACTTGCCCTAGGCTTAGCCTTTGTATGGAGCAGGAGCAGCTGGGCTCTTGTACCTGCATGGGGCTCTGGTGTTATTTTGGACTCGTGTTTCAGGAACTGGCTTCACATGCCAATTTGGGATCAAAAAAGTATAGTACTATAGGTATAGTATAGGCAGACTTTGGGAGACTCCAGCAATGTTTGGCTTTGAAAAAAAAAAAAAAAAAAGAAAAGAAACTAGGTAGTAATTGTCTCTCCAGTGTTTTTGTTCTTTCATTTTGCAAAAAAAACCAAAACTGTCTTGCTGTTTCAGCTCATTCCCAAAAGCAGGAACTGCTGCCTCAGAACCGCCTTCCAGTGAGGCTTCTTTTTCTCTTCTTTTCTTCTTTCCTTCCCACTGGGGGTTAAAAATAGTGAGCAGCAAGAAGTGATATTGTATACAAGGCTATTACACTTTTGTCTTGGCCTGCATAATGTCCTTGACACATACCCGTTTCACCCAGCGACAGCCACTATGCAAATTGGCTAAAAGCTCCATTAGGTTGTTCAAGGCTGGGGAAACCCATCTGTCAGTGTCTGTGACACAGCCGGGCTGGAGTCTCAAGTGGGAATCTGTCCTTGAGATACCCAGGCAGCTGAGTTTCTTTTAGCCTTCAGTGTTCCCAGAATCAAAGGAAATTATTATACTCTCTTGTTCTTGCTGCAGTTTGTGTTTTTATTGTTCATTTTCTACCTTGATCCCTTTTAAAGAAAAGCACAGGCATAGATTGAGAATTGACAGGGAAAGATGTGTTTTACTTTTTTTTTTCCCCCCAGTTGTTTTTCAGTAAGTGAACAATTACACATATTACTTGTGGGAAAATAGAACAGTAGCTATTTGTTGTCCAAAAAGAAGAACAGCTTTATAACCCTTTTCCATATTTTCCTGTGTGATCTGCTGATGACAGGCATGAGATGGGTATTTAAAAAAGACTTTCTGGGGATCAGCTGTGCTTGATATGTTCTCTGTGAGTGGACCAGAAGTGCATGATAATCTGACAAAATACCAAAGAAAGCACCCATGAAAGGCTTTGATTGAGAGGATTTGAATGTGGGGCCTGGGACTGAGAGTTGCCCCTGCAGAGACAGAGAAGTCCAGCTTTTGCACATGGGTTTGGGAGCGAGCTTGAGTCTTTCCTCAGCTCTGCTTCCCCAGGCAAAACTCCTGCAACAGCACTTATTGTACGCCTGTTGAGGGAAGCCACTTGCTTTTTCTGCTGGATGAAGGTAAGGCTGCAGAGTGGTAATTTTTCTGTATTCTGCTTTGTTTCTGAAGTTGCCAAGGCCCCAGTTAAAATGCTTAACCAGCAAAGCACACCAGGATGGAGGGTGCAGAAGTAGTTGTTTCCCTCTGAGTGCTGTGGTTAGCAACGTTACAGTGTTTTGTAATACGAGACAGTGACAGCAAAATAGTTCAGATTTTCATCGCATTAGAGCAAGAAGACTCGGCGTATGGCATCAAAAGTAGTGCCCTTCAGAGTGTGTAAGGTCTATACTGACAGGCCTCGCAAACCCTTGATTATTTCCTGCTGGTGTCAAGTAAGGGCCCTGAACGCAGAGGATCTGGTAAAATAGCTGGAGTACCTCCAATGCCCAGTGGTGTTCAGATGCATGAGATAATTACAGCCTCCTCCATAGCAGATGCTCTGTTCTCCAGTTTGGCACTTGTCTTCTTCAAGCAGGCAAATAGTTTTCCCTACCTCATGTGATGGCCTTTTTGATGATACTGATACAATTTTTCTTTCTACCAAAAATTAAGCAGTTTATTTTTTATGGAAACTATGAGAGTCAGATTTCCCTCTATCATCCTGTTGAGAAAGAAGAAAATCACTTTTGGTAGTACTGTGTCGAGATGGATGACATTGAGTTAATGTGTTGGTGTAGCTGGGACCAGAATAAACTTTATATTTCCAGAAATAGAAGTCACTGATTCAGCAGTTCTTCATATTGCTAAGTACAACTTATTAAAATCTGCTTTTTGTCTTCCAAACCAAGTCACATAATAGGGAAGCCTGGATAGAAGTTTAAATTTGAGACGTACCATTTAGTTCTCTGTCTTATGCTTCCACTACTTCTTTTTTCTCTCTTTTTCTCTGGAGGTAACACAGACCTTGCTGTAACATGTGACTCTCACTAAAAAAAGGTGAAAATCAGGGTAAGAGAAATGGTATATGCATTTTTCTACAAGTTAGTTGTGGCTGCCTTTACACAACCTTTGTTCTCACAGTTGAGTATATTTTCATACTGTCCCAATCATTTCAGTGCGTGTGTGAGTAGCTCAGATTTGCCAAAGGGGGCAGAGGGCTTGCAATCTTGCTTGAAGCCGTTTCTGCATTTATGTTTTTCTGGCTGTCTGGTCAGACTGCCACATCCTAGTAGGAGCCAAAACGTAATTAAATATTGGTGAGTTGAACAGTTTGCTTTGAAAAGAGGTGGACTCTGCTTCATGTGACGTTTCATGTAAAAAAGCCCTAAAAATGCTGAGGCATAAACATTTTGCCTTCTCTGTGCAAGTGGTTCCTGTGCATAAGGAAAGCAGAAGATGGAGACTTTTCACGTGCATTTAAAGAAATGGGATGCCTTAAAGCTGTTGGGAACAAAGAGCCTTCTCTATCCTCCTAAAAATTTTGGGTTTAATACTGAAGTCCTGTTTGAGAAATGAATAGTCCTCAGGATAAACTCTTCCTGCAACTGGCCCTGTGTGCAAGAGGGCCGAGGATGTGCCTCAAGGAGTATCTTCCTTGGCAGAGGAGGAGGGAAGTGCAGAGTCTTTCTCACAGCAGGTCCAGGGCACAAAGGCCACTGCAAAGCATAACTGAAACATTCTCTAAATGGATGGAGAAAATGATGGGACGATAAAATAAAAAAACTCTGAGACTTGCTACGTTTTTGTGGCCTATTTGCAAATGCCTGAGAAACAGATTTTAATTTTAGTCAATACTCGCAAGCCCATCAGTGGAGCAGCACAGGGGGACACCATTCTAAAATAGCTCTAGCAGATGCCACAATAATGCGAGTTTTCCCTTCATCTCTCATTTATTTCTTGCTGTGTGTAGTTTCTTACTAAATCTGTTCCCTTGATAAATGCAAAGATGTTCTTGCCATTGGATAGAATAGCTGAGTGCAATTGTCACAAACACTGACTAGCTTAACCTTCTCGTTGCATAGCTACTGCTGTTGTTAAATATTTCCTGGGCTAACAGAGGTCTTTGGAATGAGTTTTAATGGGTTTTCTTTTTATATACACAGACCATGGCTGTTAAACAATGGCATCTTAATGGAAGATATTTTAATGATAACAGCAAGAGTGTCAGTTATTTGGATAAACTGTCAGCTTAGAGAGAGGGAGTCAGCATCAGTGGATCACTGTAAGGGAGCTTAGAAAATTGAGAAAATTAACCTGCTAGCATAAGCAATACCACCAGATCTTCAGAAAGGATAATTATCCTGCTACCTCACTTAGTGTGCAAGTGTTAATATTGGTACTAGATGTCAAGAGACCTTCTGTCTTGCCAATCTTACCTTTCCTGAAGAAAGGTTCTCCTTTCATATCCTTGATTGCTTTAAACTCAAGATATGGCACGTCGATACTGACTTATGAGGCACGTTAGTGATCACTTCATAGCCTTGTCATGCAATTGATATTATTTATTATAAAATTTATTAGTTGATGCAAAGTGCCAACCCTACTGTCCACATTTGTTTCTGAGAGTTACCAATCCAGTACAAATTGATGGATGTGAAGAAGGGATCAGGTGCTGCTGTAAGGCAGCGGGTTTCAGCTGAGTGGTGCTGTGCTGAGATCCTAGTGGTCTGCATCTCCTTCCTGGTGAGACTTCTGTGCTTTTCCACCTAACATCTCATTCTTCTTACCTTGTCTGCCCTTGGTGACTGTGTTGGTCCTCGTGTGTTAGTGCTGTCTCTCCTCGGTGATGACAGAAGGTGACCCAACCCTTGGACCGTAACCTTGGGAGAGGTGTCTGTCTCTTGGGGTGTGTGGGATGGCAAAGGGAGCTGATCTTCTGTGCACGTCAGAACTGATGCTGCCTGATAGCTAATAAGCTAAGGCACTTTTAAGCCCATGGTTGCAGAATACAAAAATTGTAGACAGTGTTGAGAATTTTTTTCTGACTGGTAGGGTTTTATGTTTGCTTTCTTTTGTTTTTCAAAAAAGCTGAGCTCATTTTCAACATCTGTAAATAGGAATGATATTTTAGAATCACAGGCTGCAAAAGTAAGCTAATTTGGGTGTTTGTTTGAATAAGATCAGCTACTGCTTATGAAGATGAAAGTGATTTGTCCTGTCCTGATTTCATTACTGAATATTGTATATATATTTTTAAAAACTCTGATAAATAATGAAATATTTCAAGAATTACTTGAAATTCAATGTCATGAAACCTAACCAGAAAGAGCCACATAATTTTGTTAGTACTTCTGTTAATAATTTTTAAGGGCAGAGAAGAAAATCCTGGTGCCTGAACTGCTGACAAAAATAAAAAATGAAAAAAAAAATAAAAATCTTAAAGCCATCTATTGTCTGTAAGCATTTTTTCTTTAGTTTTTGACCTCCTTCCTCTTTATTGTTCATTTTGTAATGAAGCTGGGCCTTATGCTGGGCCTTGTTTTTGTTGCCTGTAGTTTGATGAAGGACTTGAAAAGAATCAATGACAGTGGCCTTATTTGCTTCTTAGCAGTTGTGTCAAGGGAGGGGTTTTTGTGTTTGTTTGTTTGTCTTCAGTCCCCTCTTATTGGCATAAATGATTCTTATTAAATGTCAAGGTCAGTTCACAGACTTGGGATGTTGGGTGAGAACTGCTAATCAACAGGTCTGTTTTTTAAAGATGTTGGTAATTTGGGACTTGAATTTAAACTGTCAGAAATGTTACTAGGATAAAGTGAGTGGCTGACAAATACTATTTTAGCAAGTAGGCTGCTAGCCTGTGGAACTGCCCTCTGCCAGGGTGTCTTCAAGTAAAATGCTGTGGCTAATTTTAAAAAAGCTCAGAACATGTTAGGACTAAAATAGTGATGTTTGTAATTTGGAATACTAAAATAGAAGCAGACAGATCCCTGAGGATCAAAAAAAACCCAACATAAATGTCTCCCTATCTCAGGTCTGCTGAAATGGCCATGGCTCCAGCACATCCCAGGTGGTGCCTTGGGAATTTGTGGTCAAGCCAGAGCCTTGCTTCAGGGAGAACCTATCCCTTTTCCTCAGCCACAGGCACACCGCTACAGAAAGAGGAGTACATGAGGTAGTGGAACGAGCTGAGCTAGAACTGAGCCAGTGAGGTGATGGTAAGCCTTAGAAGCAGGTTGTCAGGGCACTGTATGTGTTGAGCCACATTAGCTGCGTGCCCTCCTGTTGTATGCCATGTAGTGTTATGGAACACTGTAATATATGTCTGGCGTTTTGTATGTGTGCAAAGGACTATTTCTGCTACCCTTATGCAGGAGAGTCCTAACTGAGTTGTTAATTTGGCTACGCTTTCTCTTTGTGTGCAGACGGTGATGCAATTTCAGCCGATTTAATTCCACTCTCTGTTATGTTTGAATTCAAAAGCTGACTTCAATATGCCCAATTTTATGTGGATCCTTGGATGACGTTTTGAAAAAGAAGAGGCGTGGCTGCTTTGCATGGATGTAAAGGCCTGCATGACACTGTTCAGGGGAAAAAAAAAGGGGAGGGTGGTGGGGAGAGAAATATGCCTGGTCCTTTATCTTTAAAGTCCTGCCATCCAGCCTGCAGTGAGCTGCACCTCAGTAGTGCAGGAGGGAGGGACGTGGCCTGCGAAGGAGTTTGTGATACACCTCAGTGAAATGTACAGCAGTTATCAGTGAGATGAATCCACTGAAAGGGTTGTGTGTATCTGTGCAGGAGGGTGATAGAATAAATAGCCATCTGATAACATAGTGGTGCCTAATAAAACAATTTGTCTGTAGCATAGACATGAAGGAGTTGGATTCAGGCCAGAAATGGTTCTGAAGGAGCACATTTAGAGGTGGTCATCTTTTAAACTATGCAAAAAGCAAATTAGAATGCTGGCAACAGATCGTGAGGAGCTGCTTGTGTAAGTGCCCTTTGCTGCTAAACTGTTATGGAGATAAAAGTGTTCAGACTCCACCTTTAGGAACATATTGTATTTCCCTATTTATGTTTGTTTCCTATCATGTGATGAGGTGCAAGGGAAGGTGTTGCTTGCTAATTTTAGCCTCGCAGACTGTCACTGCAGAAACCTGGCAGATAGCGCTGCTGGAGGGCAGTGCTTTAAGGAAAACCAGGCTACGCTGTGTGCCATCCTTCTGGATGGCATTCATGGTGGGGAGCAGTGGGGGGAATATTGCGAAGTCTTGTTTAGCTGGCTTGTGTTAATGTACTAGTCGCTTCCTGCAGAAGAATTACCGGGGACTATAAAAAGCATTAATGAGAAAAGAAAAGCTGTTACTTTGGTGAATAAATGCAAGATATGGAGAGTGAGAAATGCAATGAATGTGTATATGTGACTTCATAGCCATTGCTGTATTTTTCAGAGCTGTGGTACTGAGTTGCAGGAATCACTCTGCATATGGACTCTCACTTGTACTTTCCCTCTTCGCCATCAGAGCCTGAACAAATCCTGTATTTGCAGATGCTCTAGGTGTCTTTATGCAGCTGATAATATTTAGAGTGGGGAAGGGCGGGAGGGGGTAGAGGATGTCAGGAGGCCACTTGGGTCTCAAAAGCCCTCAGTACACAGCCTGCAAAGGAACTTTTAAACTGTGTCATCCTTACCAGACCAGTAGACTATCAAAGGTCTACTGGCTACAGAGGTTCTTCCAGATGTGTTGGGAGCGGGATGAGGTCTCGAGTGTGGAGAGCTTGAGACGGGGGCACGGGAATGCGGCTCTGTTTGGCAGCAGAAAGGTATGGCATGATCCCTCCCAGAGGTGACACGTTGCTGCATGTATTTCCTCCTCTGCAGCAGCTTTTCATCTGTTGGGAGTGGTAGGATGAGGGAATGTAATCATAAATGGACATTAGTGAAATACATAGTAACCTGATAACAGGTTGTTTCTGTCATCGAAAGACTTTTTGCCTTGTAAGAATTATCTTAGCCCAGGGTTCAAGAAAGGAAATTTAGTGGTAAGCCATTGCAAACAAAATATTAGGCATATGAGGCATAACACAGATATTTATCACCAGCAGAGTTAAGAGTATCAATATATTTTTATTTTAGGATTCCCTTTTTCTTTTGCTTTTAGGAGAAATCCCTAAGAAGAAACATTTTTAATATAGACATTTGTTTTTAGAAGTGTGTTAAAAACATCCAGCAGTTTTAATAATCTAACTAGATATTTTGGCAGATGCATCACTGTGTCAACAGTGTTTCTATTGACTTGAAAAAGATGTGATAGCAATCCCCCTGACTGTGTGGCTGACACCTCCTCATGTTTTTGAGGATTGTTCATATAAGACACAGGATACAGAGTTTCACATAAAATGTTCTGAATGGTAGGAAGAAGGTGGAAAAAGAACCACTACAAAATGTTTCGTGTAAAAAAAAGAGTGGGGGCAAGCAGCACCAATTGAATTTTTTTTGTGTGGCAGATTTAAAATGCACAGGTTTTCTTTTTCTTCTTGAATATAAGATTTAGTTCTAAAACTGATTTCCACAAAGAGGTTTTTAGAGAACTAAAGTCTAGCGGGTCAAATAACAGAAGACATAGGCCCTTCGGTACGCATTAGGATGACGGTCTGTGTACAGCCTCTGGTTGGGAAGTCGCGAAGTGAAAGCTCTTCTGGGGATATTTACTCTCTGCTTGCATTTCTGATACCATTTCCCAAGTCGTTCCCGCCTGTTATTAGTAACACCCAAATATAAATCTTTCTTCTAGGTGGGCTTTTTGTTTTCCCAAGTAGGGTATTTCTTACAGGAAGTGACTCTCAGCTTGTGTTAATCAGATGCTGTTAATTCTGTTAGAGGGAGTTAAGGTTATATAGTCAGGGAATCAGAAGGTAGGAAATATTGGAATTCTTCGGGAGCCTGTGGAGCCTGAATTTGGATCCCATGTGAGTAGTCGTTATCACGTGGTTGTTTTCTTAATTGGGTATATTCTTCTTTCCACAAGATCCCAGCCTTTGCTGCATTTAGTGATAGTTTGGTTCATTGTGTTGTAAGTAGGATTCAATCCTGCAGCTGTCCTCAGACCCGACTGGAAACCTGCAGTGTTTGTGCTGCTATCTTTGAGTGTACCATTGCAATTGTTCTTCAAGTTTTCTTGGACCAAATTCCCTGACACTGAGACTGAAGTTGTAGTTAGCACTTTAGGTCTATTTGTGTGTGACATTTTATGTCTGAAATTGAGCCTAGATACTCTGAGTACCTGGACTGAATACGCTGCCCACTGGGACCTATGCCTTGATATGACTGGTGCAGTCAGATTATCTTCACTGCTTGAAGAAGATGATAAAAAAATGAATTTGTTCTAACTATGGGTGCATTTAATTTAAAATCTTACCACAACTGAACTTTATCTGATGGCAACTAGCAGTGTCATTAATTGTGCAACTTTTAATCTCAGAGATTTTTAAAGAATTGTCCATTTATTTAATTTCAAATGATTGAGAACCAGAATTTCTTTAAAATTAGAGAGCATTTCCTTAGACTACACTGTAGATCCTCAAAAAAGCTGAGAAGGAGGATTTTCAGTATTTCTAATTCCTTTAATCCAAGGATATTGCATTAATGTAAATACTACTGCTGTTGAAATCTGTGTGAAATGTTATTTAATAATGACTTTAACAAATGAACTAAACTTGAGGTCAGATCATAGCAAAGGAATAAAGTTCAGATGTCTCAGTTTAATAAATCTTGTGTTGTGCAGCTGAATTTGTTTATAGGATATACCTGCACAAATCACTTCGTAGTTGTTCTGTAAGTAGACTTGGAGGGATTTTTAACATGCATAATGCATGAGGTGAAGGAGTTTTGTGTTGAGTAGATCTTTTGTTTAGCATTGGTTGTACTGATATTAATATTTTCAGACAGTCCTTATCTCGAGCCAGTCCACTGCTCCCCCCACCTTGGTGTTACCTGTGTGGTCCCTCCTGTTGTCCAGTTTCTTGGAGACTGTGCCATGTTGTAAGCTTTGCTGAAGTCAAGCTAAGTAACAGCCACTACTCTTCCCTGATATGTAGAGCTGGTTATATTATATATATATTATATATATATAATATAGTATGTCTCAAAACATAAGGCGAACAAGTTGGCCAAGACTTGTTTACCCTTGCTCATCCATGCTGGTTGTGCTCAGCAACCTCATCCCTCATATGCCTGGACACAATGCCTCCGTGGCTTTTCTCTTTAGTTTTGCCAGGCTGTGGCCAGCCTGCTAAGCCCCAGATCCTCCCTCTTCTGAAGGCAGATGTAACGTTTGCCTTTTCTCTGGTCATCAGGAACGTCCTGATGGCCTCCAGTTGCCATGGCCATTCAGAGACAAGAGAGCAGCCTCTGGGTGGCACCAGCCAGCTCCCTTGCACTTGGTTCCTGGAGTAGTTTCTAACTTAATGCTCCTCTTCCTGGGCAGCACTTCCCACCCCAGGCCCTACTGCTATATGGGGACAGCTGAGAGACCTGTCAGCAGGCCTTAGTGGAGACTGAGGCAAAGAAAGCACCAAGTGCCTCGTTTGTCCTTTGTTGCTCATCCCCTGCCCTACTGAGCAGTGGGCAAATGTTTTATTTAGTCTTTTTCTGCTGCCAGGGTGCTCACAGGCAATCTTATTGCCCTGGTATTCTTAACCAATTTCTGCTCTAACAGTGTGTTACTATTACAATCTGATTATTGTTTTGCTAGAAGTATGGTAGTTGTCACTCTGCTTCATTGTGGGTTGTTGTTTTCTTTTTAGTATAAATGATTTTTCATTTTAGACTTGAAGTCTTTTTTTCTTTTCTTTTTTGCACAGCATTTTGTGCATGTGCATCTTTAACAGTGGCATTAAGTGGTATTAAGACTTCTAGATATTTATATATATCTGATTTGAGATACAAACCTTGTTGTTACATGCCATCGTCCTTCAAGCTTCTATTCTAAAGCTGATACAACATTATTAAGAAGATGTGTTAAGGAGATTTTCTTTCTTCCTTTGCTTATCCTGATTTAACATTTGAAATTCTTTCAAATACGTATTCTTTCCAGAGGAAAAAATGCTGACTTAAAAAATAGATCATGCATGAATGAAGAATATTGAAAGGTCAAAAAGCCAGAAAGCTGGCAGAGAGGATTGGAGGCAATGCTGCAGTGCAGAAAGAAATTTAAACTTTTGTTTATCAAGAAGTATGTAATTTGGATGAAAAACATAGTAAACAGAGATAGATGTGTTAGAACCTCTCTATTTATGTATTTTTTACCTTTCTGGTTTGTCTCAGGAATTTAACATATGTACCCTGTTGCTCTGAATTCCTATTGCTTGCAACAGGAGTACCTCATTATCCCAATTAGTGGTCCATCGCATTTTACACAGATGCATAAGGGAGCAGCTGAGTCTCCACATTGCAAGGCTCTTCACCTCTGAGCACAGAAATTCAGGTTCTTCGTATTATTATGCACACTATGGAAAAAAGCACATGGCACAGGTCCTAAAATGGTTTAGGTGAGGCATCTGCAGCTGAATGTTAGCAAGATACTTGGCTCACCATGCCACAATGTTCAGCATAAACTAATGATGATTTGAGGGAACTGAGAAAAGAAAGTTGTTATAATGAAATTAAATTTCAGCGCTAGTTATAAGACATTTAAGCATATCAGAAAAAAAAAAAAAAGTGAATAGGTTACTTTTACCAAACCAAAAATTAGTTTTGTGTGGATATTTTTGTTGAGATAACATTTCTAAGTGCAGATTTCAAATGACATTTGAAACTTTGGACAAGCGCAGTAGAACAATCTGTTGTTGAAGAAATGGGAAGAGACTGAGAACTCATGCCGTAGTAAAGGTAGACCTTTTCAATTTCCTCCTCCCCTGCTCTGAGAAGTGCTTAGTACCAGAGGTGGTGGAAACACCAAAGAAACAAGTAGGAATTAGCTGGGAAAGAACTTGTTGAATAATACTGGATTGCAGTGTGAAAAATGATGAGCCTTTTGTATATCTAATCAGCAGGTCAGGTTTATGCATATTCAGAGTCACTGACTGAAGCAAAATGAACATTCTAAAAATATTTTTACTTTTCAAAAAAGAGTTCATGGTTTTTATTTGCCTTCTAGCAAAAACAGATTGTCAGAATCTCACTAGCTGCGAAGAAATAGTTGTCATTTTCCAGTGACTTTAACTATCACAAAACTCAAGAGGAGACTTCCATCATTCGGTAGTCCTGTGGTCCCAGGATCTCCAGGCATGACAACAAAGTGCGTGCTGGGCGGTAACTGCTGTGGCATCTACTTAGACAGGTGGTCATATAGCCCTGTGGGTGGGCTGATCAGTTAGGACCTTTGGTGTGTATATAGGGTGTATCTTCAGAATTTAGTGCTCAGACTTCAATTCAGCCTAAGGTAACAATGATTTCCTTGTAAGAGTATGAGTGGAAACAAAAATATAGAAATATTTCATAGATCCAAAGAGACAGTGTTGGGGTTTTGTACTCACTCACTGCATGCCTAAGGAAATTCATTCTCAAAATCAATATAATTTACAGAAAATTGAATTTTAAGGAAAAAATAGAAATGCCTGTAAATAAATTGGGGGTAATTCTGAAAATTCCAAAGATAGAATAAAGAAGTTCTGTCTTTTTGCAGTAATTATTCAGTTTATTTAGTATATTTTGCCTCAAGTGGATTCAATTGATGTTTGGAGAAAATTTTAAATGTAAGTTATATTAGATACTTGTTAAATCAAAGAAAATTAAACAGCATTTCCCATACTACCCCCCAAGTCTGCCACATGAGATCTAGAGAAAATGGAGATTTGATATGGCACCAGGGTCTGCAGTAACAGAGTGGAGAGTGTTTCTTCATCTTTCTTAGCATATGATTTAGTGAAACTAGTTGAAAATATTAAGTGCTTGAATCTCAAAATGCTTCATGTTGTCATGCTCACCTTCCCATGTGCATAACATTTTGTGTGCTCCTGGGATGCCTGGACCTGAACAAGGTCTGGAATTCACCTCATTATCAAGTTTAAGCTCACAGAGTCCAGTTCCTTCATTTCAGTCTTAATGTGGGCCCAAACAGTTTCCTGGCTCATGTATAATGGTGACTTCATTATCAAGTTCACTGTCTTACACAGGCAATTTGTTTGAAGAATGTAGAGGAGTGCCTGGAATGGGACCGAGCAGTTCCTAACACGGAGTTTCAGCCCCAGCTGCCTGTGGTCAGCGCCACGTGTGGCCGCCCCAGATCCCCGCTTCTCTTAGCCCTTTTCAGGATTGTCAGAAGCTCAAAGGTGCCCAGCACCACCTTGGCTAACTACATCCATAGGCTGGCACCTTAATCCTAACCACGACCATTAGATTCTTGTCTCCACCGTATCAGCTTACTGTTGGAATGCTTTCTAGCTGTCCTTTAAATGGCATTGCATACCTTGGTCTCATGAGGCTCATTGTCTCCTCTTCTTCCTGAGCAAGGAATTAGGTAGGAACTGTTACGACTTGTGTGTGCAATTTTTTTAAAGCTGTTTGCTATGATAACTTGCTGGATGACTTTTCACTGGAAGCAAAAATGTGGGGAGGTTTGTGATGGCATGTATTTCCTGTGGGCATCCTCTGGCCTCCAGCCTGGGACCAGTGTGCTTCTGTAGCTCAAGGGGTCTCAAAGAAAACATGACCTCTGGCTATTGTGAAATGTCCCAGTTCTGTCCTGATGATGTCACGTTGTTGTCTTTGGGAACAAACTCTGCATTCTGTAGATTCCTTTGGTTGTTGGACAGGAGGCACAACTCATCTTTATATAGCACTGGGTGGAGGAGGCAGAGGTTCCTCATGCATATCTACTAAACACTGTTGTGGTAACATGGGGAGATAATGAGGGACGTTCCTGGGGAGTTCTGCCACTCTGACTCCGTCCCACCAATGCTTATGGCAATAGTGGCAGATTTCCTGCTTAATTCTTCCATAAGAAAGACAAACTGAGGACACTTGGGTTGGATTTTGAAAAACCTTTTGGTTGGGACTTTCTTTCTGAAAAATGAAAACACATCTGCTTCTGATCTCTGCTCACCAGAGGAAAGAGATAATATCGATATTTCAGTTTTGTTCCGTGCTCTAAGTTCAGTTTTATGTGGCAGGTTTTTATTATAGTCAAGTTCTTGCACCAGTGTTGATGCTGTGGTACATGTAGGCTGTGTGCAGAAAAGCCATGCCATGAAGCATGTGTCTCCTGCATCTCATTTCCAAGATGTTTTTAGTCTGCCACATGTAAACAAATACCCAGAGAGTAAATTTAGTTTCTCGGAACCAAAAATGTGTTTGTTTCTGCAAGTATTTGGGAAGTTAAGTATCAGCCTTTTGATCTGCATTTTTATTCTTAACCTTCAGATATACTGACAACTCATTACTGTAGCCCCAAAATTGGCATTGTGGAAATGTAAACAATCATTTCTGCTTGAATTTATTATTTTTCCCTCCATTTTTTTCAGCACAAAGTTGTTGTATCACAAGCAGTAATTGCTGTCATATTTTGATCTGTGCTCTGAAATATTCTTGTTAGATGACTTGCAATGTTTTATTGTCCAGATTGCCCAGATTTAGTATTTTTAAGATCTAGATTCTGTTCACTTTTAGTCTCAGTACGTCAATAAAATATGAATGGATTGGATAATGAAGCAATAACACTAATTTATGTCAAAGAATATAGGCTATTGTTTACGTGTTTGCCAAAGTGCCAAAATACTTTATCTACAGAAAGAATTCTTCTCCCTTGCTGAGCGATAAATAATGCTTCAGGAATACTCTGTCATGGGAGCCTCCTGCCATGTAATAAATGGGAGGAGACAAAGCTGTGAAGGTTATTTTCTGCTGTGGACAATATTTATTTGGTGACATAGTTTTTATTGCTAGTCTTTGGCTTTTTAATGCTAAGTACTAAATTTTACCCTCCTGTCTGGATGCAAGAAGCCCTAAATCCAGGGAAGTTATATTTTAGTCCAGAGCTACAGGTGGTCTATGGATAAACAGAAGATTGCTTATGAGGGATGAGTGGTTCTGTCTTTGATATAGCAACATGTAGGGAGGAGAGGGTGAAGAGCTGGAGTGTTGGCACCTTACATCTATTTAGTGACCATAACCCAGGGAGACGGTGATGGCTGGCGTGTTCTCCATCTGCAAATGACACTTCCTCTCTGTGCTGTTCCCTTGGCTTGTACTGGTTTTTGCTGGGGCTGGTTCATCCTCAGGTAGAAGATTGTCAGTCTCTCTTAATGATATGTACTCTAATCACTTTACTATTTAAACTTAAGCTGCTTTACACCTGACCAGTGTGGTTTTGAAATTTCCCGTTGGTAATGGTGGGAAATTGAGTGACGTATGAATTAATGTGTTTCAATCTGTCTTCGTGTAAACAGAAGAGACTGTGATCAGTGAGAATATTTTCTGGTTTCTAGAGTATATCACCCTGGCGGATGATTGCTACACTCTCAGTGCTCCTGAGGACAACCAGAAGAGTGAATTGCTCTTGCTTTTTGTTTACTTGGTTGGTCATTTTTAATGCAGAAAGCTGTATAAAAAGAGACTTATTTTGCAGGTACTGTCTAATAAAAGACTTCCTCCTCTTCCCATGGAACCCTTGATTCCTATGTATTGTCTACTTGTAAGTGTTTATAAAATGCTAAAGTCTGAGCAGCATGGTTTGGAAGAGAAGTATTTTGGAACAGAGAAAATCGAGTCAAATTGTACCTGAGCCTATGCTCTATGGATCTCTGGTGCTTTGTGACAGGTTCAAGGGAATTGTAAGGAGCATTTTGCCTACCAATTTCAACAGCTTTTTCTGTGAAACAAAGATCTCCAAGTATCTTACTGACCCCTCAAATCCCAATTTTAATCTGACTCTTGATGACTACTGTTCATGTTGGAGGACCAGGCTGAGTTTTTTCCTCATACTTGCCATTTATCCCAAGTGAATTTTTTTTCCTGTGTGAAAAAAAATAAAGGATAAACACAACACAACTACACCTTTTTCCTATGTACTAAAGATATAATTAGTAATAAAGTTCAAATATACCAGATGCAAGATCACAGTAGCACTGTGAATATATAATTCTAAGTTTATTTTTAAATTAAAAATATTAATGAGAAAAATAACTGGATTGGTATTTTATTTTTAACAGTACTTCATTCATTCAGTTTAGATACAGAATGGCAAAATCATTGCATGCAGAAATGATTTCTATCTGCAAAAGAATCAGGTATAGCTCTACTTATTAAGTTAGACTTTAATAATATTTTCCCATCTTTAAGTAATATTGCAATTCTTAATACTGTCTTTCATCCAGTAATCACAGAGCATTATATATGCCTTAAAAAGGTAAGGAAGAATCATTACAGATTAGTAAACTGAGATGTAAGGAATCTAAATGACTTGCTTGGGGTAGCACAGTGATTTTGCAGTACAAGGAGCACAGCCCATCAGTCCTGACTCACCGGGCTTCTTTTATCCAGCAAATCACTTTTAAAGGCCTTGGAAGGGATTCAGAGAAATCAAAACCCTCTTGAGGTGCGTTCTGGTTTTCTTGATTGAAAGCACTGTGATGGCACAGACTTTGAACCTTATTGTCTGTCTTCATCTTCTGAATTTGCTTATGTTTTCACATGTCCTCCCTTTACAAAGAGAAAATGTTGCCAAGCGGTGGGTTGTTGCTTCTACAGGAAGAGTCTAGGAAGCCTTAGTACTATGCAGAGGGGTTAGAACATATGTGCACCTTTACAGTAGCTTATTTTCTGTTAGATGTCTAGGGAAAGACCTGACTATGTGGGGAAGCATCCAAAAGGAGCTCTGTCTTCCAGGCCTTCATTGGGTGGATGTGAGACAGACAATAGTTATGGCTGGATTCTGCAAGACCCATGAATGCCCTACAGACTCAGTAAGAAAATTATAACTCAAGCTCCCTTGACTGCAGCCTTTCTAAAATACATGAGGTTTCTGTGTTGCCCATTTCAATGTTCATCTTTTATTTACTTTTCATTCTACCTGCCTGCGGATGAGAAATACAGCTTACCTTCTGGTGCTGTTTCTCACTGTGGAAGCAATCCAAAGGCAGAAGAGTTGCTGTGACTTTTATATAATTCTTTTTATTATATTTTCCCTACTTCTCTCTTTTCTCTTCTACTGTGATGATTGCCTTTTGCTTACTATGAGATTTACTGTTCAGTCAGCTCCAAAATCCCATCAACAGGCTGAAAGTTGGTGGCATCCTCTCATCATTTCTATAATTGACCAGTACTTACCCTCCATGTCATAAAAATTACTTCTTTGTACAGTAGGGTGTAGAGAGAACAGTGTTCCGCTAATGTGAGCTGTAAACTGATATTTGCACAATTTATTTGTATTTACTTTGTCTTGTATTATTTTCTCAATCGGGAGCTGAGGGAATTGGGTAGCAATTGGGCACTAAGTGAGATGAATCTAGCAGCTGGAAAACACTCTGCTCAGAGGGAAATGGATAGTGTGTGTTCACAGTTGCTTAAATAATGCGTGTTTTACTGCAGGAATATGTGTCATACTCATTTTTTAATGTGAAATATGCGCTATGATAGAAAAAATCAGCATATCAATGTTAATGGGGAATCTTTCCAAGACGTTCCTTTCAAGTGGATAAAAGAGTACAAATTTGGGATAGCCAAAGGTGACTACAAACAAATTGGCTGGTCCATGAGCATAGCTGTCCAGCTGCATCCTCGGCTCGGAGGCCACTCCAAAACCACAAGCCCAACCACCTCAGGAGCTTGCCAAGCCGCCAGCTGCTGCTAATAAAGCAGACTCTACAACTTGGCATCTGGGGCCTGTGATTCCATCCAAAAGGAATTGTATGTGAAAAATATTTGAAATTTGTCTTTTTAAGTAATGTTCTGCTTTGAAAGAAAAATACTTTAGCCTAAACTTGCAGCAAGTGAAAACTACAAAAGAGTAGTTGGTTGCCATGGGAGAATAAATACTGTTCTTGTGCAAGGAGGTTGGATGTTGGAAGGAGGACCATTGATCATTTAGTATCCAAGAGGCTTCTGGTTCAGCATTTCTGGGTTATTTAGGTAGAAAGACCAAGGTATCTCATTATTCATGTTTAGCCACATGCACTTCCACGGGACGCTTTGTTTCAGAGAGCTGAACTGTAGGGTTTAAGCACAAGGGTGCATTCCTGACACTGGGTAAGAATTAAGCATATTAATTTCTTACTTTTAAATAATGAAAAAGGGGAAATTTCATTCATTTTTCAAAGACAAAACCAAATCCTATTTAGCCATCCATGCTAAATTTATAAGCTGCTTGGAATGATCTACAAACCAGTTCATTCCCCACACACTACCCACTGAATAATGAGGCATGAGAACTGAAAAATGAGTTGGTTGCATTGGTTATTTGAAAAATTAATGGCAAAACCAGCTCTGAATTCCAGCTTCCTTTTGAAGGGAAACACATAGATTTTGCCTAGTACCTTTTTTTCCTAGATCTGCAGGTCCTATGCTTGGTTGTATTGGCAAAACCCCTTTCCCAGGTTTCTGCAGCTGGTGTCAGGGTGTTTCGAGCCAATCTTGACAACGGTGTTTCTTACAGCTCTCGGGGCAGAGGAGTTAAGTTCTTTGCCCCCTGCCATGGCGGGGTCCATCATCAGAGCAAGACACAAATTTCCTTCTGCCGAGTGCACAGGTGGCTCCCCAGGCAAAGCCCCACTTTGGCATCGTCCACGATCCTGTAGCAAGTGGTCCATATTTGGGATCATCACCAGGTTCCCATTCATTCTTGTACTCCAGCTGTTTTGTGGAGATTGACAAACCAGACCCTTTGCTCATCTGGAGGCAAAATGCATACTTCTGCCATCAGTCATACACTCCTCCGCTCAGGGAACTGGAATTTGAAGCTTTCTTCTTACCTGAAGCTTTTAGTCTGGCAACCGGCCAGAAGATGTCATCAGCCTCAGTACAGGCAATTTTGTAATCTTCCTGTGGATGGTGTTCTGGGATATTGGATATGCATGGAAATTACTGTGGACTGCTGTGGCTGAGATTTATTAGTGAAGAGAGTTTAGAGTATAGCAGAGCTTGCTGGGCTGAGAAGATCAGCATCCTGCAAAGTGGAGTGCGACTGCCTCTCTGCCCACCCTTAAAGCCTCTCCCAGGATGCTGCTGTGAACCCAGGCATCACCGTGTGCCTGCTGTCTGAGTGGCTCTTCCTTGAGAGACAACCTGTCGTATGGCCTCATTCTCTGTGTATACTGAAGCCTTTCATTACTTTTTTTTAATAGCTGTGACCTTAAAATTGGTGTAGCTGTAGTTCATGTTCATTTCTGCATCCCCTTTCAGCTGGCTGAGAGGGATAACATGTCTTAAACTTAAATTAGAATTAGGCCCCCAATGCTGTCCTCTGTGTGACGATAAAGATCTTATAATAGGATGAAAATTGCTCTTTGTATTTCAAAGGTGTATTTCCACTTGTTTGGCTCTTTTTTTCTTGCTTATTATGTTGATGTGAGAATAGGACATTTACTCATTATCCCCTGCTAAGACATATATAATAATATCAATTAATAATTAAACTACAAAGCCCTTTATTGGCTTATGGAAAAATCTTTCATTGCTTTACATCATTTTGTGCATTCATTGTGTATGGTACACTTGGAGGTTTAGGGGAAAGCAGGAAGAGTGTTACCTTGACATTTATTTATTTATACCTTAGGAATGCTCAAAATGTGCAAGAGTGCCACGGGATATTTCCTGAGCTCTTGGTTTATTAAAGCCAAATGTGTTATACACAGTCATAGCTCTTCCATGGCCCTGCAGTGCATGGAGTTTTCAATATGCTTTCGGCCAGGATGTTTGAAGGTGTGGTTGCCTGGGTATTTAATAGAGGTTACAGTTGCCTACATTGTTGTCCAGCTGGGCCGTGGCTGTGGCCTGGAGCTGATTGCCAGGATGTGACCCCAGCACTGGGGCTCAGTCGAGGCAGTTCCCTGTGCTGGTACTCAGGGCTGCTGCTTCAGCTCTCTGTTTCTGGGAATGACATTGAAACTCAGGTGGGTGGGGGTTACCCAGTGATAAAATGTGTGTGCAGAGAAATATGATCCATATGCATTAAGTGCTTCTGATTGTCAGCAAAAGTATCTATGCAGAGACTTGGGGCAGGAAGCTCATCGCCCTTCCTCTTTTACTGTAGAAGAGAGTCAATGTCATTACTTGCAAGCATGGTGATCACACTATTGAAGTGTTTTTTTCATTTTAATGGCTCCTACTTGAGTCACGTTACAACCAGGCAAGACTGCAGAGGAATTCTGATGTCTTGACACTTGATCCTGTATTCCCCCTCTCCTGGTTTAAAAGGGAGAAACTGGAAAGTGGGAAGGAGAAGGCAACAGGAGAGGCATTGCTGGCGAGTGCATTGTTTCATTTCATCAAAACCTCTGAGCTTCACCTGTCACTGATGCTCCCCTTAAGTTCTCCAACTTTTTTTTGGTTCTTCTAAATAATAGGACTTGTTTGAAAGAGTTTAGAGCTACTAATTAAAAAATATCCAACTACCAAGACTGTGATTTTTGTGTGTGTGTGATTATAAGCACAAAAGTAGGGCCACTGAAATTAAAGGCGCAGTTGATTAGCGTGATCAGAATTACTCCCAGACTTAAATATTTTCTCTGTTCAAGGCCTAAATGCAGAACAAGCTTATTAGAAGTCACTAAAGTGTTATTGCTACTATAATGAAAATTGCAGATGTTTTGCTTTTATTAGTCCATTAGCATAGCATGGTTAACTTAGCATTGGCCCAACATTTACCTGCTGTTGTCACCACACATAAAGCAAGCAGAATATGCTGATCAGCTTGTGGAAATGGGATTTCCCCCTTCTCAGCAGATGGTTACATTCCTGGAGCTCTGACTCCAGTTTCCCAGCTGCCTGTCTGGAGCTCAGCCCTCAGCATCCCCCAATTCCTACAAGTTGACTCCTAGAACTCAGCTTTTCTGCATAGGCCACAGTGGTGACAGGACGGCCTCCTCCTTTTGGTGATTTCTCCACTTTCCTCAGATCAGAGGCATTTAGGTAATTTTTATAGTATATGTGCATCTTTTTTCATAACGTGTATTTGCCATGGAGTTAGGGGAGAGAAGAGCGTTGTTCTCCCTGTGAGAATAACTCCTTTTTAAAGTGATATTTCTCAGTTGTTGTGTGTGGTTTGTTGTTCAGAAGCGGGTAAGGTTCTGAGAGCAGAAGGCCTTAGCCTGATCATCTTTTCCAGAGCCTGTTCTTCTGTTGTGAAAGACATCTGTAACGACAGAGCCTTTTCAGGCTGCTTTGGATTTTTTTTCTTTCTTAGGCTGTCCAACTTTCTGCCACCTGACTGTGCATATACTGGGTGCTCCTCATGTTTAGGAAAGACAAACTAGGGCTCTGGCATCAGCTTCTGTACCTCTGGCTAAATATTCTAATTTGTGTCTTAAAGTACTCTTAGAGCAACTTGTGTTTAACACCTCTCTTTAATACTAGTTGTTCCCTGAGTATCTGTCATTTCAGAGCTTTATTTTGTGTTCTAGATAAAACAGGCTCATAAGATAACTACTTTAATTCCAAATTAAAAAAAAATAAAATAAAAGAATGCACCTCATAGCCGTGGCTAACCCCCAAATGTAGGTCCTGTTTTGCATTTTGAAAGACATTACTGGCTAAGAGCCTGTGCCGGTGCCACAGAAGTGGGCAGCTGGAGGTAGTCAGGGAGGGCAGGACATACATAGCATAGTTCTGGAGTTACCCAGGTAAAGCACATGAGTCTGCCATGCTTTTGCCTTTTCCAGTAACAGCCTTTTTGTTTTGTTCTGTTTGCAGCAGTCCTATGCACCAGCTCCCCACCCCATGGCTCCTCCCAGCCCCAGCACAAACAGCAGCAACAACAGCAGCAACAACAGCAGCGGAGAGCAGTTGAGTAAAACCAACCTGTACATTCGAGGCCTTCCACCCGGCACCACTGACCAGGACCTTATCAAGCTGTGCCAGCCGTAAGTGCACTTAAAATACTCAGTGTCTTTGGGTAGGAGGATGTCAAAGCTGGCCTTCCAGCTTACACTTATGTATGGCCACAAAAAGACATCAGAAGCCTTCTTGCACTTGAAGGTTAACTTGTTATTCCTTTAGTTTGAATGGCTAATTAATGCCTGTTGAAAACCTTCAGGTAATGAGTTTAGGGGAATAGAGCGGTGAGGGCCTTCACATTGACTTCTGTTTATTCTAATCTTGTTGATTTCTTATGTTAAAAGAAGAATTTGCATGGCAGGAAAACATCCCTAAAGACAGATTTTATAGTTATAATGATCTGTGAATCATAACCTAGTGCACAACCAAACATGGGTGTTCCTCCCTCAGTCTATCACATTTTGTGGTTGCTGTGTCACACGTTGCTGGGCTCAAAGACTGAGAAGTACGAAACCCACAGAAGATGGTCTTGTAGCCATGTAATGAACATCCAATTAACTGCAGTTCCACTGAAAAATGATGACGTAGAAAGTAGCACCTTCTACCTCCCGGTTTATCTCAAGAGTCACATTTGCAGATTGTACTGATAAGTATTGGTTTTATTATGTTTTATTCCTGTTGAAAGCAAAGAGGTAGCAAAAAGAGCTTTGCTTCTCATGCATCATCAAAAGCACTACTTCCTAAAACATTGCACCCTTCTACTCTTCTTCACTTGACTGAATGTAGTGGGCAATATGAGTAGAAATGAGAACCTGATTGGATTTCCGTAGCTTTGGTTATTATTGATGACTTGTGGGAAGGGAATAATCCAGTCTGAAATTCTGACTGAGGTCACCTGGGCGGAATTTAGGATAACGCATTTTTTTTTATGTTGAAATAAGACCAGGGAGAGATTTGAAAAATAAAAATCCATCCTTGTTATGATGCAGAACTGCAATGTTTTTGCCATAGAATCATCTATTCCAAAAGGCAACAGCATCTCTGCTATTTGTTATTACAAATCAGCCTTTCAAATAGGAATCAATAGATGAAGTTTGGTAAAGTAAGGAACAGTCTGAGGCTGATCTACTGGCTTGAATTCAAGTGACTGTTATTTTGAAGCTTGCAATGGGAGTAACAATATAATGGGTTGTTACAATCTTGTGTCATTCTGCCTTTTCTGATTTTGGTCAAAAACCCTGAAACACTTCCCTGAGTATGCTTTCTGTGGACGTGCCTTGGCAGGGCTGGAGCTAGCAGTCTTATTGAAGTGATACCTGGACTTGAGTAAAATTACACTGGTTTGAAACTCTTGCCTGTGACTTTCTCCTATTAAAGTTACTGCAGGTAGAACTGACTCACTGTTCACAGGAGTAAAATGTGCTGGTGGTGTTTCATATTTCATGCAAGCTGAATTGTGAGTGTACCTGTCTGACGTTGGTACAAACTACACTCATTGACGCTTTACAGATGTGACAGCCACAGATAATCCCAGTTCAAGGGCCAGATCCTCACTAGGTGTAAATTGATTGTAGTCTGCTGACGTTCCAAAAGCTGTTTTGCTGTACATCTTCTTGCAGACTGACTCTTCCCAAGTTCACACAAATGCTTTCAGCTGATCAGGACTGAAGTAACTACTCCTAGAGGAGCCTCATGGCTTTGGTGCTTAGTGCTGCAGTCATGTGTGAGTCTGGGGTATGAGCAGTGATACTTGATCCATGAAGTTCAGGGAGGACGTCCCTACCCCTTGTCTGTGTATGGGAAGTGCACATCAAGTATCTGAGAGCTTCCTTTTGGCGCTGCGGCAAAATTTTGAGTGTGCTCCACTAAACTTAATCTGATCTTGCTATTGTGGGATTCTTGTGTGAACAGATGCTCTTTAAGAAAAATGCTGACAATAACTTTTTCTGATTTTTCTATCCTTTGGTCTAATGTCAGCAAGGAGAAACCAGAGAGTTCTTCTGTCTTTTTTGTTTGGTTGGTTTTTTTCTGGAACATTAAAAGAATTTATCAAACCAAAAGAGAAAGACAGTATAGGGAAACTTAAACATCTGAAAACACAAGAATTTGTCCTGGCAGCATGTAGATTTTAAGTAATATTTTGCAAGACATTTTCTTTACCTTTGCATGTGGTTACGCAGTAGAGATTGGTAAAGGTCCAAAACCATTATCTCTTACCCTATCCCCACCAAAAAAAAAACCCAAACCAAACCTCCAAACCCACTAAAACCAAAACCAACAATCTGCTGCTGTGTGAACAAGACATAGATTTGTCTGTTCAGAAAGGTTGTCTTCTGTAGCGTTCTCTCCCAGCTTGCACAGCTGGGCATTCACCCCCTATTAAAGATTTCATGTGAACAGGTATTCACAAACAAGCAGAAGGTCTGTCTCTTAGGCTTCCTGCATAGAAGCATAATTTGCTACAAGATGTGAAATGAAAACCTTAATTCCAATCCATAAACCATATTATTTTGCAGTACAAGCTTTTTGGAGAGCTGCAATCCCCAAAGCTAGCTGATCTCTAGCACACTGGTTCCCCTGGGCTAGCTGCCAGTGCCTAAAATGAGCCCTTCTGAACCCATTTCCTTTGCTCTAGCATGGGACAAGCCTGCCAGCAGTACAAACTGTCACTTGTACTGTCTGACATTTGGCAGGTCTGAGGAATAATGTTCTAAACCCACAATATTTCTCGTTCAGAAGTACAGGAAATGCTGGAAATGCTTATGGCTGTGCACATTTATCACAGCCCATCCCATTTCCAGGTTTATTCTTGTAGGGGGGCCACCCTCTAAGTCATGCGTAAAGTTTTTCATTTAATTGCATGTTTCCAGGTGGATTGTGGAAGAGAAAGTGTTTAATCAGAATTGTTTGGTAAAGCATGGGGCTGTTTTGGTGAGTCCTGCCTGATTTTCTGCCTTTCTGCTGTATGTGTTTGGGTGGTGTGTATTGCACACTAAGTAGAAAACAACAGACCGGAGTACCATTGATGCTTGAAGTGCAGAGTCCATTACACGTGATGTGAGACATTTCTGACAAATGTTCCGACACTATCAAACCTTTTATCAATTTGAGAGTAACCTTGTCACAGTAATCTGTCAAACTGTTCATATAACTAAAGGAAAACAAGTCATCATAGGCTGTACAGTAGCTGAGTAAATGGAAAAAAAATTGCTGCTGGAAGATTTTCTTTTTTTGTGTGGTTCTGATCCTCAGTACTTGGTTTAACATGTGAACAGCAAAGTTTCATCAAATTCCCTTTTGCAGCAGAAAGCTGTTAGGTTGCAGTGTATCTTTTGGGACTCTATACGGTAACTCAGTGAAAAGTTACCTCGGAAAAGAGTAAGAGTGTTGAGCGAGCAACAATCCATTGTTCTTTTATATATGTATCATCTTCTGGATTTTCATAAACACTGAATAAAGAAACTTCCAAAACTGGACCTTGGCCTCTGTTAACTCTTTCTGAGGTTTTTAAAAAAAGAGGCTTTATACTCATCTGTGATCATATTGATCAGAACTTACTAGTCTAAAATTTAAATATTTCATGAAAATAATTGCAAATATCACCTAATTAGCATTTTTTTTTTTCTCTGAGGTAAACAATCTCTGCTGGTGCAGCAGTATACAGCATTGTATCTTTCCAGTCTTTTCATAAAAACTGAAGATAACTGACCTTAAAACGTACCATTATAGACAGAAAAATTTGCATAGTGTGTCTTTGTACAAGCAAAAATATAAATTATTATCCTTGAAGTATTCATAAACTGTCACTCTAATTTTCATGCTTTGTGTTATATTTCATCCAGAAGTATTCCGAGATTCTCTTCAAAACATATACAGATGGCTTAATCCCTTGTTAGTATACTGGACACATCCCATTCTTCCTAACTACATCCCGGTGGAGACAGGTTGAAGAAAATCTCACACACAGACTAAACGTTTGAGCTTTATTACTTTGGAATGTATTTAATTTCAGAAACAGTTGATCTCTTAGAATTTTGGTCTTTCTGTCCTTGTATTTTTGCACTGAAGAAGATTTAAGCCCCAGATTTTTGAAAGATAAAATAAATTTTGGAGAAGAGAAGGGAAATTTGGGAAAAGAGATATAAAGTATCTCTTCCCTCCCCCCCAGTAAATTCGAAACGTTGGCTTAAAAACCTCGACATTTGACTGAAAATGCCTTCAACATTGCGCAATTAAGACATTGACATGTATCCAAAAGATAATCCCTGTCCACCTTTATTCAGTCATCTTGAGTTCGTTGTATTCCAGAGTGAAACTAAAGGGCTGATTTGTAACAACAATAAAAATATTTAAACCTAAGGAGCAGCAAGTCTCTGTGTTGCTCAGGCTGACTCTTGAGGAAGGTGAGACAGAATGTCCCAGATAAATGGTTTTCCAGGTGTGGGAAATCCCTACTGAATAATGTTAATGAATAATAAACTGAATAATGAGAGTTGCTTTCTTTAAGTAACCTGTAGATCCATATTTATGTGCTGATTACTCAAGGTTTTGGGTTTGCTTTGGGTTAGAGGGCGTGGTTGTTTTATTGTTCTGGGTTTTGTTTTTTCCTTCCTTATTTTTTTTTCTTCTTTTTTTCTGAAGATATCACAATTGACTCCCTGACAAGTTATCAAATATGATATTTTAGCCTCTCATTTATTTCTAAATGTCCTTGGTTTTGTCTCTTGGAGCATCTGAGTATATATTCAGACTGCCACTGTTTAGATTCTGATAAAGGGCTAGTCCTAAGGATGATGTAACTGAGGTTATTAATTGAAAAGTCACGCATTAATTTACTTAAATCCTAGACTATTTTTGAAATGAACTGTGTGCATTTCTTTTAACCCACAGAAAAAGGCTGAGTGCACTGAAGTTTCAGAGGGGTTCAAGGTGCCCTTCAGGACAGGTTCTCTCATTAGTAGCTGCAGCAAGCACAACATTTCCATTAGACCAAGCGTTAGAGCAAGCTCATGGTGACCATTCCTGCCATGTGTTAAGGCAGCAAGTGGTGTACAATCCTGATTATTTTTGTTTTCCTTTTATTTTGTGATAATAATAAGTCCATGTTATATGAAAACTGATGAAATGAAGGTGTTGAAAAAGTTAGTTCCCTTCCTTTTTTATTTTTTTTCTGCATGAAATTGTTAATCAACAATAATTAATGCGAACTATAAATAAAATAATGGTTAACCAAAATGCTCACCATAGTGAGCTCAAAATCAAAAAACCCATAAGAATCCCAGTAGTAAATCCGTTATTCCACAATAAAGTCAGAGGAAATTTGTACCCAGTGTAAACTAATGCTTTCATCTTGACCCTGGTGGAAACAAACCCAAACTATTTGAGACTTACGTAGCAGTAGTGTTAGGCCCTGTCCGCTCCTATTTTTAAGAAGTAATCTTTGGAGATGTAAAAGAATTTACTGTGTTCTGCAGTCTTGTGCATGTTACAGCAAGGTGGGTTCTGGCTTCAGTATTGATTCAAACAGAACCCCAACCTGTCTCTCTCCTGTAATTAATGCCAGCTGACACCATTGCTCTGTGGCGTAGCAGGGACTGAGAGGGCATGAAGGTGAGAGCGCTCGTTCAGTGGGATTAGCTCATATAGGAACCATGTGGCATCAGACTGAACAGTTCCTGCTTAAAATCATGGTGGATATTTTGGTTCAGTGTATCCCAGTAATATGAGAACTGTGAATGGCTCTGAAATCTGCCGAAGAGATCAGTCCTCATGGGAACCAAGGAAATGACCAGACTTGAGAGGAAAGATAAAAATCCCCCAACTTTCCCCTCCCCCTCCCCTTCCCCTTGAATTTTCCTTGTTATTCCAAGTAAAATCAGGAAAGCAAAGCCCCAGGAAGGGTGTACCACGAGGCCAAGCACAGCAAAGGTATCCTGATGGACTAAATATGCTGATACAAAGCAAGGAGGGAACTGAGTGTATTCCTCTCACTTGTTCATGTGTGTGTGTGCAGACCAAAGAAAAGCCCAATGATGGGTTGGCTTGGAGAAGTCTATATTCTTGCCAAGTTCTTTGTATCATGGACTTCTAGGAAAAGTTTATTAAGAGAGGCGGGAAGGGGAAAAGAAGGTTAATGCTTGTAAGTCAAAATGCCTTTGATCAGGGGCCAAGTGGTGAACATTAAGGATGTGTAAAGTAGGCATGAAAGCAGAGGAACTTGGTGCCGTGGACATGATATGTTGATTCTTCCACTGAAGGTGTCTTAATAGTGATGATGCTTATTAATGCTGTTAGAAACATTGTCGGGTTGCTGTCTAGGTCTGAAATGATACAAGTCAGGGAACTTGTATTTCCTTTGAACAACAGCTTGGTTTCTGAAATCAGTTGATTTGCAGTTTTGCACTCTGTTATATAAATATTAAATCTTTGCTGTGTGTGAATATGAGCATGGATGTACACAAGTTTTTTATCCTATACTTGATATTATTGAAAAATCATTTGTATATCAACTCTCTTTAAAATAATCTCCAAATGTCTTCCATTGTTAAAACCTAACATTAAAGCTGACCCAGTAGGCAATGAACCAGCCCTCTTCTTGCCTTTGCTCTTTCATCAGGGAAAACAAAACTCTAGGTTAGCAAATGCCCACAGCACTACAGAAAGCTCCATCTGGAATGTGAATGTTTCCCATTGTCAGGAGGAAAGGCAGAAAAATAGTCTGTGTAAAGTAATAAATGAGCACCTGCACTCTTCTCTGTTTTGAATGTGCCTGTCTTTTCACTGGAGTGTGACAGAGTGTCAGGGAGAGTTTCTCATCTCCTTTCAAGTTGGATGAACCTGATTTAATGGAAGATAGGGGAGAAGGCAACATTCTCAGACACTTGTGCCGAAAACACTTCTTCTGATGAATTTTAATTAAAGTCCTTGTGGAAAAAAAAAAAAAAGAAAAGGAAAAACCCACAACAAATAGAAGAACTCATATCAGAAATACTGAGTCTTCTGTATAACAGCGTGAAGGGCATGATTGTAACAGGAGGGGTATTGAGATAGAGAGAGAGCAACACACTTAATGAGCTGCTTCTGATCTGTTCTGAGATGTCTTTCCTTGTCCTCTTTCTTTCTCCCCTTCTCCAGCATGTTTTGTGGGCAGCCATTCAACCACGGCATCTCCATCCATTCACGAGGCTACTGATGAAAATGCTTATGGCCAAAAACTGTCCAAAGGACAGACAGGCTGTGCACCATATATGTCTGTGAGCCAAATGCCTGTTTTTGTAATGTGATTGGTGCTCTGAGAAAGGACTTGTGATCTCTCAAACAGTCTGAATTTTCTAGCCCCTCAAGGCATCCTGTAAAACTGATGCTTGGTTTCTGCTTTCTGGTGAGGAGTCTGGTTGAACTCTGTTGGTTTGACAAAGGCTGCTTCACTACTGTCCATGGAGTCATTGCGTTTGGTTTTTCTTTTCCTTTTTTTTTCCCCTGTGGAAATGAAAGTTCTGGTTTTCTTTGTTTCCTTTGGTTTGGAGCTCATCCATGTGTTCTGGATTTGTGTGCATTTTTGGTATTTGTTCTCCTAAATTCCATGGTGTCAGGTTCAGTGGGTCTTTCTGATCTCCTGTCCTTTGAGAATTGATGGCAGCAGTGAGAGAGCAGTACCAACTGCAGTCTTACATGTGCAGAGAGCATGGAAGGAAGTAGGAAATTCTCTGACTGGCATGTGATGTATACTCCTTAGGAGTCACCAACTTTTGGGAGAAGACAGAGGCACATTGTTCATGTTCTGACTTTTTGTAGCAGAAATGTTTCTGTAACCTTTTTCTTGAACGCATGACGCAGATAATGTTCTGCTCTGTTTGAGAAACACATTGTCCTAAAGCTTTGCTGAAAGGAAGTAATACCAGCTATGCTTAACAACCCCCCCTGTGCCCCCAGCAAGAATAACCTGCGCACTGCTTCCAGCTAATGGCAAAAACCTTAGTGCATTCCTGCTATTTCTGTGCAAGGGGAAGTGGCAGGCCAACTTTGGTGGCAAAGCTATTGAATATTATCAGCACGAAAACAAAAATGTAATTGTGTTCAGCTGCTAGACTTTCTCATACCATTCCAAACAAGCATCGACAAGAGCTCTGTGCTTTGCAGCATGCTATGTCCTTCATTTCAAGTATTTGGTAACTTCCCAGAATTATTTGTGTGACAAGTGCTGCTATTAGATTTGTGTTAAAAACCGAAAAGACTTTTAATTTTTCAAAAATATGTTCACTGGAGAAGGAATTTCTTAGAATCTTTGCAATAACGTCAGAGGTTTTTTATGTCTGTCCTGTTATGAACACAGACAGGAAAGATGGAATGTTTTCAGCCTAATTTTTAAAAGATGTTGATCTGACAGAGATCTCAAAAGGTCTTCTTTTCCTTTGGGCATGTGTTTTCTGTGTCCCTGTCATGAGCACTAGGGAAAGTGGAAACCTCTGGATTCTGGTTCTCTCACAAAATAGCTAGCCACAGCTCTAGGGGCCACCCTAAATAAATAATGAAGGTAATAGCAAAGTGGAAATATAGGATCTATTCTGAAATAAGCTCTCTGCCAACAGATACCCAACCTCAACTGAGCTTCATGGAAGCACAGCAGTCTGTTCAAATAGCAGTTATTGCAGGATCACAGGCATGTTATTGCTTCAGTGTAATGCAGGTAATAAGTGCAGCATTTATGGCTGTTACTGCCTGGTGATCACATTAAAAAAAAAAAAAAAAGAAAAGAAAGCAGACATAGACATACTTTCCTTACTTCAGCTTCCCAGTTCAGTATTTCCATATGCTCCTGGGGTTATAATCCAATTATGAAACTTCAATTATTTTCTGTAATTCACTGATTCAAGAAGAACATTAACTTTTTAGGTTCTTTATAGTAGGAAACTAATAATTAAAGGAGATAAAATAATTCACAGATTCATAGAATTTAAGATCCAAAAGAGACCAAGGGATGGTCTACCATTATTTTCTGGTTCATTCAAGTCCTTAAATTTTCCTTATTTTCTCCTGGACTGAATATAGCAATTTATTTTAATGTAAAAAATCTATTTCAGAAACCCACTCACTCTGGAAATGAAGATATGAAAGCAACAGCAAACCTACCCCTGTTGCTAACAATTTGTTCCTGTTAACCATGTTCCCTGGTCAGAATTTCAGACCCACTTCTAAATGACCTTTCTGGTCTTGATTTTTACCTGTTCGTTCTTAGTGTAATCAGATTAAGGACCATTCAGATTCTCCTCCCAATCGTACTTACACACTAAAATCAGTGACTTTTCAGAGTTTTTTCTTTAAGAATACAAGAATATGGAGCTGTTTAAGTCTCTGATTATAAGACAATTTTCTCCAGCCTTTGGATAATTTAGTCAAGGAATGCAGGGATCATTTACGTGTTTTTAAAACCAATTATTTGAGGTTAGAAATAATTTCCTTTTCATATTTATGGACATTTGATTTTGTGTTAGTTTCTGTAGACCTATCTGTTTGTATGTGTCCTTAAATGGATAAAATGTATTACTGGCACATCTGTGTTCCTACACAGGAGAAAAGATGCTCAAAAGCTGCTGTAGTGTCTTAGCAGAGTGTAAGGTGGTGCAATGTGCCCTCTGTGGAGATCACAGAGCACTGGTGCTGGCATTATGTCAGAAGGAGAAGCTCATGTGTGAGCCTCTGAGGTTTTTGACTACCTTTAATTGTAAATCATGTGTCTGTCCATCCTCCGCTTTGAATAACAAAAACCCATAGAACTGGAAAACTGCGGCACACTTGAAGCGACATTTTTAAAAGTAAGAAATTTGGATCTCTCTCTACTCACCTTCAATGTATCTTGTCCCCTCTGCTTTGCTTAAATCAACACAAATTTAGAATTGCCAATTTTATGGAGTATCACTATGAAGTTTTTTTAATTACTCTACAATAATTTAGCACCAATATTTCAATATAACGTTTACTGAGTGCCTTACGAATTGAATACTAAATGAATTCCTACGACATACTACCAGTTTGAGGATTCATAGAGGACAATATCTTGACTGAGAATAAAATGAACTCAAGGCAATTGTTTCTAAATGGAAAGGAAAACTGGTCCCTATACTGGAACAAGATGGAATATGACCATGTCTTTGATGGGGTTTAAATGAAAGCAGGGCCCTATACTCCTGCCATGATTTTGCTCATGGCCTGACATAAGAATTGTACTAAGGATGTAATTGATTACAAGTCTTACAGATGAGGGAGACGGGCTGTAATGATACAGCTATTAAATTATATCAGCACTTTTCAGGACTTCTAGTTGTTTCATCTCTGTTTTCAGTGAGTGGTAAGAAAAACGTCTCTCTTTCTAACATGGATTTGCACTTGTTAATTCTGGTTAGATTCCTGTTTGTTGGTTCTTACTGAACTTAGATATAGGGAAACAAGAATTCCTCTCAATCACAAGACTGCATTCCTTGTCCTTGCTGTGTCCCCGCCATGCTCTTCCCGGGGTACCCTGAGAACACAGGGCTGAGTGTCCCTCTGCTTCTGGGCAAGTACAGCTCTATCAGCCAGCATGGGAGGCATTTCGTGGGGAGGAAGAGGTGGGTTAAAGTAACAGGAAGTGTAACTACAGTTCAATTCAGCAGCTGGTATCATGTAGTCTGTCAGTACAGTTTGGTGAGTACCGAGACAACTACGTGGAACAGACTGAAATTCCTCGTTCTCCTTCATTCTGTTTTCCATTGCCCCTCTTCCCCTCCTTTCTTCCTAATGCAATCCTCCTCTAAAGAGGAATGTTTCTGCACAGGAGTCAGGCTCATCGTTTTCCTAGTAGATGCTGGTTAGCAGTACAAGGGTATTGATGAAAAACTCGTGTTAAATCTCCCTTCAGAGGCTGCCCTAGAGGTTGTACAACTCACATACACGTGGCATTTTAGTCTCTCCACAAAGACTTCTGAAAGGGATCTTTAACGTGCTGTGCCACTAGTTAGTAGCTGTCACCAGTGTGTGAGGCATGCTCTCAGTGGAGGGTTTAGCAGCCCTCTCTTGCACCTGGAGCAGAAATGTCGCCAAGTAAATATATCTCTATCTTTTTCAGACTGCCAAGTCACGGCAGCATCGTGTAGGCCTCAGGATGGTCCTGAGTGAGAGAGAGATCTCTGCACTCTCAGCAGATTTCTGGGCCTGGGCACTTTTTTGGCCGGTGAATCTGCTGTGGAAAGCCGTCTGGTGGGGACATCAAGGCGAGCTGAGCATGCTGAGGGCCCGTGGGATTCAGGCTGTGTGCCAGCAGTAAAGTGCTCATCCCCTCCTAACGAGGTAGCCCTCCAGTCCTGCTATCAGGAGGTCTGCAACTGGTCTGCTTAATGGTATTTAGTAACAGTATGTGCAGTAAAGCATGCTCTCCTGTTACACAGGAATCCACTAATGCTGGCATCAAGAGTGGTGGGTAATTCAATCACACCCACAAAAATTATATTAACATAACATTAAAGAGCTGTGTAGACTAGCAAAAGACAGGAAATTATGGAGTTCAGGCTTGAAACTTTATCCTTAACTCACCCATATTGTGTCGAGGTAGTTGGAAATTTCCACAGAGCGTGTGATTTTATGGGACCTACAGTGGGGTGTATTGTCCTGCTTTTCTGCAGAGGATTTCCTTGGCTAACATCAGCCAGCCTTAGTGAGAGTTATTTAAAGAAATGGTGGTGCAATGTACAGAGCATAGCTAGACAATGTGCGCTTTAAACAAGAGTTTCTTGGCTTTGGCTTTTTATCCATCCACCCCAGCTTTTCTGAAGAGCTGCATCAAGCATTCACTGTGTTGTCATTTTTCAGACCAATTTGCATGTCAGTAGCTAAGGCCCACTCCTAGTTTCAGAAGTAATTTTTAATTTTTTTTCCCCCCTGATCAACAGTCACTAAGAAGGTTTTCTTTTGTTTAAAATTTACCTTTTGGTTTAAAGATACTGCTCCTGTTTATTTAATGTAAATTGACTGTAACTAAGCTGAAGATGAAACAAAACCCTCAAAAGCCAACACTCTACCCATCTTTGAGCTTTATTAATATTCTTCCGCATTTTTGGTCCTGGTGAAACTAGTAATGCAGCTCAGGAAGCAAGAGTAACTTCATAATGTAAAAATATTGTGTTGGAAATGGGTAAAAGGGTGTTGACTACCTCATCTTCCCTGTGACTTCTAGTTCTTCACTGTACCTCCCTGTACCAGCAGGGACAAGGGGAAGTTCTTTGAAGAAGACCATGGGTCAAGGAGGAGACAGGGAGTCAATTTACAGCCTATCCACAAGATGTTTATAGAAAAAGCTTAAGCTATTTCGTGAGTACAGTAATTTTATTTCACCCATTGGCAACAGAAACACCAAGAACTGAGGGGAGAATTGTCTGTTGCTCCAAGGACGGGACTTCACTGCAATCAAACGTGAGATTGCAGAGCTCCCAGAGATGGTGGAGCCAGCAGGCACACTGCTTGCAAAGCAGCTAAAACTGCAAAAAGTGCAGCACCCCGGGTATTTTCTCACACCTCCAGGCAGGTTTTGTAGTCTGTGCTGAAATGCATTCTGCCCTTGGAAAACCTGATGGCAGCACCCAAGTAAAACCAACATGAGCCCAAGTCACATCTGATTTAGGTTTTGTTCCCTTGTCGGGGAAGAGGGGAACTTCCTCCTCCTGTGGGAGGGAGAAAACTACATGATAGTCATTACCTGGGAGAGATTAAAAAACAATTTAATCTAGTGCAGTGGAAGTAAAGAGTGACAGAAACCAGCAAGAATTATATTACTCTCCTAATAGCTCATTTGGGGATTTTGTATGGTGTTTTCTGGGGATGATGAACTCTTGGTATGGTTAAGCTCTGAGGCTGTCATGATTTTTCCCCCTGTGTGCTTTTTATGCTAAGGAGCTGGGGAGGAGGCCACTGTGTCTGTCTATCTCCGTGGTGAACAGGATGGCCATTAATGACCATGCATAGAACAGTAGGATGGCTGTATCCTAGGGGAAATCAATTTTCTGCAGAGAACCAGGCTGGTAAAGAGTAGAAAATTTCCACTGAAGGGGAGGAGGGGAAAGGGAGATGAAATTGGCAGAGCAGGGATGAAAAAATAGAAAGGCTTCAAAAGTAAGGGAAAACTCAAAAGGCTTTCTGTCCAAGGTGGCTTTTTTCCCGCCTGCCAGACTTTGGGAGAAGTCTGGGATGGGGGCATGGGGAGACTGAGGAGAAGACTGGGATTTAGACAAGTGGCAATTCTTTTTTAAAGTGTGTTTGTCTTTGAGAGGGAGACCAAACATGCAGAACGGAATCACTACTGTGCATTTCACTTTGTGAAGGAGCCTCTATATTGCAGGTTCTTCTGGGTTTTAGTGCCATGCCATGAAATCTGGGACCAGCCAGCTGAGGTAGCTCCATGCTCTCCTGCAAAAGTGGTGTGACTGGGGTGAATGGGTCCTTGTGTTACTCACCGTGTGCAGGTGCAGTTTGGAATTCAAACTGGGGTCTGAATTCTTCTGCCTTTCTCCACTCTCACATATTTTTTCTCTTCTCTGAATCAGTTTCACTGCAGCACTGAGTGTGTCTCAACTTTGGGTGGCACAGTGGCTATGAAAGTCCTCCCCCATACTGTCATGCTTCACTCTCTTCATTTCTGTGGATTTCTTGCGACTCAAACCTTGCTGCTCCAACCTTGCTCCTCCCTTTGCAGAGCTGGAGAATGCCTGTTTTCCTTAGAATGCTATAGTTTTATTCTCAGAACTTAACAGATCTTGAAAAAACTATTTCACAATGAAGTTAAGGGAACTAAACTGTAACTGGTATTAAATGTCATCATTCAGATAATAGCACTGGAGTACATAGCACAAGGAGTAAATTTGCTTAGACTTTTTAAAGTATGTTTATATGTTTATATATCTTAAAAATGTAAACAGACGTAAATCTTTGGGTCTCAAACAAGAGGATGATTCTTTTCTGAGTCTGCTCAATATTAAAGGCTAAACCAGAGATAAGATAGCATACCCATAAACATGGGAGCTTGAACAAAGAAGCTGTTGTCCCGAGAATGTGGGAATCAAAAGAAACTGAAGTCTGAACGTAGGAAATTGTCTTACAAAATGGAATGTTGCATGTAGAGTAACATTTAATGCCTCTCAGAAATTGCAAAGCAGGGCAAATCCACAGGTCTTTCTCTTGATCTCCGTGGTCTCTGGAGCAAGCCCAAATAAAGCAAAGGGCAAAGGCATATGGGAAATGAATAGCTGGAGCAGACCTTTTCTTTTGCTTTGGCTTCTTATGCACGATATTGGTCTTTTGAGAACTTACTTTCTTGAAAGGGGAAGAGTTGGAAACTCCCATGGTCTGAGTAAGTGGGAGGAAAGAGTGCAAGAGCTGTTGATGAATAAGATGTTTCAGAAATGCATAAATATATGGATTGATATTGCAAGTGCTTTGTTGATGAAAGCTGGCCACTGGGTGCATTCAGGACTGTCCAGGATATGAATTCAGTTGTTCATAGTTTTAAATTGTTGCAGACTGTAGGCCTGTTTCTTCTAGATTGTCTGACTCCATGAAGAATGACTGTGACCTTTTTACAGTGGTTTTTATGCTTTCACTGTTTCTGATGGGATGTTCTAAAAGCAGTCCGCTTGCTGCTATAGGTTATCATTGTAAATTTAATGTTATTAATTTTTAAACCCAGCATAATTGGCAGATAATATTTTGGCTACTGGAATGTAATTTATCCATGTAGGATATACCTGTTCTTTATGTGTGTGATAGCAGTAGTAAAGTGAGGGGTGTCAGCACTGGGGTTTTCATCTGCCTTTAAATCCAGCTCTTTTTATAAAGTGGGGAACAGATTGCAGGGTGGATTTGTTCATTGCTAATATTTTATTTTTTCTCATCGTTGTTTTCTGGGACACAAACCGTGCAACTGTCAAGCGGTGTTTTTACTGATATTTGATGAAGGTGTAGCCCTTGGTGTTGTTAGCCCTCAAAGTCTTATTGCAAGGCTCACAATATTTGTTTCTTAAACCCTTAGTTCCTTAGGCATGTGATAAGGTAGAGATCTCAGCTTTCAATTTCTCTAAAAACATAGGTTTCTTTCCTTCATGGCTTTAAAGAGAAGCAGGAAAATACAACCTGAGTCTATCACATAGGATAGAAATATGTGCGAAATAAAGGGACATCTCAAATTTATTTGTTACATTTTAATAGCAAAAATTAATTTTATAACCTTTTTTTGTGCATTAGAGAGCAACAGGAATTGTCACTGCTATGCTCCTTGGCCAGCCAGTTTCAGGACGACTCATGGTTTTATCCCAGTGAATCACAGTTCTCTCTCTCTCTCAAAGTATGCCCAGTACTCAGAATGAGGTCTCAGTTTTTCCATGTGTATCTTTATATGGTTTGAGCATTGTATCTTATTTAATTAAGTTTATTTGAAGGCGCCTGAAGCCAGTAGTGTACAAAAGTCTTTTCTTGAGGGCTCCCAAGCAACTGAAGCTAATTTGCTTCCAAATTCAGCATTGCTGGTCAGATTTCAAAATGTGCTCACTGTGTTTTTCAGTGAGTCTTTTGTTCCCGGGGTAAAATTTTTCAGCAGAAACATAAAATATTTAAATTCTTGTGCCTTCCTCTGGATCTGCCCATGTATATTTCAGAAAGGATTGGGCTACAATGCCTCTCTTTTAATTGCTCTCCATCTAGGGTTCTGCCCAGCAGGACAAACCAAGTGTCCTTTTAAGGACAGGAGACACTAAGTATGTAAAGAGTGTATTTATTTAGTGAATCTCATGGCTTATCTCCCTTTCTGGTCCACGTTGGCTGTTTTTGGGTGCAAGCTGAACCACAGCAGAGCACAGCAATTGCCAGTGTTAGCTTTTTTTCTGTAGGAGACTCCCAGCCAAGGGGTCCAGTGAGAGCGACTGGCACAAAGCCCGAGTTTTAGTTAACTAAAATTTTGTTTGTCTTAGTCTTGAAAGTGCTGACTGATGAGCAGAGAGCTACAGGACGTGCTAATTATGCCATACAACCTGCCCCTTGATGTTATCTTAAAATGTAACCTCAGCATCAAAGATGTGAGGCAGTCACTCCATCAGTGTAAATTAGGGCATCTCCCTCGACCCAGAAGAAGGGTACCACATTTCTGGAAACCAAGAGTCTGACCTAAAGTTCCGTTTTTTGACAAGTTCTTCTTCTCCAAAGATATTTACCTGCCTGACATAGCAAGGCTAGTATGTTCAAATATGCCCATCTCTCTTTGGACAAAAGAATGAAGAATTATTTATGTAATAGATAAGGACTCTAAACTAGATATCTTTTCAAACCTGTTTTTCTATCAGGTGATTTCATTTAATGCTGCATTCACTTGCAAATTTTTAATGCATTTTCAAAACATAATGAAATTAACACATGATTTATAAATTATGTATCCATATTTCATGTGGGGAAGCTTCTCCTAGTTTGAGTTTACTTATTGACAAAACTATCACTTAAGAGAACGTTTTGGAGAATACCTGTCTGGGGGTTATGGTGAGTTAGTAGCCAGAAGAGTCGTGTCCTCTTAAAACTAACTAGTGTAGTAGTTACAGGTCTTGCACTGAGGAAGGCAAAGCACTGACTGGAAACACGCACTTTTATATCCTGTGTACATCTGTTTATTGTGTCAGGGCTGTAGGGAGGACTTTCCACACCAAACAAACACAGTAATTTATGAGCCGACAAACATAATTTAACCTTGAGAAATGTGGATCACCTTGCTTTGGTTCAACATGTTTGAAATTCTACATGTGCATGAGTATTTAAAAATATAATGGACAAATAGCTCATGGAATCTGTTTTCACATACTCTCCTGAACCTGTCTTTATGTTAGAGTTGTACAAATAAATGCACTGAAAAATCTTTGCTTTTATAAATATACTTGATGGAGTTAAAATTCAAAGAAACTCAAAACCAGAGCTATTCTGTCCCAGTTCTGGGTAAGCAGTGTGAACTTGTGTCCGCATAATTATAAAAATCCAAATCCATGCTCTTGTTGTTTCTCCTTGAAAATTTCAGGCAGAAAAAATATGCTTCTCTGTGCCACTCGTGTCAAAGTTTGGCCTTTGGAAAAATGAATACAACTGTGACATTCCAGCCCTGGAAATAAAAGGATTAAAATAAATATATTGAAGCAAGAGATTAATTGCTGTGTTGCAGTTCCTGAATAATGTATTTTGAAATGTAAAAATCTGAAGAAACAGTTCCTTTCAAAACTATGTTGTTTCCAAAGACATCCCAAGTACCTGGATTCTTCTAATTTGTAAATAATTAAATGGGAACTCCATGAACTCAAGAAGTCTCACACATTTGATTCACATGGCCTCTGTATGAACCCTATAAAATGCTTCAGCTTTAAATTATCAGTTTGTGTTCATAGTCCCTGTTGGTTAGCTGGAGTTCTTGCTTTTATCTATAACTCCTTTTGTTTTTAATTTCTCTTCTTTTTCTTGGCTATTATTAGAGAGGAACCATCTGATTGATGCATATATGTATATATATATTACAATATGTTGCAGTAATTAAATTCTTTTAGGAGTCAATTGTTTTAGTGAAATGTCAGAAAATCTGCACAAACTGAATTCTCAGAGTTCCCTTGAATAATGAGGCTATTGTTAAATGATTGAATACTTTAGAGATTAATATCATGGTATGCTGGCATACTGATTCATACCAACTGTAGTTTAACAATGAAACTTCCGTAAGTAAGCAAGACTGTGAATGACAATTCGTAAACAAAAAAGCACAGCATGCTAGAACATACAAAGTATATAAATTCGACACACAGGAATGATATGTGGTGGTGTTTTATTTCTAGAGTATCTAAAATCATTGAATTGTTGGATAGAGGAAATTGTGCAAGTCTGAAGATGTGCTTAATTTTTTTTTCCGATGCCAATGAGCAATGTCTTTATAGTAGACAAGATAAAGTTTGGATTTTTTTTTTTTTTTAAGTCCATTGCCCTTTGAAAATTAGGGTAGGCCTGGCATTATCATGTGTGACAGGCTGCAGTAAATCACGTCTCATTCTGTTAAGGGTTTTGGATTCCTAAACTGTCTTCCCAATAATGCATCCTATCATCATATAGAAAATTTAGCAGCACTGCTAGGTGTTTGCAAGCAAAAGTTGCATTTTATTTTTTTAAGACATCTAAATTCTTGAAAATATGGAATAATTAGTAATTGAAGATTTAATGATGGCCTAGAAGAAGGACTGAAGTCTACTGCAT